>VXAB01005230.1:38229-117212 GCA_013399175.1 Odontophorus gujanensis
AGTCTTGACACTGAAATCACACAGACCGAGAGCATCGTACAGGTGAAGCCGTGCTGAACGGCTGCTCAGCTCAACCCACAGCTCACAACAGAGCAGACGACCCCTGGCGAGAGGAACACCTGGTCCCACCCTCCTCACGGCAGCGTTTCACGCACGGCCCCCCACGTGGAGAATCCTCAGCCCCCGAGACCCTCACAGCCGTTCGTGAAGTGGAAACGGCGTACAACGCAGCGGCCGCTCCCGGGGATCCCACAGCGTCCCGTCGGGGCAGCGCTGCGCCTCAGGCGGCCGCCGCCGCCAGGAAGCAACGCGCCTCCGCCCGCAGGAAGGTACGTAGGGCGCGGACGCGGTGCTTGGGGCTGCTGCCGCCTGCGGTAACGGCCGGCTGCCTTGCAGGCGTTCTCCCTGTTCGTCAAGGCGAAAGAAGTGCCGGTCACGTACCCGGGCGGCGGGGCGGCCGTGTGGTGGAGGTGCTGTCGGCAGACGTTCCGCGAGCGCCGCAGCATCCACCGGCACGTTGGCACGCAGCACGGCGGGGACGTCGAGCAGCAGGCTACCGGGCCTGGATGTGCGGGCAGGGCGGTGTCTGCTGAGGGCGCGGGAGGACGGGGCTGCGAAGAGCTCTGCGAGGCGCTCCCCGATACCAGCGGTCTCCGCATTGAGGAGCTAACCAGGTAAAGCCGCCGTCTCCGGGCACCTGCTGGCACCGTGGTTCTGTGGGGGTGATACTCCGCCTGCAGGAAGTTAGCTGTCAGACCTTGTGGCGCTCAGGAGCCTTCTTTAGGTGTCTCCTTGAATCGGCAGCTGTAGACTGCCTGCAGGAGTCGCTTCAAGAGACTTCAGATAAGCCCTCTTGAATCCCGTGTGAAACAGACTTAGGTTCCCGATGGTGAAGTAAAATTGCATTTCCTTTTAAGATTAGAGCTCTGGAGAAGCAGGCTGTCAGAGCAGTGCGCCTTGTAAAAGCAGTTCTGTGCTATCTGACATCTGGAGTCTGTGAGGGCGGGCAGCCGTAGGAAGGAGAACGGTGCAGTTTGCTCTGTGTGTATGAATGAGTGTGTGCTCTTGCTTTCCATTCCATGCAGAAATGTGCGAATAGCTTCAGGTTTTTTTGGTATATTTGTGAATCCATTTTTAATCAACATAAATATACAGCTTGCAAGTTTTCAGATGGAATGTATGGAGTTGCAATCAAATGTTCAACTCAAAAGCCTGATCGTGTCTCTTACCAGATGTTTATGAGCCCCTTCTTAGCACAGAGAAACATCCTTCTCTTCATGCCGTCACTTTTTGTTAGTTTGTACAGTTGTGAACAGGAGGAAGCACATATATTTTCATCAAATATCTCTGATGAACACTTTGAGAGCTCACTAGGAATTACAGCCACTGCCACTGAATGAGCTTGATGTGCTGGTTTCACAAAAGCAGCTCAAGTATCCCACTAGTTTTATGTTTTGTTGCTTTTTTTTATGTTTAAAAAATATATATTAAAAATTAGAGTAAACTTTGTTACTTAAATACATTAACTATATTATCAATTTTTTGAGGGCTGCACCAAGATTGATGCCTTCTATTTTGCAGTGTTCACCCACCATGTCAGAGGCAAATGCTGGAGGTATGGCAGTAGGAGTTGAATCTTCCTGTCAGTATTCTGTTCCATTTTGTTGCTGTGTGACAGATGGCAGCTTAGGGGTGGTCTGACTGAACAGCAACTGGCATGGAAGTGTGGATGAAGTAAATGTGTGTCTTTGATTTTCTGCATGTGGAAAAAAATGGCACCCAGTGACATTCATCTACTTTTGTTGAACTTTTCTGGAGACCAAACAGTGGATGTGAGAACAGTGAGGTGCTGGGTGGTGTGCTTCAGCAGTGGCAACAGCAGCAGTAGGTTACCTGGACTGGTGCAGATTTTTACAAGCTTGGCATGCAGACTTTTGTTCCTTGCTGGTGAAATGTGTAACAAATGGTGGTGATAATGCTGAAAGTGTTTTCTAGCTAATGATTTTTTCTATTACTGTTATTACTCTTTGAATGAGTTGTAGTTTCCATGGAAATTAGGAAGGAGGCATTAGTTTTGGAATGACCTACATGTATGTGACCAGAGGCAATTACTCTTCACTCAGTGTGGCCCAGGCAAGCTAGAAGGTTGGACATCCGTCCCTCACTTCATGGAGGAAGTGAATTTGAAACTTCCCTTAGTTTGTGTCCTTTCTCTTGGAAATTAGTTAGACTGAGCAGTGCTAACCTGTCCAAAATTTTGTACTTTTTTTCTTTTTTTTCTTTCCATCACATCCACCAAGAGAAAATAGCCTGCTTTTTAAAGGGTTAATGGTAATAATGTATTTCTGTGCTTTCAACTCTAATATCCTTTCCCTGTTTGTTCATCTTTGCTGTTCTATGGGCAGCAAGGTGGGAGAAGTACTTCTGTATTACTGCTACTGTGAGGTGAAGGATCCAGAGAAACTCTGTGCTTGGCAAAAGGCTCTGTGCCAGCATCTGCATCTCACTGGCAAGGTAAGGTTTTAGTCAACGGTTGTATTCCTTACAGAAAAGCGTACAAGCGTACTCTTTGTTTACTGCAGAATCATGTGGCTTGTGAGCCAGCAAGTATTTTGCATCACAAGGTGCTGGTCTGTTACAGTTATCATTAAGAATGGCATTCTGGCTCTATGAAGTATCATTTAGAATATTATTTGTTAGAGCTAAAGCAAAAAGAAACTGCAGATGATTTTACATCCTTTAGTATGCTGGGAAATATTAATTGCTTCATATTGAGTAAGACTCCAGTGTATGTGCAGCAAACTGTTGCCCTCCCCACGCATGAAGGGTTACTCCATTTTGACCATTCAGACACTTTTATTTTTTATTACTTTTTATTATCTGTGTTGTTTGTGTTTGTTTTCTTATTCTTAATCCTTTACTTCCTGGTAAGACTTTTTTTGTTTTAATTCTGAATGTTCATGTGAGCTCTTTGTGGCTTAGCTATGTAGAATCATAGAATCATAGGGGATGGAAGTGACTTCGAGAGTTCATCAAGTCCAACCCCCCTGCCAAAGCAGGTTCCCTACACCAGGTCACACAGGTAGGTGTCCAGGTGGGTCTTGAATATCTCCCGAGAAGGAGACTCCACAACCCCCCTGGGCAGCCTGTGCCAGTGCTCCGTCACCCTCACCATAAAGAAGTTCTTGCGCACATTCGTGCGGAACCTCCTGCGCTGCAGTTTCTGTCCGTTTCCCCTTGTCCTGTCTCCACACACTGCTGAAAAGAGTCTGGCCTCACCACTTCGTCTGCCACACCTCAGATATTTNGCCAGCACTCTGCCAGTCAGCCAGTTCTCAACCCACTTCACTGTGCACTCGTCTATCCCACACTTCCTTAGCTTTGTTATAAGGATGTCATGGGGGACAGTATCAAATGCCTTGCTGAAATCAAGGTAGACTACATCCACCGCCCTCCCCCCATCCACCCAACCAGTGACAGCATCATAGAAGGCCACCAGGTTGGTCAAGCGTGACCTCCCCTTGGTGAACCCATGCTGGCTACTCCTGATAACCTCCTTTTCTTCCAGTTGTCTGGAGATGGCATCCAGAACGAGCTGTTCCATCACCTTTCCAGGGACAGAGGTGAGGCTGACTGGCCTATAATTACCAGGATCTTCCTTCTTGCAAAATAAGAAATTACTGTACGGACAGTGTCTGTTTGCTGCTCTGGTGCAGGACGGATTGTAACATCAAAACCTTATTTTTTTTGTCTTCTTTTGAAAGATAGTATTTATATTTTTCTTCTTTTTGTTCTTTTTTTTTGTTGTTGTTGTTGTTTTTAATTTCTGGCAACAGAAATTTCACGGGGTATTATAACTCAGCTAACAGATTTGCATCCAGTCTAATGTGTTTCCCAGAGCTGGTTCTGTTTAAAGCAGAATGGATTCCTTGCTCTGCATTCTATAGACCCAGCCTTCCTTGTTCCGAAGGAATGAAAAGAAGGCATCTTCCTTGTTCTACATCTGCATAGTTTGGGGGTGAAATGTCCTGACCACTAACTTCTTTTCTTTGCTCAGTATCTTGTCTGATGGTTGGATAGAGGAGGAGAAAGGTGTCAAGGTGTCTTTTTTCTTTCTTTTCTTTTCCAAATTGGTTCAGCAATTGCCTTTTCAAATGCTTTTTTTTTTTTTTTTTAACTTTCTTGTATTCAGTCTTTTTTTTCTTTTCCCTCCACCTCAGAACTTTTCCAGTGGTGTAGGTAAAATGACTCATGCTGACATTTAGTACTGCATGCTGTATCACACCTTATCACATTTTCCTTTTAGCTATCTGAGTCATTGAGCACAATCCCACTGCTTTTCCTGAAGCAGACTTTCAGTAGGAATTTTAATGCCGAGTGCAGTATGCTTGTTAACCAGTTATCATTTCTCTGTTTATTGCTCAAACTTACCTCTCTTATGTCAGTCTTTTGAAACAACTTAAAGCGGTTACTGCTTTTTTAATTCCAGTTTTTGTTTGACTGTTTTCTTTTTTCTGCTCAACTTCACTGTAATCATCTTTGCCTCCTTCCCTGCCTCAGTAGTCTCTTTTTCAAACCTACTTCTGTGTCTGTGTTTCGTCACCGAATCATATTTTGCTCATTTTCACCATGATGTGTTTCTGCTGCTACTAAGCTGTAGGCCTGTCTTCTCCTCTTGCCTTCTAGGTACGAGTTGCTTCAGAAGGAATTAATGGAACAGTTGGTGGAAGCAAAGTAGCTACCAATCTCTACATTGAAGTTATGCTTGCTCAGCCTCTCTTCAAAGACATTTTGTGTCGAGATGATTTCAAGGTATGAAAGACTTTTCTACATAGGCATTGTTAATGCAGCACATTTAATTTTTAAGAAATGAACACACTAGTTCTTAATGGTATACTTGATGGGAAAAATTTTGCTCAAATAGGCTTGCTCAGTTCTCTTTTTCCCCAAAAAAATATACAGAGGAGAGTCGTTTTCTTTATTCACATACAGGGACAGTCTGCTAGGGGCATTTCCCCTTAGGGTCTCAAAGGGTCAGAGGCACAGCCTCCTTTATATCCATATCTCCTGTATTGTCCCTCTTCCTTTCCTCATTGGCTGAAGTACTTGGAGGTTACAGACTTCCTGGTCTGCCAAGTAAGTGTTTCCCCTGATATGTAAACCCCCACTTTATATCATGCATTGCATGTGTAATTAACTACAACTTAATGCTACCTGGGGTGAAGAATTTATTAATTAATACTAATTAGCTGATTAAGCCTGTGCTTTAAGTCCAAAGTTCATAAGTTCAAGTTGTCGATCAACCTTTAACTTAAGCTGTATTTGGTGAAAGGTAACAAAATAATTACAGATATCAAGCAGAGAGAAATATGCAAACTTCTGTGGAACTATTTTGCAAGGTCACCTTGTTCACAAGCCTCTTTTCTCTCAGTACTTATACTGTTCAGTAGCAGTTCTGATCTCTCTGTGCTAACCTAAGAAATGTGTTCCTAAACTTTATTTAGAAATCTGCTGGTACAAGCAGCAGTGGCAGTTACTAGAAGCAACAGCATCAGTTGTAAAGTCTTGTGGTCTGCACACAGGTGAAGCAGGGAATGTGCTTCTATTCTGCAATTCTTCAACAAGCATTTGCTCTCACTTGACTGTCAAAAGCTAGGCATCACAATCCATGCAGAGTATTCTCATCCTTACCCATTGGTTTAGGTGTTGTGCAGGCTTTGCTGTTCTTACAGCTGCATTGTCAGCTCTATGAATTGGATGTGTTTTACGATAAATAAATAAATATGGGCAGCATCAAGAGTTTTCTCCTCACTCTTAGTGCCTAACTCTACCTGAACCTGAATATGTGTGCTGATTACTGTCTTAAGATGATGGTGGTAGCTGTGTGCACCATATGGCTTTCTGGAGGGCTTTTGTTACCCCTTCCCTGTATGTAGTTTTTCTGAAGGGAAGAAAAGCTGCTTTTGTTTTTAGGACTGTTTTCTTTTGCACACAGTTTTACTTGCAGATAGTACTGTTTTATTTCCCATAAATAACTAAACTGAAAAGTGTTAGTGAAACATGTGACTCAAATCCCACACAGAACTGCAGTGCTGATTCAGTCTTAGCATTTAGTGTATTGCATTTGTACGAAACACAGAGGTAAACCTGACTTGTTACTGTGATATGCAGTTGCAAAAACAAAGTACAGATGGAATTTTACCTAGGAAAAATCTGCAGTCTTTTATGACCTCTCCAAGCACCAGCACTCATGCATTAGTCCATGGTGGTATTTTCTGTGTCATGGTTCCTCTGCATGCTGAATACCCATATGAGTGTTTCCAGTTCCTATGCCAAGAAGATGAGAACAAGCAAGCGAGTGTTGGGCCTGTGGCTGTGAAAATATTCAGAGTTGCTGCAAACTGATTTCTGTGAGAGCTGGCATAGTGCTGGGCTGCACTTTCATTAGTGTGTTTGTATGTTCCATAGTTTCTAAACTATATTTGAGAGTTGTTTCTACATGTATTTTTATATCATGTCCTCTGCTGAGAGTTGCCTACCAGAAAGGTTTTGCCATGATCTCCAAAGTTGAGTTTCATAGGAGAGACAGGCTCTATTGTTAATGACTTAAACCTGGTATACCTTCCAAATGTCTTTTTCAAGTCTGTGAAACACTGCAGTCTCCTTTGCACATGTGACAAGAGGCCTATCTGTGTTTACTGCGGTGGTCAGAGGAGCTGAAGAGATCTGCAGACTCAGGTGCATCGAAATGATCTATCACTGGAAGAGATTATTTATTTAACATATCTGTCAGAGTCAGTAAGCTGGGTAATAGCCTTGACTTTCTCATCATAGACCCTAGCAACATTGTTTTTAATTAAGAAAGAATAGCTTTTTCAGACTTACCACTGCTTGCTGACTCCTGCCAAATGGGGCCTGACACACATATTGAGTAGTCACTGGGACAGGCACTTGTCTGTTGGTGGTGGGAGTGAACTGATCCCTAACCCTCTGGATTCAGAATGTGGATTTTTCCAGGTTCTTTCTCTTAGCCACTGAGACATTTTCAAGTTTTAGTGGTATGTACAAATTCAAGTGTATATTTTTGATCTTCACATCTAAAACACTGTATTCAATTATTCCTATGTTTTATTTCCTAGAGTAGTGCAGGAGGAGCTCACTGTTTCCCGGATCTTCGAGTTGGAGTATTCAAAGAAATTGTACCACTGGGCATTGATCCAAAAGAAGTCTCTTATAAAGAAACTGGTAAGCTTATTACATGAAAAATAAAAATATCTCACCCAAGTGAGGTGTAAATGAGAATAAAGTAGCTTCACAAAAAAACACTTCCTTCTGCACAGTGGCCAGGATGCAGAAGGAGTAAATACAGAAATTGATCTCTCACTAGTAGTCAAAATTTATGGTGTAATTTTATGGTACAGGGAATTTGTTGGCCCGGGTTTTGGTTTCTGAAGTGTTCAGCTACTTCAAAAAGTGTAGAATTAACTGCCTTTTATGTAGCAAACTCTTCACAGTTCGGATGACATCAAGCAGTGTTGTGGTTCTGTGATTCCACATCAGAACATCACTTAAAAAACAGTGAGTGGGGGTTGAAGAGTTAATGTTGTGGGGGCAGAGGAAGAGGGGTGGAACTCCTGGCCAGACTCCAAGGCCCTCTCCTTCTGGGTCACACGTTTTTTTCTTTCTCTCGGTTTTGGCCTTGGAGAAAAGCATGTGTGCTTCCCCTGCACTCTACCAGAGTACTGCAGGGTACACTGTTGTGTCTCAGCTTGTTTGATTTTTGTTGGATTTAGTAAATTACCGTTCCTCCTCAGATCGTTGCCGTTCCTTTTTTTAGACCCATCTGCTCACTCTGTATCCTTTCCCTTCTCTCCCTCTCCTGCTCAGAGACTTATGGCGCAAAAGTCAGGGCAGTTTTTTTTTTTTTTTTTCCCCTCTCTCTGTTTTTTTTCTTTTTGTTTGTTTGTTTGTTTTTATTTTTTGTGTGTCTCTGTCACGGACTCAGATCTAGAGATAACTCCATGGCAAGCAGCTACCTTGTTTTGAGGTAGGCAAGGACTTTGTTCTTTCATCAGGGAGCGTCCCTGAACACCTGCTACAGGCAGTGTAGAGTTAGTATGGTGTGACATAGTAAGGATGCTCAATCCATGAGTATATGTATTCAGAATATTTTGTAGGTGTTTGTGATTGCTTAGAAAAGTGTAGAGAGTTCCAGTGCTCTTATTGTCGTTGTCAGCCTGTAGACCTTTGGATACAATGGATTCTCTTGCTGTGGATGCAGAGACCTGCATTTAACTGTTTTTTTTTCTAGAAAGTACTAGAATCCTGCTGGAGCTTATTCTTGAGTATATACATCTTTCTTCCTTTGGTACTCTTGATCTACCTTTTTTTGTGTTGAAGTTAACAGCCACACTTCTGTCTGTCACAATACAGTAGAGCCACTTATGAATCAGATCCATGCCAGCTCCTGCCAGGAACAACATTTGTTTCCTGCTTCCTATAAATGCATAGTATGGATTAAGGCTGGTAAGAAGTAACTAGCTATGTGTCTACTGTAAGGACACTTGCATAGGTGGCAATGGGTTGGTAGAATTATTTGTATTCGAGCTTAAGGGGTCTGGGTAAGCAGTTAATCAAGTGAAAGAGCACTTGCTTAAGCCAAAAGCTAACAGTCTGTGACTGTTGCAGTGCCTCACTTCTAAGCTTAAATAACGATGGATATTTCATTCCTATGGGCTATGTCAAGAGCCATCTCTGTCTTATTTACCATTTGAATACTTAGGATTCCCCAGTTAATAGCCTACTGAGGGAGCGCCTTCTTGGGGGCCCTAATTAACAATTATTTAATTGTTTGGAATCATCCCTCCCAGGCATGGATACCTTGCTGCCTTAGCGCTGGAGTGATTGTTTTTCCTCACCCCTTTTTCTGAAATGGTATATTGTTTGGGTTTTTGCTCTCACATCACAGAGGCTAATCTGTTTTCCAGTAGGTTCCGAGTTCTAACTCCTGAGCAACCTTAAAGCAGGGAAACTGTAAACCCAGGTTGCATGTAGAATAATTTTCCATTTTCATCATCAGAGGTGAATTTCAGGTTGCTTCTTTAAGCTTCTGCATGTCGAAATGCAATAAAAGATGAACCAAGTGAAAGGAAATGTATTTTCTTATTTCTTTAGAGTTACAAAAGTTGCCAGGGGGATGTAACAAAGGTCATAGAGACAGGCAAGTATCTGTTGCTTTTTCTGTCACATGGAACAGAAATAACTGTGGTTTCTTTCATTTACCAATTGGAAGGTGAACATGGATACACTTCTGGATGAGTTGAGATGATAACACTATAAACTGTACAGAAAATTTTCTGTTTTAGCTTTCTCTTGGAAATCTGAAGAAAATATCAGTTAAGATCATATATAGTATTATATTATATTGTAGTTCTGATTCTCAAAACTGTTTTTTTGTTTTGTTTTGTTTTTTTTCTTCCTCTTTACTTTAAAGGAATCCATTTAACCCCTCAGGAATTTCACAGAGAAGTAGAACACCATCTGTCTCAGTCCAGTCAAGGACAAAGTGATACCATCTTGCTGGATTGTAGGAACTTCTATGAAAGTAAAATAGTAAGTGTTTGCTTGCTTCTTGTAGTGTGTTACAGGTACTGCAGGGAAGCAGTCCACATCTGGGGGATGTAACTCTACTGCAGAGGATTGGTCACACTGACTGGAATATGTAACAAGTTCAGCTGAGCAGTGATGTTTTGATAGAGGCAGTGGATCTCCTAGAATGGAGCCTGCGTGGCAGGGTGCTTACACATCTTGGAGTGAAAAGACAAAGTGATTCATAGAACACAAGTACTGAGTAGCTTACAGTTTGAATTAAAATTAGTAAATTTGTGAGGATGTTTTCCAGCATTTTTGCCTTGTCTGTATGTCACAGTGGGTGAATGGGTTTGTCCTGGCTGTTGTATTCTGTTTACCAGCTCTTCTGCACTGTTATACAAGTAGTTCATCCTTTCTCTGACAGTTGTATTCTGATTAGATCCTTCATTTATGTTTGAATGGGAAGAAACATATACTAAATTTTCTTAAAGATTTGAACAGCTATTTTGATGCATAAATGGAGTTGAGGAGCAGTCTGAAGTATGTGTAGTGTTGGGTGTGTGCAGTGACCTGGTTGATCTAGACCCAAAATTAGCTACTTCCTCTAGTCTGAGACATAGACTTTACCATACAGGGGAGCTTATATCTACTCACATACCTATCTGTTGATATTGTTGCAGGGACACTTCCGGGGCTGTCTGGCTCCAGACATCAGGAAGTTCAGCTATTTTCCCAGCTATGTTGATGAAAACCTGAAGCTGTTTAAAAACAAGCGTGTCCTGATGTACTGCACAGGAGGCATTCGTTGTGAAAGAGGCTCTGCTTACCTGCGGAGCAAGGTGAGATATCGTTCCGAGTGTTCTATGTTGAGGGGTTGAGATTGCTTCAGGGGTAGGCTGTCATTTATTTTACTGGCAAATCCTTACAAGTATGAACTGCTTGGTATTGGGAAACTTATGTCTCACATCTGCTTCATGGTGCCTGTCCAGGATGCAGGTGATGTATTGCATCTCAGCATGAGAAGCATGGGCTACAGTAGCAGGAGTGAAAATAGTAACCCATTTGCTGAGAAAAGGTATTTACTTGTAAGTGCCTTGACCATTTCAGTGGTGTTTCAGGAGAGTTTGAGAGCATTCGATAGTGTTTCTGCAAGCTCTATCTAGGTTATGCTCTGCGCTTGTCACTGCACAGCTTGAGCATTTCATTGTGGTGCATGTCAGCTTATCAGTGATTTTCCAGTGCAGTGGAGTTAGAACTGCATTGTTCTATATGTGCCTTCCATCCCAACTGTTGTCCTAGGTCCCACTCGTGTATGGAGCAAGGCAACAGTGCATGGGCATGATGTCCAGATGTGTAAACCTTGATTCTTTCTCTGCTGCACCAAGGCGAACATTCAGAAATTCTGCTCCTTTTAACAGCTCACTACATAAAACCAAAATAAGCAGTGTTTACAGAGGTTAAAGCGTTTGGCCTGTGATGCAGCAAAGCTCCCTCAGTCAAGGTGGTTTCCCCCTTTTTTTTTTTTTCCTTAGTGTACCATGAACTGTAGATTTGGAATTCTGTCAACAAGCCAGCATAATGAGAGCTGTCCAGTTGCACTGACTAGATTTGTGGGCACATGTGGTGCTATCTTGGGGTCACTGAGAAACTGCTTGTTTTCAGTGACGCCCTACTGTCTTTGTATTTACTTTTGTAGCCCTGGCACAGGCACACTGCTACTGTCTCCTTCAGCATTTCTGTTATTGTGTGTTAAACAGGCAGTGTGCAAAGAGGTCTACCAGCTAAAAGGTGGAATTCACAAGTACTTGGAGGAATTTCCAGATGGGTTCTACAGGGGGAAGCTGTTCGTATTTGATGATCGTTATGCCATTTCTTCCAATGAAGATGTCATCTCAGGTAAGACTAGATAGTGGAAGCAACAAAAGGCCGAGAAGTTACTGCAGTGGGTTCCTGTGAGATGTGTAGAACACCAGACTGGTCTGTATATTTCATCTTTGTACTCACTTTGATCTGTCAGTGTGGTGACTTTTCATTATGATAATCAACTCTGTGGTCTTGATACATAAAACAGAAATAAAAGCAAAAGCGACACTAAACAGTTCCTTAAACTGGGCAGTAAAATGAAGCATCTCCTGCAGAGCTGCTGCTGTTAAGTGGTATCAGGAGCAGTGGGGATGTCAAACACTAGTGTTGTTATCTGCTTGTTGCCCACAACCAGGATCAGACTGCAGTTGGCCAAGTGATTGAAGCATTAAAGAGTTTTGCTGTCATGTGGTCTCTGCTCCAGTGATCTCAGAGAACATCAGCGTAGATGGCACTTAGTTATTTTCATGCTTTCTGAAGCTTTCTATGGCCTGCAGAATTCCAGTGACTTCTAGCTGAAGTAGATAAGAATTTGACTTAAGTCTTCTGGCTGCAGTCACTCTTCATCTATCTCAGATGAAATACCCGATGTTGTCTTCTCAGTTGCCAGGTACTCAGTTGCCTAGTTAACAGAGGAAACCTGGCTTTACCTTTCCTTTAGGAAGCAGTGCTGCTTTTTCTCAGACTAGGTAACTTTTTCAGCATAACCTCCCATTTCTCCTCTACATTTTACCATGCCATCTTGAAGATCCCTGGGTTGGTGCAGAAACAGAGTACACTCTGGATGTATCACACTCATTCATCCAGAAGTTTCAAAGGGAAGTGTTGAGGAAGGCACTTTCTCAATGGTGCAGCTGATCTGAGCAGAAGGTTTTCTTTTAAAGGGTGTCAGATGTTGTGAAAGGACTCTAGTAGAACTGCTAATGGCAACCCATATGCCATTGTATTTTGGTGGAAAGAAATCCCATGGCATGCTTTCCCTCAGCAGAAAACGTTCCTGAGTTCTGCACCAAAGTATCTTTAATCTTCTCCTGGCAGCAGAGATCTGTTCTGTCACATCTGATCTAGAACTAGAGGAAGCAATAGCAAGTGCTTTTTCCTTCTTCTAAGGTGACTTTTTTTCGATATCAAAATCAGATGTTTAAAACTGAAGTATGTCTTTAGAAAATAAAACTAAAGCAGGAAGACAATGGATAGCCATTTAAATGAGAGATGAACCTCCTGATGCCATGGAAGACTTTCTGCATGAAAGTCAGAGTGGGGGTAGTGTGGGTCTTAACTGTTTTTTGTTTGTTTGTTTTGTCCTCCTCCCTCTAGCATGCAGATACTGTGGGATGCTGTGGGACCAGTATAAACTTTGTTCCAGCCAGCACTGCCGACAGCTTGTTCTGACTTGTCTGAGTTGTCGCAAGAAAGGTCTCACAGCTTGCTGTCCTGTTTGTCAAGAGAAAGAGCTTCAAGTGACCTCGGGGGCTTCAGGACAGGCATTGAAGGAGGAATGTGAATGTACACAGAGACGGCCAAGGGTACCTATTGAACATATCTCAGAAGGGACATGGGGCACAGCAAGAGATTAAACTGTTTTATTAGCTGATCTGATACTCATGCTAATTTGAAGGGCTTCTAAAACCAAATCCCTATCTGTTACTCAACTGGATTAAGAAATCACAAAAGTTCATTTGCTTGGAAAGTCTTGTTTATAACCCACTTTAATTTCCTGATAAAAATGTGCGTTACTTGAACATACATACTGGAGCGTACAATCTGTTACTAGTGCTATAAGATTCCTCTCCCTGCATAGTCTTGTATCCAGGCCTCTACCATGGGTATTTTGCAGCAGAGGTTGAGTGATGGGACACAGCTGCTCACAATTTAGAAAAGAAACTGAAGAGACAAAAAAAAAAAAATTCCACTGTTCTTCTTCCATGAAGTTGGATCTTTCTGGCCTCTCCATTAATTGTGCATTTGCTGTAATAGATAGCACTAGCATTATGAAGACTGCAGATTTATGAATGCCTGGCTAAATCACCAGATTAGAGTGGAAGTTATTTTCCGCATACATACCATCTGCATGCACCTCTTGCTTTATAATAATGAGAAGCAAGCGATAGTTACTGGAAGTCAGAGACTCAACTTCAGTGTAAAAGCTTGAAGGCAGAGTAAGGACCCCCATCACAACTGCCGAAAAGGCTGAGGATATGCATTGCACACAGGTACTGTCTGCCTGGCTGTACTTGCTTGTACATGACCTGTGGGATGACCAGCAGAAGTGATTCCCATTTTGATGCTTTTGTCTGCCTTTTTTCCCTCAGCTTGTGAGTACATTAAATGTCCAGGACTCAGCTCTGCTTGCACTGGAAAAAAAAACTGACAGCTTGAAGCATGTTGGTACTGAGACACAAAGAGAGGAGGACAGAGACTGTCATAATACCAGTTATTGCCGTCACTTCCATTGCCATATGTGTGTAAATGTCTGAAACAGCAATAAGGAGATTCTTTATCCACGTTAAATAATTCAAGATGTTGGCAGCACTTGTGTTGTGCAAATACAGGTTGAGTTTTGGTATCACAGAAACAGAATGGCTTTTGGGTTGAATGAACTTCAACCCCCTTTCCTTGTCCTGCGCTGGTGACTGCACGCCTGGACGCATTACTCCACCTGGGGCCTCATGAGGGCAGAGTAGAGGGGAACTTCCCTTGCTCTGCTGGCCACCCCTCTTTTGATGCAGCCCAGGAAACAATTGGCTTTCTGTGCTGCGTTGCAATTAGGTCATCTTTGAGGTCCCTTGCAACCCTATCCATTCTATGATTGGTATGGCCCACACTGCCTCCAGTTCTAGCATCTTTAATGAGCTCTTCTGCATCAGTGAGGACCAGGTCCAGGAATACTTCACCCCCTGCTGGGCTGTCTAATCTGGTCCTGGAGGTTACCATGAGTGCACTCTAGTCTCCTGGATTGCTTACAGCCTGCTATGTTGCTTTCCCAGCAGACATGGGTGGCTGAGGTTCCTCCATCAGGGTAAGAGCCTGAGAGTGTGATTCTTCTCATAGATAAAGCAAGAGGGTCTCATCAACAGGCTCTTGATCAGGAGCCTGTGGAAGACAGCAACCACCAGATGCCCTTTATTGGACTGATTTCTAATTTTACCCAAGTTCTGAACCTGTTCATGGTGGTCTTTCAGAGGCAACTCTACCATCTATCTGTTTCTTAAAGAAGAGGACTACTCCTTCATTCCTCCTTCCCTGCTTTTCTCTTCTAAAAAGCTTGTAGCCCTCAATTTTAGTGTTCCACTTGGATGATTTGTCTCATCACATTTTTGTTTTAGCTCTTATGCCATGGATGTCTAGTTGCACTGTGGCTTTCATCTGCTCCTGCTTTTTTTCCATGCTGTGACCATTGGTTGTACTTCAGCTGGACTATCAGCTGTGTTACCTCTTCAAGGAGACCATCACAAATTTATGTGGGACAAATCTGAGAAGCTAATTACTAGCACTCCTGTGCCACAGGTTGGACATGGCTGATATGTACTTTCTTGCATTTGGTCCTTTTGTGCAAGGTCTGCGTGTGGAAGTAACCTCTGCAAGGCTTAGAATTCTTTCTAGTGTATTTCTAAGAAGTGCCCACAGTCCTCTGCGATGCTGGAATAGTCTTCTGCACTGCCCTGAAGAATTCTTCTGCTTTTATTTTAATATGCTGGTTGTGTATTTCTGAGGAGAGCATCAGCGCAGGGCACATAGGGCGGATTCAGCATGTAGACGTTTTACATCAGCACCACAGGATCCAACACATTCTTCAGTGAGCTCATCAAGATCTGTGCCCAGCTGTGGATGTGAATCTTGAAAGTTTGTTTCTAGCCTCTTTATCTGGCATGAGTAGAAGTCTGGATCAAAGAATCCAGGTCTTCACAAAGAAGGATCTCTGAAATCTTGTCTGTTGGTGCCTCAGTTTACTGCAGTCTTCCTTCTGCTTTCTAAGCCATACGTAAGTGCCAGAGGCATCAATAATATGGAACTACGAACCTGATCTTGTTTATTGGCCTTGACAGGAGCAAGATCATCAAAGAAAATGATTGAAGGTCTCATCTGACATGCCTATCGAATAATAAACAAAGCTGTTGTTCAGAATTTCCCAACCATTTATTCAAGTGGTTAGCATTTTTTCTCATGAAAAGGACTGTTTTCTTGACACCTTGGCTACACTCGTTACCAAAGACACAAGCAGTGCTGATGCAATTTTCAGCTCCTAATAGTGGGGAATTGTCTTTGACTTTGAAGGAATCCACAGCATATGAGCTCAAAATACTTTGCTTGCTGCTGTCCCACCTCCCTGATACTGTGTAACATAAGGAGGGGTTTTGTAAGTAGTGTAAAATACTGAATCATAAAACTGTAGGGATTGGAAGGGACTGCATACAGTCCAACCAGGATGTGTTTACTGACTGAAAAATCTCTTTGAAACATCCTGTCATTCTTGGTGATAACTCATTAGTATAAACAAAATCAGTTAATGGTGGCTTTAGTGTTCTTTTTTCAATCAGGCAACTTCTAAAAGCAAGATAAAAGCATATTTAGTTATGCTTCTGTAGTTGCTTACTGCCAGTAGAAGCCTTCAGTGGGTCCCATGGTCCCCTGGTATCTTACTCCCCAAAACTTTGCTGTCCAGTTAACTTCTGGGGAAGATTAGAATATTAGTGGAAAAATATGCAAGTTCTAGTTGCAGGACTGTTCTAGTGCACTAGTGGAAGATCTTAAGCTTGTACACAACGCTGTTTCTTATTGTCAGGTATTAACTTAAAAAGGACATTTTGTAATTCAGTGTATCAGCAAATGTGGAAGGGTGTAATCCAATTGAAAGGTTGTTTCTGTATCACTTCTCAGTACAGAATGGAACGAGGAAGACTTTTTCATATGTAATCCTCTGAAACTGCTATGATAAATTACCTTTAGTGCTTCCATCATAGTTTTTGAAGTACTGCACAAATACACTTCATTTGTACATTGCTGGTGCTTAATTTGGTAGCAGTAAATGCTGAAACCCAGCTAACTGCCACATGGCAGACCTGGCTACCAGGTACAGTTTTCCTGAGAGGTGACAGCTGGAGAGCCTACCTACCTCAAAGTCACAGAGCCTTCTCTGGTCCTTGCTGCATTAAGGCAAGAGTGGAGAAGGGTTTGAAATACGCAGTCAGGTTCCTTCTGTTGCAGAGAGGTGAGGGGAAGATGCAATCCCACGAGCAGCCTCTTTATCCTGTTTTCTGGATTGCTTTTCCAAGATTAACACAGGAAAGGACTTGCTGTGCAAAATGTGAATTGCTGTGTGCAGGGGTCCAGGCGCCTTGGTGGTAACTCCTTAGTGAAAGGCATGTCAGCTCCAGGGTAGGTGAATGAAGCAGGACTGGCTGTGACTGCCAGGTGCTGCAGTCACCCAGCAGTCACCCAGTGGCTTTCTTCCCCTTTTCCTGAAGAGCTGATGAGATGAAATAGTGATCCATTTGCTCCCAAATATCACTGTTTTGTAACACCACTGCTGCAGAACTTGATGCCTTTCACCACAAAGCCTGATGCTGCACCTTTGCTGCACAGTGCTTAGTTTGCTTACGTTCTCTTACCTGCGTGTTTAGCAAAGCAGTTCCATGTGCAGCACCAGCTGAGTTACCAGGTCTGGTCCCAGCAGCCTGACTACATGTGGACTACATGGTTAATGTGGATGCTACTACAGCAGAACAGGAAAAGATGTTTCTTAAAGGGCTTTTATTGTTGAAGACTAAATGCTGCTGTCACATCCATGACAGTGCTGTCTGCATCTCATTGCATGTCTGGGTCCCTGGGCACCATCAGCATTTCCCAGGATGAGGTGTGTTTATGTTCTTCTAAAGGCACTGGGGCTGCTGAGCCCATACCAGGCAAATCTGAGAAGATGGCTCAGCTGAAACTGTGGCGCTGGTTTGATGAATTAGTTGAAGTCTTCACAGTACTTATGGTAGAAAGAGGTTTGTTTTCTGCCAGTTTCTTTTTTATTGTTTAATATCTTCAAGCCACTTTCTTAGGTATTATTTTCATTTTATGAAATGGAACTTGCAGGCCTGGGGGGAGGGAGGAAGAAGCTATAGGAACGCATTTTATTTGGCATTGCTGGCACATTCATTAAGCTTTGAAGAGCAATAAGTATGTTTCCCACGTTGGTCAAAGTACAGTGTTTCTCTGCTCTGTTGACTGGATCCAAATTGTGTGGTATTTGTGTGCGAGCTCTCTAGAAATCTGTGGGGCTTTTGCTGAAGTGTGTGTAAGAGGCTGCAGAACTACTTGTTACAGATGTGTACAGATAGATTGGTGTCAGTGAGAATGCTTGCTAGGGTATGTTGTTGTCAGACCAAGAGTGAGGCTTTTGTATGGCAATGCTTCTGCCTTGCAACTCTTCCTAAATCAGCCAGGATCTTAGCCACATTAGCAGCAGGGATGCTGGATGGGGTTGTCCTGGGTCCAGTGCACTGTGTGTCTGGGAGGTACATATCCCCAGGGGGGAATTACTCCTCTGGGAATGACAGAAGGCTTCCAGACTTTGTGCAGTGTAAGTTTAGAGTCAGGATGTTTATGTTAGCAGCTTTCTGAGGACGCAGTGTTTAGCATTGCATTTATGCCTATGCATATGTTAGGGGTGGCATTAAGCAAAACACTGTGCAGCATAAGAGAATTTAATTAATGCACAGGGTCATCTTGACAAAACTGCTAAGAGAGGGGATTTGACTTGTTTCCAGTGAAAAGCTGGACATGCACTTTTAACATCAGGAAACTGTGGGGATAAGAAGAGAGAACTCTCATTCACTGATTAGTTTGGCTATTTCAGGCCAAACTTGCAATTTGTATCAGATCCCTAAAAGTGATATTTTGACTCAGACATGCATAGGGTAGAATGATGCTAACCCTTTCTCCAGCACTCAGTTTTTAAGATTCTTATTTTACAGTTGGTGGCCTTACATTCAACTTAACTGCGTGGATATGGGTGAGAGTCAATCTTTCCAAACAAACATGGGGATTCATTTGAAACAGCACATCTGAGTCAGCAAATGTTGGTAAAAAAAACAAAGGTGCAGTTTGCAATTCTCTAATTTAGCCATGTTTCAGAATAGTAGAAGCACTTGTTAAACTAGGTTCTCCTCTGTAGTTACTTGAGATCATTTTGGAAAAAAAAAAAAAAATAAAGTATTTTTCTAATACTCGTGTAATTTGTGTGGAACAGTTTTATCTTTCACTCAGGCAAACCACATCCCACCACAGTGAAACACTGCAAAAAGTTTACAGAAAAATGAGGTCCCAGGTTAATTTAGTTACTTCTACACTGGGATGTACAGTCGACTGAGATTGCAGAACACTGGCAGGTTGGTACTGGCTTGAGTAGTTTCCAGCTCTACAGAAAACATAACAGTCCTACTGGATAAAAATCTTCAACTACAGCTGCTAGTTACTTTAAACTGTTAGTGCATGAAACAGAACCGAGGCACCGCAAATAACTCTGTCAAGGCACTTTTTGCCTTTAGGTTTTCACAGTAGCACAGACCCACTGGCTATGACCTCCATGATTTGGAACTACACTCCAGTTCTGCATTTGGGGAAAATGGGTCCATTCAACTCTGCAAGTCTTCTCTTCCTCACTGAAAAAGAAGAGGAAGAGGGGTCAGTGGTGGCAGTGGGAAGATGTGCATAGTGGGGGTAGTTTTGTCGTCGTGAGAAGGACCTCAGAAACACTTTTCACAGAGACACGGAATTGTAGGGATTGGAAGGGACTTATGGAGATTGAGTCCAACCCCCCTGCAGCTTCCTAACCCAGCTTGCACAGGTAGGCGTCCAGGCGGGTCTGGAACATCTCAAGAGAAGGAGACTCCACAGCACTGCAGAGAATAGTCGAGCCTTGTCCCTTTGCCTCCCACTCCATGTAGATCCATATAGACATGGATCAGATCCCCTGAGTCTTCTTTCTTCTAGGCTAAACACACACAGGTCTCAGTTGTTCCTCAGCAGAGAGGTGCTCCAGGCCCTTTATCTTCATAGCCCTCTGCTGGACTCATTCAAGGAGATCCCTGTCTTTTTTGTACAGGAGAGCCCAGAACTGGACACAGTACTCCAGGTGAGGCCTCACCAGGGCAGAGTAGAGAGGGAGGGTCACCCCCCTTGACCTACTGGCCATGCTCTTTTTAATGCATCTCAGGATCCCATTGGCCTTCTTGGCCACCAGGGCACACTGCTGGCTCATGGCCAGCCTGTCATCCACCAGGACACCCAGGTCTCTCTCCTCAGAGCTTNGCTGGGACTTCCAATTCAGAGAGTGGAGTACCTTGAGGATAACTGGTCTGACTTTTAAAGACAAATGTAAAGAAGGCATTCAGAACTTCAATCTTCTCCTTATCCTCAGTGCTCACATTCCCAGCCTCATCCAGTAAAGAATGGAGATTTTCCCTGTTCCTCCTCTTACTGTTGATACATTTGTAAAAGAGTTTCTTGTTCCTATTTACCCCAGCAGCTAGACTGAGGTCAAGCTGGGCTTTTGCCTTTCTGATTTCCTCTCTGTACATCTTACCATCCTCCTTGTAATCCTTCTGAGTTGCCCATCCCTTCTTCCACCGGATGTTGATTCTCTTTTTTCTCCTGAAGCCTCAAGAATAGCTCCTTGTTCATCCACACTGGTCTTCCTGCCAGCTCATTTTGTGGCTCAGGGGGACAGGCTGCTCCTGTACCTTTAAGACTTCCTTCTTGCAGAGCAACCAGCTGTCCTGGACCCCTTTATCCTCCAAGACTGAATCCCAGGTGATCGTCCCTAATAGTTGCCTGACAGTTGGAAGTCCACCCTCCAAAGTCCAAGGTAGCAGTTTTGCTGACCCTCCTCCTGGCTCCACCCAGAACTGAGCACTCTACTATTTCATGGTCACTCTATCCAAAACAGCCCCTGACCTCCACATCTCCCACCAGACCTAGTGGGGCTGCTCTTGTAGGCTCTCTCACCAGCTGCTGAAGGAAGTTATCTTCCATACACTCTAGAAACCTCCTAGACTGCTTCTTCTGTAGTACTCCCAGCACATGTCAGGGAAGTTGTAGTCCCCAATGAGGAAAAGGGCTGGTGATCTCACAGTTTCCGCCAGCTGCTCACAGAATACCTCATCTGTCTCTTCATCCAGGTTAGGTGGTCTATGACAGACCTCCACTGGGATGTCTGCCTCGTCAGTCATAGTTCTTTTCTCTTCGTTTTTCACAGTCAGATTATATATATATATTATATATATATATGTAGCTAACAACTTGAGCTTTCTGCCCTTTGATCATGATTAAGTTGGTCAAAGCAGCTTCATATCTATGCTTGAATTGGTATTACAGTTCTGACAGCTGCATCCCTGACTTCTCAAGACACATGTGAGGGAAAAACAAACGGAATAGAAAGTACAGAGAGGATGCAGAAGTTAGCTCATGAGCATGGAACACCTTCATAGCTGGTTCAGACAGGGCATCTTAAAGAAGTAGCATCAGGTGATGGTAAGCAAGAGCTCTGGTGTAGAGTAGAGAGAACGTTTGCTGACAGGGAGGAAGATAAAAGCTTTTCTATACTTTTATATATCATTCAGGTGTAGAGGTGAGAAGCTATTGCCAGAGACCACCACACCAATGAATGCAAGCTGCAAACAAGAACAAAGTCAGACACAAATGCAGATCTTGATGGTCAAAGAGGAAGATGTACAACTGTTACATGGAAGGCAAAACTGTACATTCCTTCCCTTCGAAGCAGAAACAATTAAAATATTAAATCCAGATCTTCCAGCTGAATACATTGTATTCATATTCATTAAAAGCTTTGCTCTTGAAGACAGAAAATGGCAAGCCTTTCTTGGAGCAGCTCTCTAGTGAACTGAAATCCAGCAGAAGGCAGAATAAATACACAATGAGCTGTAATAAGTAAGTATTCTATGTGAACAGTGAAGAATTGACATGTAGGTCTACGTTTCACCATGTTTCCTAAGAACATGGGACTGCCTGAAGCAAGAGCACTTTGTTATTTAAAACAAAACAAAAAACAACAAAAATTACATCACATTTATCATCTTAAGTATGACAACTGCTTAGTGACTTCTGCGCTTTTCCAATCTGAAGTTGACTTACAAAGGATCAGGAGACTCCATATATGGTAAAACACATGCAGATTAAAATGCAGGGTCCTAGGTTTTCATCATTTCTTCACCACTGCCATTTTTACATTAGGTCTGTTCTCAGATGGCCCCACCTCCTTGCAGGGATCTCCCTTGCACTGGGTCAGGGCAGACTTAGTCCCTGGGCACTGTGCAAATTTCCAAGGAGGGGTTTCCAAGGAAGGTATGCAAACCAAACACCTGGTCTGCAAACTTCTGCTCGTCCCTCCCTGTCACGTCTGTCACTACTCAGAAGGGTTTGGTGGTTATGTCTGTCATCACTTCATCTACCCAACCTGAGCAGGAACTGCCAATCTTTATCTGCTGAACAGAAATCCAGTGCTCTATGGCAGTTGGTAGCGAGGCAATGGTAACCCTCTATCACATGCATTAGCTTAAGCAGCACTTTTCAGACTTACCCATGTTTTGATTCCCAAGCAGTTCTGATCACATTACTGAGAGTATTAATAGAACTGAAAGCCACATGGCTTCCCATGTCTCCCTAGAAATACTTCAATTTTGCTTTACGGAGGAGAATGGGCCAAGTCCCACTGTGTTCCAAATTCAACTCTATTTCATCTCCTTGTTAAAGTGGAAATGAAATTGGAGGAAGACAGGCAGTTGGCAGGAATCACAAGCACTGCCATATGTCGTATCACAGACATCATTACCAAGGCACATTTACAGCTCTCACTCCCTCCCAACAACACCCACTGTTACATCCACAAAGACTCTCATCCAGGATTTTGCACTGCACAGCATCTCCAGGTTTAGAGCACATTCCATTGCCACACCAACAGCAACATGACTGGTCCTGTGGCATCTGGGAACTGGTTGGTGGAGGCTGCTTCTCCTTGAGGATCAAGGAATCATCAGGCCTTTGGGGAGGTGGTATCTGACTCAAGTACACCCACCACAGCCTCCAAGTGAATGGCTGTCCTCCTCCCACAAGGGCTTGCCCACAGTAGCTGCTGAGCTTACAGCCAGCCCCACTCACCTAGGTCATTGTTATTCATCATGGCATTGGATGCACGGAGCCGGGGACCTTGCTGAGTGAAGTGGTACCCAAACTTCAGCAGGGTGGTGTTTTTTTCCAGCATGTTTGCAATTTCCATTTCTACGTTGTTGCCCAAAGGCTGGCTCTTTTGAAAACAGAAAACAGAAAAGCAAGTGAGGATAGATGTGCTTCCGTTCCTGCTGAACAATTCAGCATGTGCCTCTACACAACAGTCCTCAGCTGCCACTAGCTGGCCAGCAGATAGATCAGATGCTTCTGCTTCTCCCTTACTACTCCTTCTATTAAAGTTCATATGTTTTATTGTTGTAGGAGACTTGCACACATTTTTGTCCCCTCTGCCTGGAGTCTCACAGCTTCTGTCAAGCTGGTCAGGTTCAGAATGAGCAGTTTTATCAGCTGTCCTACTCCTTCCCTTTTGTGGATTTGTTGGTTCATTTGGCATTTCTGACTTGGATCTGCTGGAACACTTTGGTCCAGTATAACCAAGTGGTCCAGCTCTTCCAGCAGACACCTACAAGTTCTACCCAAAGACTACATTCATTGAAGCGACTTGCAGCTGTGAGGTGCTCAGGGAACCCATCATTCTGATCCCATAGTCACCCAACCCAGAGCTTCTAATATCTTAGCAGCTTTATTTCTACCTACTGGATTTCTGCAGAGGACAAATTTGCCAAGACATCTGTACCACTGTGCTCTTCACAGCCCTCCTGATATGTACCCAGCTCTTTCCCTGCACTGCAGTAATAGTTTCAGTTTTACTGAACTACTATTATTATTCAGGCTTCCAACTAAACTAAGAGCTGAGAGCACAGAATGACATTGGGCAGGTGCATCACTGCGCTTCCAGGGCAGCACTGAGAATACAGAAACCTGTTTTGCTGTTGAAGGTAGAAGCAGACCTGCAGCAAAAACTAGCAGCTAAAACCTCCCCAAAACAAACTGGCATCAACAGAAGGCAGTCACCCTCCCACTTGACCAGTCACTTGAATCCCTGCAAACAGGATATTGTCACCTGGCCAGAGCTCCTGCTCATCCATGCTTTACCTGGTTGTCAATTCGGAGCTCTATGAGGGATGTGTTACTCTGGAGTGCTTCAACAAGACACAGGATGCCAGACCCAGAGATAAAGTTTGACTCTACATTCAGGCTCTTCAGCGTGTTATTGACCTTCAGCATTTCTGCCAGTGCCTGCAGGCAGAAGCAGATGGGAAGAGTTGGCATAGAATCATAGACTCACCAAGGTTGGAAAAGACCTAGAAGATCATCCAGCCCAACAGTCCACCAATCACCAAACGTTCTCACTAAACCATGCTCCTCAACATAGCATTTAAATGTTCCTTAAATACCTCTGGGGTCAGTGACTCCACCACTTCCGTGGGCAGCCCGTTCCAGTGCCTGACCGCTCTTTCAGAAAAACAGTATTTCCTAACATCCAGCCTGAATGTCCCCTGGCACAACTTGAAGCCATTCCCTCTAGTCCTATCACCAGTTACACAAGAGAAAAGAGGTCGACCCACAGCTCACTACAATCCCCGCTTCAGGTAGTTATAGAGAGCAATAAGGTCTCCCCTGAGCCTCCTCTTCTCCAGACTAGACAATCCCAGTTCCATCAGTTGTTCCTCATAAGACTTGTGCTCCAGACCCCTCACCAGTTTTGTTGCCCTTCTCTGAACACGCTCCAGGGCCTCAATGTCTTTCTTGTAGTGAGGGGCCCAAAACTGAACACAGTACTCGAGGTGCGGCCGCACCAGAGCTGAGTACAGGGGGACAATTACTCCCCTGCTCCTGCTGGCAGCACTATTTCTGATACAAGCCAGGATGCCATTGGCCTTTTTGGCCACCTGGGCACACTGCTGGCTCATGTTCAATTGAGCATTGACAAATATCCCCAGGTCCTTTTCCTCTATGCAGTCTTCCAGCCATTCTGCTCCAAGCCTATAGCACTGCCTGGGGTTGTTGTGGCCAAAGTGCAGGACCTGGTCTTGCTGAAACTCATCCCATTGGCTTAATCCCAGCAATCCAGCCTGTCCAGATCCCTCTGTAGGGATCTCACTACCCCCAGGAAGATCAACACTTCCAGTCAACTTGGTGTCATCTGCAAACTTACTGAGGGTGCACTTAATGCCCTCATCCAGGTCATCCATAAAGATACTGAAGAGGACAGGCCTCAGTACCGACCTCTGGGGAATATTACTTGAGACCAGTTGCCAGCTGGATTTAACTCCATTCACCACCACTCTCTGGACCCAGCCCTCCAGCCAGTTCCTTACCCAGACAAGAGTGTACCTGTGCGAGCCGTGGGCTGCCAGCTTCTGCAGGAGAACACTGTGGGGGACAGTGTCAAAGGCTTTGCTGAAGTCTAGGCAGACTACATCAACAGCCTTTCCCTCATCCACCAGGTGGGTCACTCCTCTTTTCTCTGGAGGATACCTGGAAGAGTTGGTGTGCTCTGTGGTGTCACTGCCACCACAGGGGAGAGTTCGCTGGCAGGGGAAATTGGACTGTATCTTTTCTAGAAGTTCCTTCCAGCCCCTACAATTCTGTGATTCTGTGAAAGATGAAGGGGATTCCCTCTAATTCTAAGGGAATTCTTGAACCTGACTGTGCTAGAGGCCACAGCAATGCCTTGTACAAAGAAATGTTTAGACCCACCCCAAAAAGGGACAGCTCCCACACGTGGTTGCTCTGTGATAGCCTTTATTCTTGATTGTCCCTCTTCCAAAGACAGCACAGTGGCTTTGGAAAACCTGGAACTTGCCCAAGGTTTCCTCCACATGAACACTACAACCATACTGCAGCTAGTTGCAAGTCTTGCCCATCTGAGTCTGAAAACACCTTGTTCAAGAACAAGCCCTGTTACAACTCCATTGCAAGCAGCCAACATGGTGTGATATCCTACTTACAAAAGCAACAGGATCATTGCTCCTTGTTCCAACTATACTGAACTTCTTCACATAGGTGTTAGTCTTCAGTGCTTCAGCACAGGCTTTTAAAGTTGGTATGGGAATATTCTGTGAAAATGAATGCAGAAGACCTGTGTTATGTCATCAGCAGTATGGAAAGACACACAGTACATTTGGTATGAAAGATATGCAGTACATTTAAATTGTATTTCAAAATTATCTCTGAGATCAACTCACTAAATGCCATGAAGCAATCTACGAAAGGACTGATAAGTGTTTTTATAAGCTCTCTTGCTATATTTGCATAGCCTAAGGAGCCTGGTGATGTCTTAATCCTGTTTCTCACCCTGCTGACCGCTCACTGCCTTAGTTGGAAGTTGCAAATTCTTTGCTGTTTGATTTAATTCTTCAGAAACTTAGATACACGTGAACATAGACTCACAAAGATGTACATAGCTAGGATGCATAAGCCCACACAGCACTGTTCCTATGCTTTCTAGTATGAATTACGGGACTAAGCAACATCCAGATTACATTCCAGAAACTTTCCAAGTATGGGGGTCTGATCCAGAAAGACCTGAAATGATTTCCCTCTAGTGCAAACTACAATCACTTCTGAGTGCTACAAAGCAATATAAATGAGGCTACAAAACACAACATTCTTAGACTAACATTTACCATTACCATTACCAGAACAGAATGGAAATTCATGCTGCTTACCTACCCTCAGTTCATACACAAGTAATATTTGCTTAATGAGCATTTCAGGTGCCCTTTTTGGAATTTTCACTGATTCAAAGTTTTCAGCTGTAGCTTCATGCCATTGGAGTCCAACATTTGGTGTTACCCATAGTCAAAGACATTTGCAGTCAGCAGCTTATTATCTGCTTTACCATCAGCTCCCAGTTTTACAAACTGCCCCATAATCATGGATCTAACACTAAAAAGATCTATCTTCCAACCAGAACCCAAGGCTGGTGTCTTCCCCAGACATTCATGCTTACTAGCCTGAACTGAATAAGCACAAGTAAAAAACCTTTTCATTACAGAAAGGTGCATACTACACAGCACAGATGTTCTTGACAAGCGCATTCCATTTCAATCCACCATAATTCAGCAGACCCCATGGGCTGGGGGTCCTCCCCCCAGGAGCCACAGGGGCCACATAAGAAGTGGTGCCTTGCCCTGGTCTCCTTTCTGCAAGAAGTAAAAGAGTCCCACAGAAGGGACAGGTAGGAGATGGACTGTTTTACATAGTTTGTGTTTTCAAGGCAAGGATCAAGATTACAAAGCCATTATCTTCCCACCATTTTGTCTTATGGAATACTGTCTCTACCTTACCATTACCAAATGCAACTGACTAAACCATTTAAAGAACCCAAACACTAGAACCAGATAGGCTGGAGACAGCTTTTCTGCACCTGCTCCCACTGCAGCTCAGCTCTTCCAGGCACCAACTCCACACTGTTATCCCACAGCAGGCACCAATTCCTCCTGCCCAAAAGGTGGGAAGCACTGGGTTTTCTCATCTGGCCACATGCAGGATTATGGTATTGCCTCATGCAGCAAAGCAGGCTTGGTCTTCACCCTCTGCATATCAAATGTTTGGTGCTGTTAGAGAGGAGGGCAGGCAAGGGCACGCACCATAATATTGTTAAGGTTGACTTCCTCAAGATCAGGGTCATTGTTCTGTATTCGTTTCAGAGTTTCTTCCACATCTGTGGAGTTTGGCTCCTCATCAGGCACTGGTTTGTACTTTGTGGGTTTAATCACACCTGCAAATGAAAAGCAAGGGAAGATGTAAGCACCCAGTGTAATGGCATGTCCTCTTTAGGTGTATTTCTCCTCTTTGAAGAGCAGCACTGGAAGAGAGAAGAATGATCTGAGCAGCAGACACAAGAAGAAAAACTGCTCAAGCATTTACCAGCCAGGCACATGCTCATGTGCATCCAGGGATGCTGCCTGGTACTAGAGACAACCAGCATGGGATGGCTGGCGTCTGCTGCCATGTGCTCCTGGGGACCAGAGCCAGGTGACAGCAGGCATCTCACCCATGTGGGCTGTGCACCCTCCTGGATGAGCCCAGGGATGAGGAGAAATGCAACAGAGCAAAAATGCACCACAGACTGCTCCAGGCTGCTCTGCCAGTCGTGATCCCTGCTTTGATATGGTCCTACTCAACATCCTTGTCTCTAAATACGAGAGATACAGAGTGGATGGACAGACTGTTCAGTGGACAAGGAATTGGCTGGATGTCTGCATCCAAAGAGGAGCAGTCAACAGCTCAATGTCCAGGTGGAGATCAGTGGTGAATGCTCTTCCCCAGGGTCCACCAAGAGATGGAAACTACTTAACACCTTCATTGGCAAAATGAACAGTGGGACTGAGTGCACCCTCAGCACGTCTGTGGATGACATCAAGCTGAGTGACACAGCTGACATGTCTGAGGGATGAGATATTGTCCAGACAGGCCTCAACAGGCTTGTGAGGTGGGCTCACACAAATAAGCTGCAGTTCAACAAGGCCATGTGCAAGGTCCTGCACCTCAGTCAGGGTAATCCCAAGCACAAACTGAGGCTCGTTGACATCTGGACAGGGAACAGCCCTGCAGGGAAGGACCTGGGAATTCTAGTGGACACAAGGTTTGACATAAATTGGCAATGTGCTTGCAGCCCAGAAGGCCATCTGTATCCTGGGATGCACCAAAAGAGTAGTGTCCAGCAGAACTAGGGAGGGGATGGATTGTCTCCCCCTTTTCCACACTCCCGAAACTCAGTTTGGAGCACTCTGCTCAGTTCTGCAGCCCCCAAAACAAGGGACATGTGGAGCTGCTGGAGTGGGAGCAGAGATGGACCACAAAGATGATCGGAGGGCTGAGCACCTCCACTACAAAGACAGGCTGAGGGAGCTGGTCTTGTTCAGGCCAGAGAAGAGCAGGCTGTGGGGAGACCTCACTGTGGCCTTTCAACACTTAAAGGGAACTACAGGAAAAATGGGGAGGGATTCTATCAGACGGTGCAGTGATAGGACAGAGGATAATGGCTTTAAACTAAAAGAGAGGAGATTCAGATTAGGTTTTAGGAAGCCTTCACTATGAACCTTCACTACTAGGCTCATGAGGCAGTGGCACAGCTGCCCAGAGAAGCTGTGGTGTCCCATCCCTGGAGGTGCTCAAGGCCAGGCTGGATGGGATCCTGGGCAGCTTGAGCTGGTGGGGGCAGTCCTGTGAATGGCAGAGGGTGGGAACTGGATAGGATACTATGATCCTACACACTTTTAACGCCCAGCGGAGAGCAAACCCATGCTAAGATGCACATGGAGATGGAAAAGAAGGGACAGCCACACCACTGCAAAGTGTTCTGTCAGCTAATGCAGCAGCTTTTTCCCATCACCTTGATCTGATATCACCACCACCATTCCTCTGAGTGGTTCCTGTCCCCTACTGATCATGATTTGGAAGGAAAGACTGAGCATGATGAAATATCTTCACCTCCTCTTGAAAGTGACACGCTTTACTTTTGACACAAAGAAATCACTCTGGCTGGAATACCTTCTCAGGGGACGCCTTGTCTGCTCAATGTGGACTAACCTTTCAGCTGACCTCCTCAGGGGAGCTGCTGAACAGACTCTGGGAGGATACACTTCCATTCATGTGTCACCTCTGGTTAGGGGCAGCCATTCCACCAACCAGAAGTGCCATTTCTCTGGCAAACACCAGGAGATGGCAGGTTGCAAAGGTGACGTCTTGCTGGCAGGCACCAGCCCAAGGCTGGACAGCTGTAGCAACTGTGTTCCAGCCAGAGAGGGCCTTTGCTCACACACGAGCCTGACAGGGGTGTCAAGAGTCCAGTGAAAATAAAACCCCAACCCTCAGCCTAAAAATAATCTCCACTTCACCTTCGCATCCAAGCTGGCAGGCAAATGCTGCAGCCCGCAAGGCGTGCTGGATCACTTACTGTTAAGTCCTTCTTTGTTCACGATGGTGCTGCTACCCAGTGCCTCGTAGTACTGCTGGTTACTCATCAAGGTGTGCATGCCAAGGATGGCTAGAGATAAAACAAAAGGAAAACAAAATCTGGAACAGGGTCCACAGCCAGTGGGCTCACGTGCCTGCGCTGCCCAAGACAGAGTCAGCAGCACATTGCATTTCTCTGTCAAGGCACAGAACAGCACATGAAGGTGGGACCAAGCTCCCAGCTGTCACAGACATACAGCAGGGCTCAAATGCTCTCTTGTTCATGCCAGTGTAGCTTGACTCACAGAAAAGGAACGTTGTTGTGTGGACAGCAAACAAACAGCCAAAGTCTCTCAACAACACCCGTTATTCAGCATCATGTAAAAAAAGCATGGGGAAGGAAAACTAAAAATAAAATAAAATAAAAAAAGCCGTTGGCAGGATTTAACCTGAGGGATCCAGTGCAGCAGGAGTCTGCATATCCTCAGCACCATGCTCAGCTGGGTGAGCATGATCATGGCACTAGATCATGGCACCATGCTCATCACGTGCCATGCTCCGCAATACCACTGGTCATGGGATAAGTGGTGACTGATACTCAGCCAAAGCAGCCTGGCCAGCAGCAATACACAGGGTGACCATCATCCGAAGTCCATCAACATGCTGGAGGGGAGCTCTGAATCAACCTTTGTACTTTACTTGCTCTGCTGCACACAGCTCCTGGTGCTGCCCTGCCAGTGAGTGGGCTGGAGGTGGGGCACAGTGAACAGGGAAGGCACAGAACTGGTACAGCTGACCCACGCTGGCCAGAGGGATATCCTGCACCATGTGGTGCCATGCACAATCTATAAAACTGGGGGAGCTGGCTAGGGGGCTGCTGCTGCTCAGGGTCTGCCTGGACATCAGTCAGTGAGAATGGTGAGCAATTGCATTGTACATAACTTGTTTTGTAAATAAATACATAGAACTGTTATTACTATTTTTTTTTTCCTTTGGATGGTTGTTCAGGTGAGGATGGCAACTTTGAGTGTTTGTCTCTGTCTTCTCTGCCAGGCAACCAAATTCCCAGGGGTGCCAGACTGCTAGGAAAAGCAATTCATTTGCAGGTTCAGCACACTGTACCCATCACTTAGTCTGACAGCCTAGCCCCTCTACCTGCCAGCACTGTGAGTATTGAGGCTGCACACAGGGAAAGGGCACCAGCAGTACTAAACTACTACTAACAACTATGCCAGTGGGGACACACAGCACTGGTGAAGCAACCAAGAGTTGTTTGCACACCCTTTGGCTGAGGCACACTCCTCACAAATCACACAGGTATGTGGGACTGAAAGTAACTCTAAATATATGTTTCCCTTTTAATGAAGAGCTAAATCCTGTCAAAACTGGTGACGTTCACATGATCAGCAAAGAGCTCAATAGCCCACTTCCCAGAAAAAAAAACAAAAACAACCTAGCAGCTAGATAACTCAAACCCCAATTCACATGTTTTACCAGCAATGTCACAGAGCTCTGCATCAGAGGCATTAGCAAGGGCTTCTTCCAGCTCCGGCTCCAGAGTCACACTTTCCAGAACGGGATCCATTGGCTTCTGCTTGGGGATCCAAGCTTTTCCTATAAATGTAAAGTGAGGTCACACTCAGCATAGTTGCAGCTCCTGTCCCATAGCTGCAGGGCTGTGTTTTGCTAGGTTGAGATCTGCACGTTGTAAATGGCAAGGGGGCACCCAGACCAAGAAGAGAGTGACTAAGGAGGAGCAGCAGAGATGGAGTGTTAGGGATTGACTGCAGCCCCTACTCCTCTGTGCTGCTTCGGGGAAAAGGGAGAAGGGGGAGGGTGGGGGATTGATTTTAGTTTGCTTGTGGGTCTCACTGCTCTTGTCTCTTTAGCAATCAGCGATAGATGACATTGATCCCCATATACTGTGTCTGTTTGACCCATGACCATAATCGGCAAGTGATCTCTCTGTACTTATCTCAACCCTTGAGCCTTTTTCCATCACATTCTCTCTCCCTTTGAGGAGAGCAGAAGAGAGCGGTGTAGCAGAGTACAGCTGCTCATCAGGGTGAAACCACCACAATCCTACCTCAGCATGCCAGGATAGACCCTGTGTACACAACCCAGCTAGAGCTGGATGCTTTTAACAGCTGTACCTGCAACAGGTGAGGGGCACTTCATACTGAACCACAACCCTCTGGTGCACAGCACACAGAAAACACAGCCTGACCTCAGAAACTTCACTTCTCTGAAGGCTGCATCACAGAAGTGCACCTTTACAAGTGCCTCCTTGCTCAGCCTTCCTCGGGGAACCTGAGCACTCTCTGCTGTCCTGCATATCAGCCCCATGCCCCAGACTGAGGGCAATGGAAAGTGTGTTACCCATCCAACTGCCCCAAGAAAGAAGGGCACTCTCCCTTTGCAGCAACAGCCCTTGGGCTTTCCCCTGAAGGTGGGCATGTGCCGAGCAGGGATCTCTCCCATGGTCAGAAGGCTCTGGGAGGGCACCAGCAGCGGGGCAAGGCCCTACGAGCCCTCCCTTGAGAGACCAGCATCTCTGCAGAGATAGCAAGTGCAAGGCCTGGCATGTTGGCTAGGTTATTTTTGTCTCTTCTCTGAAACCAGAGCCAGAGACCGGAGGGGAGAAACAAAGATCCTGCTCACAGGGGTGTGCAGGCACAGACGAGCTAAATTTAGCCCCAGAAAAGAAGCAGCTGCAAGGAGGGCTCTCCCAGAGAGAGATGGGGGTAGCAATAAGCAGCGAAATGGCTCATTTCTCCCCCTGTGCTGCTGTCCTCACACAGGGCGAAGCCACTCTGCACTGCAGGTCATGAGCCCATGCACCCCAGGGCACAGCAGTAAGGGCCGGGGGGGCAGCCAAGCAGCCCGCAGGCTGTACACGCTGTCTGCTCAAGTTGGGCAAGAAACAGTAAACACTGGGCAAGCTCAATTCTGGCAGCTCATTTTGGCTGTATCACCATAAGCACTGGGGCTGAGTTTCAGGAAGCTTCCTCTCTTGGCCGTGCTGCAGCACAAGTGAAGTGAGACCTGCAGACCTGACGCTAGATCTGGCAGTGCAGCGGCACAACTGGGAGCACTGCTCCCTTGAGAAGGCAACCATCCCTCACTTCTGTTCCAGCACCCACCATGAAAAATGCACCATCTCTGGCTGACACCCAAATAATATCTTCGCTCAGCAGTCTGCTCCAGTTAAACTGTTCTCAACGTGTTTGAATCACACTGCACTGAGCATCATTAACTCAGGGCAGAGCTGAAAACGTGGACTAACCTAAATACCCTCCAGCTCCACTAGCAGGGCCAGTGACCATAGCTGGTCTCTGGAATGCTGAAAGCTGCTAAATTTTCCTGACAGCACTCAGTTCCATCTTTTCATCGATATTCCAAGGAGAACTCCTCTTTCTGTCAAATAGACTCATTTAATGCCACTCCTTGCCCAGCGAGGCATAGGGATCACTAAGATGGGGCAGGCAGCTTCAAGGGAGGCTGCACTGGGACACAGTGATATCAGCATTTACCACATTCACACAGTTGTGTTTTAGTTCCAGCAGAGAACAGTGTACGGATAGCTCTTTTTCTGGGTGGGGACACACTGCAGCAAAAATGTTGCTGCTGAGAAGCTCCTGGTGAGGATAGAACAGACCACGTCCCATGTCTGGTCACATTTACAGTACCAGTGGGGTCAGGGAAGCCATTTGGTTGGAGGAGAGGAAAAAGATGAGGCAGAGCAACAAACTGAGCCAAAGAGATGGGCACTGCGTCAGCTGCTGCAGGGATGGAGCGGGAAGGCAGAGGCACACAAGTTGTGGGAGACCAGAAAACAAAGCAGGGACTGTTTCAACACGAAGGAGACCAGAAAGAAACCATCAGGAACATCAAAGCTGAGCAGAGCTGTGCTGCTTCTCTGTACCAAGAGGAACTCAGGGTGCAAGGATGGAGCACAAGCAGCGGTGGTGGAAGGCACAACAGCACCTGCAGAAGGAAGGGTAATCCTACCATGCATGCATTGCAGGCTTCCCACCCACCCCGCCTCCACCACAGTGCAAAGGATGACCTTACCTCTCTTTTCACCAGTGAAAGGGACCAAGTCTTCTCTGTCTTTAATGTCTTTTGCCTGCTGCTCTAGGTGGGCCATGAGTTCTTCCCTTCTGAAGGGGCCAGTTGGCGGCTTTTGTGTTTGATCTCTCTGTCGAAGCCCTGCTGGCAGCAATGCATTCTGTGCACAGAAGGGAGGAACATGGATTACCCCTGCAGGCCAGGTCCATTACTCTTGCCCTTCTCCACCTCTGTCCTTTCTTCTACACCTCTGTACAGTTTCCTTCTTCTTGTGTCACAGGCTTTCTCCATCCAGCCCTGCTGACTCCCACCCCATTGAAGACTTCAGCATGAAATTTCAAACACAAGCTCTGCTGCAAGATCTCCATCCTGCCAAGTGGATGCTTCTCTACAGCAGCGACTACCAGCCTTTCCCCAGGGGCTCTCAGCCACTCTCCCTGCCCTCTTCCCACATGCTAAATGTCTACTTCTGTCCAAGCTCAACACATCTTCTCTGTTCCTGTTTGCATGCCAGCATGGACTTGGAGGTGGAGGCTGTGCATGCTGGTCCCATGAGGATCAACTCAGGCAAACCCCCACATCTGTCATGCAGCACACCAGAGAGCTGCAGTGCTCTCTGTGGACAGTTGTGACCCTTCACACAACTACAGACAAGGTTTGGCAGAGAAGGTCATGCTGGAATGGCTGCAGTTCCACTGCAGAATCAAGCCCTGAGAGCCCCAGCTCTTCCTCAGGGTTGCCTCCTCATTATTCAGCCACATCAGCCACCATGGGAAGCTGCTTTGTGCCTGACACATATGGCACGTAAGCACCTGCTTATATTTAAATATAGAACAGCCTTAATGCAATAAGTGAGACTGTTCCCAGATTTGGCACTAAGCATGTTCTTTAAAGCTTTGCTGGAGAAAAGTCACCATTTATTTTTTAAGGCACCCAAGGTGATTTTCAACAAGATGCTCATTTTTCTGTGCCCACCTACATAATTGATTTTAACTGAAACCTGTTGCAGTGAAGATCCTGTGAAGAACTAATAGGAAACAACTAGATACATCCAAACCTGGAGGGCAGTGCAGGAGAGCACTGATCAGACACAAGCAACTCAAGCTGCGTTGTGTGTGTTGTGCTGTGCCAGGTGAGCCTACCAGCACACACGCATCATCCTGTAAGGCAGCCTGACACCCCTTGATTATTCTTCTGTGTTGTCATTTGCTATTAAAAATACTGATGATGCAATCAGTGCTACCCATTGTTTCCCCCAGAAGTACTGACTGCACATTGCAGGAACAATTCCTCACTTGGCAGTGCCCAGCCCCATCACCTAGTGCTGCCATAAGCCAGCAGCCCGCCAGCTGGCCCTGCACGTCCCCTGTCGTGGGCACAGGACAGCTCTGCATCCAAAAGGCTTTCGCTGCTTGGCATCACGTTGTCCAGTGTGTGTATTCATGCAGCCCTTGGCAATGTCAGGAAGAGATAAAGCAACCCTTTGGGGTTTGCTCTTCTGCCTTTGCATAGGGAAATATCAAGCACCTGGGGTCTGCTGTGAAAATGAAACCCAGCCCAAAAAACCCAAATACCCCCTCCAAGGTGACTATCCAGCTTCCTCAGGTTCCCATGTATCAAGACAGATCTTCCTGAAATATAAGGGCGTTAAGACAATGCAAGAAGCCCAAGTAGCCAAGATCATGCTGCAAAAAGTGGTGTAGAGCAACAACCATGCAATGAAAGGCAAGTTTTCCAACAGTCTGGTCATTAATTGCTGATCCAGAAATCGGTACGTTGCTGTCACACTGGTGTGTGCATGCTGGAATCAGGCAGGGGAGCACCACAAAAGCAAAGCCCCTCACACAGCCAGGGCTCACAGTGGCACAACAGCCTCTGCTTCTCCGGGGCAGGCTCCTCCATCCTTGCACCAAATGCAGGCTCCACAAAGGATTCGGTCACACCACAGGTCACTAGCAGAGCTCATCTGCCCACAGCTACATGGGATTTACCACCGAGCAAGTCTCAATTAAAAGTGACTTACATCAGGGTCCAGCTCTTCCAGTTCATTCTCCAACTTCCTGAGCTCCTCCTCTGTCAGGGCTCCAAGGATCTTGTCTTCATCCAGGTCCCGGTATTTCTCTAGCTCCTTTCTGTAAGACATCTTCAAGCAGTCTGGTGAATCTCACTCCTGCGCTGAAGCAGGACCTGAAATGCAAACACAGAGCATAGCACTGCCTGCATGAAACATGACCCGGCAGCCCTGCTGGCTGGCGGGGGAGTGCTGGCTATCAGAGTTGCACGAGATTTATGCTCTAAGTGTGGCTAGCTGCAGAGCCCAGTCAGATTGCTAAGGGCCCCCTGCCCATTCCCAGATGGGAGTAACGTTCTATGGACACAGTAGCACCTCGTCCTACAGATTTGTGGTGTGAGCCACCTCCAGGGGAACGCTGCACTGCTGCACCCTAAAACCCACCCTTTGAGAAGTAGCAGTGCTCACTGACCCCTCTGAAGCCCCCTGACCACTTTCTGACTCAGACCTACAGCCGGTACTGAACTTATTTAAAGCACGTTTTCCTTAGCAGGGCGGTTTCTCTACACAACTCGTAGGGCAGCTGCTGTTCCAGATAGGAAAATTATCTTTAGCCTGGCTACAAAAGGGCACATTAACACGTACACAGCTCAATGGCAAGCCCTTAAATTTAGAGCCGTCATCTGCTCAGATGCTCGGCCTCCCCTGGCGCAACTGCCGTCCCCACATTCCTGACACTCAGCACCTGGGGCTGGGGAATGATGTCCTGTTTGTGGTGGTGCCAGCAGGGAACTTGTCTACCAGCAGGTGTTAAGCACCCACCTGGGGCGACCCTGTGCATCACAGAGCCCGAGCACTTGCACACATGGAGTGAGAACACACGTAGACTGCTAAGCAGCACCAGTGGATGGGATTACCCTCGTGAGGGGCAGCCCAGCCTGAGAAAAGCTCCTATTTGCCTCATCCTTTGATTAGATTTCTTTTTTCATGGCTTAAGCATAAAAATGTGATCAAATTCAAAACGGTTATCATTACAGCATAAAACCCACAAACCAATGTCAAACAACACCTCTGGCACCACTATTATGAAGGACTGCAGCCATACAAAAAGCAGGTCTTCCTGGTTCTACAATCCATGGACAGCTGCTAACCCCTGCTCGTCAGGGACATGGGAGCCAGTGTGCTGCCATGGGAATGCAGTGCAACATACAAGTATCACACCTGGAGCCAGCACCCCTTCTCGGGCAGACCCGAGCAGCATGTCTGCTGGTCCTGCAGGGACCTGCACTGTCTGGCTGCACTGTTGCGTAGCCAGGAGGCCCACTGAGGTCATTCCCCTACAGAGAGCACCAGCAAAGCTGCTTCTGGATTCTGCATCTGGTATGCTGCCCACAGCACAAGGGAGGTCTGGGTGAGCTGAAGGGATAGGAAGCAGGGCCATCAGGAAATACAGTGTGTGAGAAGAAGAAAGACCCAGACATCTTCATCCTAAAGGGGGAAGGTGTGTGTTGAACCCCCAGTCCTGCTCCCCCCAGCTCCTTGTGCCCCCCAGCTCTCTCACTGGCAGGACATCATCAGAAGCTGAAACAGCCTTGGCCTTGTGCAGCACTACTCAGCAGCAACTAAAACAGCCGTGTGTTATCAACACTGCTTTTCTCCCAGAGCCAAAACACAGCATCACATCAGACACTATGAAGAAAGTCACCACTGTCTTGTGGAAATCAGGACAGAAGGCAGCAGAGGACTCTTACTGCAGTCATCTGTTGACCAAAAAAAAGAAGAAGCGCAGGGGGCAATAGGGATGAGCTGTGTCAAGAGGAACTCTAAGTGGGGATCTGTGAAAAATTCCTTGCCACAAAGCAATGCAGAACTTGGAGAGGGACCAGGAAGCTGCTGGGGTCATCACTTAGGTTTGCAAAATTCAGCTGGAGGAGGCCCTGGGCAGACTGGCCAAGCTTTGGGACTGAGCCTGCCCAGAGGAGGCTGATAGACTAGGAAGTTCCAGAGTTGCCATCCTATCTAAAATTTCCATAATTTGGTCTTAGAAGAATTGACAGAATCTGCCCAGGTTCCTCCTTTAAAAGTCAGGATGAGAACTGGGTTGCAAGGCGATCCCCACTTTTTACAAGAATAAAAGAACTGTCCTCTTCATTCACTTCATTTATCCAGCTGAAGCAAAGTTCTTGCTGCTGTGACTCACATCTGAACTCATTTCTGGTCCAATGTAAGCTGGTTTAGCTGCCTTCCCCTGCAATATGCTGTTAAGCCACTGTGAGCTCAGTCATGGTTGAAGGTCACCTTGGCAAAGCCACTTGCTTCTGCAGCAGTGTGTAACCCAGCCTCCAGGAGCTGTCATCCCATCTTGCTTTGCAGCTTTCTTATGTCGAGAAACACTTGTCCAGCTTCTAGAGTAGCCAAGCATCACAGAAGTGTTTAGGTTTGGAAAAAAGCTTCAAGAGCATCAGGACCAATCACCCCAGTTCTCAATCAACAGTACTGCCGATCCCCCTGCTCAGTGAGCAGACACACCTCCATCCTGCTGATGGTGGGAACTTCTCTCTGTGAAGACCTGCACTTCCTTAGGACTGACAAAACCTTTACAGCCAGCAGCTGTAATGCAAAAACTCAAGCTCACCTCGGTTAGGTATTAGAAAAGCAGCATCTGGAAGTTGTCATTTAGGATCTGCCAAAGCACACCTGTGCCTCCCAGACTTCCTCTCCCCAGCCACACAACTCAGCACCGGCTCACATTAAGCAGACTTCATTATCAGGTGCATTGTTAATGCAAGACAACGCAGCGGCGACCAGGCAACACGTGGTGTGGTCAAACTCCGCCGAAATCTCATCACCAAACATCGCAGCCTCTGCGCACACGAAAACAGGTCCGCATCCTCCTTCGGGTCATGCTGCCCTGCACCTGCTATCTGCTTCTTAATTGCTCGAGTTCTAACCCCTGTGAAAAGCACCAGCTCACAGCTGGGTCGCTGGCAGTGCCATCCGCTCAGCTCGCGCTCTGTGACTCGAAGCGTTCGTGTCGGGAAACTCAGCAGCCTGCAAGCCTCCCTCCTCAGCTCCGACCCACATCTCGCCACCCAGCCCCGGACTGCCGCAGGAGCGACAGCGGCTTCTTCCCTGCTCCGAGCGGAGCGGAGCATCGCCGCAGCGCCGTGTCACCCCGCCCGGCGCCCGCACTGCGGGCATCCCACGCACCGCCGCCGCCCCAGGGAGACGCGGCGCAGCTCCGGTCCATCTCCGGGGCAGCCGGATTTGCCCTCGAGCGGCAGCGCGGTTCCCGGCCCCGCGACGGAAGGGAAACCGCAGTGCGGTGCGGAGCGGGAGCGCGCGGGTCGCACTGCGAAAGGAACGGGGCCCTGCGAGCCGGCGCAACGCAGCGCACGTACCGGGCACCGCCGCCACCGCCTCCCGCTCCACGCGGGGTCCTCCCCGCTCCACGGGCGCCGCCCGCTCCCCGCCCCGCTCATCTCCCTTTCCCCGGTAAGGTCCGGCCCGGGTTTCCTCTGATCGTTCCGCGCGGTAAAGAGAGGAGGAGGATTTTTCACAGCTACCTCCAGCCCGGAGAAGAGGACAGCCCCGGCTTCTGCCGGTGCATCCTACCCATTTTTAGAGCTTGTGATGAAACTTGAGTTCCAACGAGTTGCTAGGCTTTAGTGATATTCCCTACCATCTCAACCTGAATTCACCTTTCTCCAGTTCAAGCTCTTGTGTGCCCTTATTTTCTCCACCTATAAAAGATTTTTCATCCCCAAAACCTTTTACAAGTGTTCCTTGTTCAGCCTTCTCTTATCCAGGCTAACTCTGAGTTCTTCCATTTAAGCCAAACTTCCCAGGTGTGATTGCTCTTGCCTTCAGAAGGATTTCCGTAAGTTACCCACATCTTTCTTGCAGGGGAGCACCCAAACCGGCCTGCAGCACTCCTGTGGAGGCTGACAGCTGTTGTTGTAGAATCACTGAGGTCAGAAAAGACCAGTAAGACTGTCTAGTGTAACACCAGCCCACCCTCAGCAATGCTCACTAACCACATCCCTCAGTGCCACATCTACATGTTCCCTTGAGCACCCCCAGCACTGCTCTTTGCTTGTGGGTGAAGTCCCAAAACCACCATCAGTAACGACTGCTCATATCTTCCCATGCTCCTGGCCACCCACAGCCACCATTCTGACTCAGGGCACACTTCTGGGTGACATTCTAAAATATTCTGGGGGTTGGACTCAATGATCTCTTGAGGTCCTTTCCAACCCCTATGATTCTATGATTCTTACTCTCAGAAAAAAAAAGAAAAAACCTCCACATTTTGGAGAAAGCAATAGGAATGTTCTGGTTTGAGCATCCCAAGCACGTTCAAAATGCTCTGGAGTTACTGTAGTTGTCCAGGAGGAAAGGGGAAGGGGCCAACCCTCATCTCCCATCACAGAGTGGATCCCACTGGAGGAAAAGTAATAAGTTTAATAATTAAGTCACCAAGAGTAGGTTCCCAAAGTACAAGAATGACAACGAGAGTGAGTTCAAATGACACATTAGGCTCCTGGGCAGTGTTCTTACCATAACTGAGTGTTGGCATGGTCTGGCATGCTAAGAAAATGAAAAGCATCCCTTAGCCAGCCCAGTGGTGAGAGGCAGTAAACAGGGAACAAAAAACGGAGTGACACAAAATGACTTTGACTGCAAAGAAATCAACATTGCAAACAGCAACTGCTGAACAAATATGATAGTTACAACAAATTAAGCCATTCTGTTCTCTCTGTGATGCTCCAGTCAGACCCGCTGTTACCAAAACCCTTCAAGTCCTGTTTTGGGTGCCAGAATGGTTGTGGTTCAACCTGTCAGGAAGCTGAGCACCACCTGGCCATTCGCTCACTGCCCCACAGTGGGAGAGGGGAAGAGAGAATTGAAGAAGAATGTAAGAACCCATAGGTTGATAAGGACATCGTATGGGAACTGTTGAATCACGGCCTGAAGCACTGATTGATACTGAGGTGAGCACTGAGTCAGCTGCAGGAGCATAGGTGAAGGCAATGCACCTGTGTGACCAGAAGGGGTGGAGTCTGGCTCCACCTCTCCTAGACTCCATTTAAGGGCTGACCACCACCAGGGAAGGATCTCTTTCTGGAAACTGCTCCTTTGGAGTTTCCACTGTGAACCTGGGACACAGGTGAGCATTCTATCTCCTTCTGATTATTCCCTCCCACCACAACAACCTTTCTTGTTATACACCCTGATGACCATACTATTTGAGCTGCTTATTCTGTTAACTACACATCTGTTAATAATACAGACAGTTCAGTAAGAGGGAAACAAAAGAACAAAGATAAGGAAAAAAAAAGAAATAAGTGATGCACAATGCAGTTGCACACCAGCTGCCGACCAGTGGCCCATTAGTCCAAGCAGCTGCAGCCCCCCAGCCAGCTCCCCTGGTTTCATATATTGTGCATGGCACCACATGGTACAGGATAGCATATGGCCAGCGCGGGTCAGCTGTGCCAGTTCTGTGCCTACCCAGATCCTCGTGCCCCTCTCACTGGCAGAGCAGCACCAGGAGCTGAAATGTCCTTGGCTCTGTGCAGCACTGCCCAGCAACAGCTGAAACACCTGTATGTTATCACACAGTTTTCATCCCAAAGCCTAAACACAGCAGCTGTTACAAAGATAGTTAACCCTATTCCAGAGCAAACTAGGATGCTCCTGCATGCACAAAGTAATTCTCTATGAGAGTGGTGGTGTAGATTTGCTGATCTGTTTCATCACATAACAGCTCTCTAAGCCATGGCACCACACGAAGCAGCCTACATGAAGACTCCAGAATTGATCTGTGCCAAGGCAATGAGGCTGAGTAATGTTCCTTGCTTCTTCTCAAGGCTGTTTAAATTCCAGAGCAACCACCAGCTACAATTAAGAAGAGAGCAGGGATAAGAAAAGAACCTCAAAAAGCACCTTCATTCTCCTGAACATCTGCCAAGTTCTTTCATCTTCTACACTGCACATTTACAAGCCAGAGTTACCCTTCTGCCCATTCTCCCTTACCCATGCAGGCAGCATGCTGGCATTATCTAGGCAACAGGCTATGAAACACAATAATGTCTGTATTAGCCCTAAGCACTCTCAAAGCCATTCACATTTAAAAGTAGACAAAAACAATAAATACCTTGTTCAGAGCACTGATGCATGTGCTCATAGAACACTACTTGCTCCCATTTCCAGGGAGCAGCAGTTCAAAATTTCTCAGAATCAATTCCCATGAAGAGTGAACGATCAAAAAGAAGGGAAAGGAACGCCCTGAGCTGGAGGAAAGGCATCAGAATTCAGAAAACCAGTACGGCTCCTAACAAACAAGCAGATTGGCAGACACTGGGAAGTCCTTACCCTTCTGTGAAACTTCCTTCCAGGTATTTTCAGCTATTCATCACTTAGGAAGTTAAGGAAGAAGGAAATCTCACCAATAATGCATGCCTCAGTCACAGAATTCAGAAATAGAGAGGGTCGCCTCTTTGTTTCCTAAGTGATAAAAATCCTACTTAAAAAAATAAAAATAAAAAAGTAGCCAGTAACGAATGGCAAGAATTACATTTTAATAGCAATGAGATACGAAGTCCACCAAAATAATCACAACAACAGTTCAGCGTTGTTTTATTGATAACTTATTTAGTATCTTCACCCAAAAATTCTAGTACAACAGTAGTGAACAAAGTGCAAAACATCATAAAGTCAACTGCAGTCAACAGAACACAAAATGTTAAGCAAATCTTTTAACAGAACTGGTGTTTTTGAAGTTTATTCCCATACTCTCCTCAAGGCAATACAAGAATCATTACATATCACTTTGAAGCCTGTTGCTTATTTTATTGCTAAAGGATCTGAGCTGCTACATTTCAGAAGCGGTGATTAATCTGCTTCCAAAAGTTCTGCAAGACTTTGAGACAGAAAGTCATGAATCCATATGTCAGTATCTGGAAGAGATGTGTCCACTAAATAAGTCACTATTTTCCGATCCCAGGAGTTGGTGCTTTCATGAATTGCCTGTATCTGTGCTACTAAGGGTTTCTTCTCTATGCGATTCCGGAAGATGATTGATGCCTCTTCTGACCACTGCTGGCTTTTCACTCCTACAACAAACAAAGCAAAAGAGAATGTCATTTGTAGACTACACCAATGTGAGTGACCAAGTTTATGAAGAGATGGCAGGGGGTTAAAGACTTGAGGAGACTGATATTCAAGTAGTGAAGGCAGCTTAAAACAAGCACAGGCTTACTCATCTCCCACACAATTATTACAGAGACAAGAACATTTTCTTTTTTTCCTCAGAGCCTAAAGCTAAGGACAGTTTTGCAGAAATGGAAAGCGAATGCACTAACTTGCTGAATATTTTCAAGAACAGTAGCTGCCACATATGATCAAGTCGTGTTACCTAGACAAAAAGGAGGCTGAAGATTCTAACAAAAGAAAACACTAATTGGTATTCTGCCTGAGTTTGCTGAAGCAAAAGCTTTCATTCAGATTGTAGAAGCAATAGCTTCTAAAAAACCTTTGAATCCCAAACTAATCCTGCAGAGAGAAATGAAGGGAAATGCCACCTAAATGCCTCATGACTCCTGCTATATATACATACACACATACGTAGTGTTCTTTTGTTTTGTTTGTTTTTTTTTGAGGGGTGGGAGGGAATGTGAATCTCACAGAGGCTGGGCTGCTTAAGGGAGTGACACTGTAATCTAAGCATGTTTTTGCATATGGTTGTGATCCACAATAAGTGAGAGGTCTGGGGAATGGAAGACTCCCCTTTGTTGAGGGAAGAGATGGTCTGAGTGTGTCTAGGCAGCATCAGTGTATGTGAATCCATGGGCCCCAATGGGATGCATGCACCTAAGCTGAGGGAGTTGGCAGAGGTGATGGCTAAACTGCTCTCTATCATCTTTGAAAGGTCTTGGAGAATGGGAGAGGTGCCTGAAGACTGGAGGATAGTCAATGTACTCCAATCTTCAGAAGGGCAAGAAGGAGGAGCCAGGGAACTACAGGCCAGTCAGCCTCATCTCCATGCCTGGAAAGGTGATGGAACAGCTTGTTCTGGATGTTGTCTCCAGGCAGTTAGAAGGGAAGAGAGTTATCAGTAAACAGCATGGGTTCACGAGGGGGAGGTCATGCTCAACCAACCTGGTGTGCTTCAATGATATATATTACTGGCTGGGTCGGCGTGGGGAGAGCAGTGGATATAGTCTAACTTGATTTCAGCAAGGCACATTAAACTGTCTCCCACAGCATCCTTATAACAAAGCTGAGGAGGTGTGGAATAGATGAGAGGATGGTGAGGTGGCTGACTGGCAGAGCTCAGAGGGTTGTGATCAGTGCAGCAGAGTCCAGCTGGCAGCCTGTACTTAGTCCTCAGGGGTCAGTGCTGGGTCTGGTCCTGTTCAACATCTTCATCAATGACTCTGATGAGAGGATATAGTCCCCCTCAGCAAGTTTGCTGATGATACAAAGCTGGGAGGAATGGCTGACACACCAGAAGGCTGTGCTGCCATTCAGTGAGAGCTGGACAGACTGGAGAGCTGGACAGAGAGGAAACAGATGAGGTTTAACAAGAGCAAGTGTAGAGTCTTGCACCCAGGGAGGAATAACTGCACGCACCCGTACAGGTTGGGCGATGAGCTGCTGGAGAGGAGCTCTGAGGAGAGGGACCTGGGTGTCCTGGTGGACGACAGATTGGCCATGAGCCAGCAGTGTGCCCTGGTGGCCAAGAAGGCCAATGGGATCCTGGGATGCATTAAAAAGAGTGTGGCCAGCAGGTCAAGGGAGGTGATCCTCCCCCTCTACTCTGCCCTGGTGAGGCCTCACCTGGAGTACTGTGTCCAGTTCTGGGCTCCCTGGTACAAAAAAGACAGGGATCTTCTGGAAAGATTCCAGCAGAGGGCCACAATGAAGACAAAGGGCATGGAGCACCTCTCTGATGAGGAAAGGGTGAGATACCTGGGTCTGTTCAGCCTTGAAAAAAGGCAAGACTCAGAGGGGATTTGAACCACGTCTATCAATAGATAAGGAGCAAAAGGATGAGGCTGGACTCTTATCACCTCTTATCAGTGAGTAGTGATAGGATGAGGGGAAATGGCCACAAACTGAAGCATAGGAATTTCTGCACAAATGTGTGTGGGAACTCCTTCACAGTGCAGTGACAGAGCACTGGCACAGGCTGCACAGAGAGGTGGTGGAGTCTCCTTCTCTGGAGACGTTCAAGACCTGCCTGGATGCCTACCTGTGCAACCTGGGCTAGGGAGCTGCTTTGGCAGGGGGGATGGACTCCATGATCTCTAGAGGTCCCTTCCAACCCCTACAATTCTGTGATTCTGTGATTCTTACAGAGCAGGAATTTAGGCTCCCCACATCACTGCTGGTGGGCAGTGTCTAGATACAAGGGGCTCAAAAATGTTGTGCATGAATTCCCAAACAGCAAATTATGAGGAGAAGAAACAAAACAGCACAGCGACAACACACTCATTTTACTATCAGCAAACAGGGCAGAACACCACAAGCACATAACTCCTTAGACATTTTAGAACAAAAGAAAAAAGAAAAAGAAGGTAGTTAACAGTCTTCTGGGCTCATCTAGTCTCCTTTGACTATATGAGGCAGCACAAAGGCCAACTCAACTAGCTACTTGGGATGCTGTGAGGCAAGAAAATCTGATGTCTTGCAGGCACTCTCGGATGGATCCTGTTACACTCGGTAGCTTCATTGCCACACTGACCTTCTAGGACCCCAGCCTAGTGGGAACACATCCAACCTCTTGACTAGTTCCAAGCAAGTCTAAAGGTCACACTGAAGCTATGCAGGAAAGCAGACCCACAGAAGGCAAGCAGCAAAGCACTAACTTTGTGCTGCCGTGTCTGTCTGCAACCCTGTGAGCAACCTGGTCTAGAGGGAGGTGTCCCAGACTATAGCAGGGTTCGAACTAGGCAGTCTTGAAGTTCCCTTCCGACCTAAACCATTCCATGACTCTATGATTTTGAGCAAGTGCATTCTGTAATCTAAACTTTGTTTAAATTGTGGCGAGCAAACATGGGAATCAAGTAAGGAGAGACATCTGAAAGCAATGCAAAAATGAAATTAAAAAAAAAATTAAAAAGAAATAAGGAAGAGAGTGACCAAGTTGTAATTCTTTCATTTTATCTGCACTTTGTACCCTGTTTTCTCAGTCACATTGTTCTAATTTGATGGAAGTCTCCACCCCTCTAATGCAGCGTTAGTTTGTGAGCATCAATTTATTTTGGGCTACTTTGGCTTTCAGATACACACTGGAAAACAGTAAATGCGGGCAGTATACAAAAGAAATCTTATCCAGAAACTCTGCATCTATCCCCTAACTTTATGTAGGCCAGAATACCCAGAACTTAAGTTTTTATCAACAGATACATCATAAGTCTCACACTTCATGATTTGTGATGTTTAATGACCCCACAACCACTTGGTCTTGCTTTTACTGTGTGCTCTGATAAGAGCCAGCACAATTTGTAAAGATTAAATGATAAACATTTATGACACTGAAAGGTAGCTGCTGTGAAAGTTTAAATGTTCAGTTTTATATGTGCTAATTAAAAGCACCGAATCAAGTAATAAAAGTGAACCATCTCCACTTTTACATAAAGAAGAAAAATTGAGCCTTTTGTTAATGCCACTTTGACAGGAAAGACATGCATGCACTGAGCAGGTTTTTGCAAGCAATTATATGCTTACTTTAACAAAAAATAATGCTACCATTTGGCTTTGTCCACTCTGCAGTTCTACATATGGGTATCCCCACTGATGTAAGACATAACCACGCTTCCCCCCCAATTCCTCCTCAGAAAAAAAAGGAGCAACAAAAAAAAAAATGCTTAACACATACCTGCAAGCTGAGCTTTTATAGCTTGGAAAGGAAATTTTCTGAATTTATCCAGGAGTGGCTGTACTTTATCTATGCTGATAACCTCATGTTTACCATAGTCCAGCACATATACTGACAAAAAGCCTCTCCTAAGAATTCCTTTTACTACCACTCTGTACCACCTAAAAAAGGAAAAGAATAAACACGATTTGTACTAACATGCTATCAAGGTGCCAGAAAATTAACATGTATACACAAGATTTTAATCAACACATCTCAAGCTTCCCAGATCTGGTATTACTTGAATACAAGTCCTTCCAAATACTGTCTGGAAGCACGAAGAGGCTGCAATCTCATTTACTCCTCCAATCTCTCAGCTCTCATCAGACACCTGCCATCTTGTTAACAAAGCAGACATAAAGCATTTCCCAAAGGAACTGCAGTAAGGCCAAGCATTAAAGAGAAATACGTAATCCTGTCACTAACTCCAAAACAGCTAGGCATGATGATTTATCAGCATTTAAGTAATGCTTCAGATAAAAGCTTGCCTTCAATGATTCTGCTTTTAATTTAATTATGTGCTTACCTATTTTCAATTTTAGCTGCATATAACTTGCTCATTTCAATCTTCACGGGTCTCTCTTCTGCCATGCTGTAGCACAGGATCATTTCTTCCATTAGGGCTTCCAGATTATGTAGCTCTTTCCAAGGCTGGACAATGAAGTGACCTGGATGGCAGGCCACTGACACATAGACATCCATGAGCCCTCCCACCTCTGACAAGGGTAGAGGTGGTGGCATATCAATGGCAGACTCTGCACTTCTGTGCTCCACAGCAGGCTCCAGTGAATCTCTTTTCTCTAGCCTTCCCTGATTTAACTCCAGAGCCGAAACTGCACCACCTGTCACTTTTGTGGAGCTAGCCCCCATGGGTGTGACGCTCAAGAAAACATCTTTCTGATGCTTCCACAAGTCTGCATTTATAATCTGACGATTGATGCTACGGTCCATGTATGGGAAATCCTCTGGAGCAAACAAGTAAATGTGTGCAATTCCCTTTGAATTATCCTGTTTAACCACCTTTAGAAAGAAAATATAGTTTAAACTTCTAATTAATGACTACTAAAAATTCACCACATCTGTTTTGTACAGATAGAAGCAGTTCATTGCATTCTATACGCACAGAAGTACTTTCAAGGTTCTCCCAAATATGTTAATGAAATTGATGGATATTAAGCTACTCACAGCAGCTAGAAACAGTTATCCCACTAATGTAAAGCAGATGGAAAACTTGAATGGAGTTTAGTTCCTCCCAAAATGTTCAATCTCAGTATTGTTTGACATTAATGGGTATGATTGTAGTTTTCTGGAAAACATTAGCCATTGTCCATAGCATTCTAAACTAAGTTTATAACAATAACAATGCTATTAACACTCAATCCTTCAGAAATCCCTTCCTGTCCTACTAGATAAAACCTAGTAAATTAAATATGGAATGAAAATGAAGATGAAAAAAGCTTCCACATATTGTCCTACTTAACAACGGACACATTTTAAAGCAGCTAGCATTATTGATAATAAGCACTGAAGTTGTAACTCAAGAGAGCTGGTAACATTTGCTTACGGATTCTTCTGATGATTTTTCTAGCCTTCCTCTACTAACTCACACCAGCTACTGCTACTTACAGCAGTAACAGTGCAGAAACAATGGAAGCCAGGAATAACAGCTTTCCAAAATTTATGTGCACCACTCTCCTCTATTCCTGAATCAACCAAAAATTATTATCATACTCAAACTATCTTTGAAGAGGATATTTAGAGAAGCAAGCTGCAGCAGTCACAAGTCCCAGACTATGTGAGCCACGTTTTAATTGCATGCTCTCCTGTGTAAAAGGAAGAAAAAAATGTAAAAGAACGCTACAAAATGTGTTTCCAAACTGTGCAGACAATACACAGACTCGGATTTTTAGGGGGAAACTAGCTCTGTCTAGTATCTAGACAGGGTAAGATTTCCTTTAGAAATATGTTTTCAGCTAACTGAACTAGATAGAACACATTGCCAGTGGAAGAAAAAGTATTTCAAAGATAACAGAAACCCATAAATAAACAATAATATACTAACTAAATCACACTGGATTACAAAAGCAAACAAACAAAAGCTGCTTTTCAAGACCAATAAGAAAACATTATCCTCCTGTGAGAGGCACAGGAAGAATTTAAGACTGACAGAACACATACATCTTTTCATACGACAAAACAAAAATTGTGTTTCTTATCAGTTTGTAAGACTGCTAACTGCACATATGTGGACTGACACTGGAAATCTATGAAGGCAATCAGCTGCTACATTCTTGGGAGGAAGAAGACAAACTTCTAATAAGCCGGATATTCTCATCCTAGATGTCATAGGAAAAGGACTTCATATAGCCAAGAAGCAGCCCCAAACCTTTAGGTTTCATAACAGACATAAATTCTAATGAACATTTAAGTAACCAGAGATGTTCTTTCTATGGATTTCAGTTCACACAGGCACTTTGACAATTTACCTGCATGCTAAATTCAGGATAATCCATTACGTTCTCTCTCAGCCACAGCACAGCTTCAGGAGTCCACATGCCAGTGTCAGGAGGCAAATCTGCCAAGCAGCATTTTATAGCCTAAGAAAAGAATTAAGCATACAACAACATAGAAACTAGTCCACAGATTTCTATTTCCAGAACATTCACTAATATGTAGATTGCTCCAAAAGTAATGCTTCCTAATTATTTCCATGGAAACTGCAACAGAAATGAAGAGCACAATAGCACCACTTTGTAGAGTAAATTCTCAGCTACAAAACAAATTTTCAACATGGTCACCATCTTTAGCTATACATTTTCACCAGTGTTGAACAAGAGCCCGCATGTTGCACTCACAACAACATGCTCCAGCAGAGGTTACACACAGCCATTTTTGCCACTGCTGAAATGCACCATCCACTGCCTCACTGTGCTCATGTTCACTCTCTGGTCTCCATAAACGTTCACCAAGTATTGATGAATATCAGTGAGTGCCATTTTTTTTTTTCCTGCATGGGGGAATTCAGTTGCACACCTTTGCTCCATCCACACTTCCATGCCAGACACCATTGTGTCAGACTGCCCCTTCTGCTTCCATCTGTCACACGGCAGCAACACAGAATGGAATACTGGTGGGAAGGTTCAACCTCTACTGCCATAGCTCCAACAACCATCTCCAACAACACGGGCCAAAATAATAAAACAAGATGCATTACTTTCACAGCAGCATACACGACAAACATACACATGCAAAGCCAATGTCATAGAAATTAACAGAGCATCCTGTCAGTACACAGGACTACATCACAACTTATTTCAGACCAAAGATACACAACGAAATACACTCCCAGTGTTGAACACTGTTAACCAAAGAAAATCCCTTACACAAGCCTAAAAGCAGCAGCACTAACACACTGTAAAGAAATGTAGGGTAGGTCAGCTTTAACACATCTTTATACCTGAGGAGGGATTGCGATTACTTCCCTCAGGAACTGTGATGGGATTTCTCTAAGGTCTGATATTTTTACATATGCAGTTCTTCCAGTATCCATGAAGCATACACCAAGGGCCCGTTTACTGTGAATTATTGTTATCTGAAATAAGAAAGGAAGATGATATACTGTGAGAAAATTCGAGGAAAGTAAGAATACAGATATAAGTGAACAGTAAGAAAAGTTTTTTTCTGTTTAGAAAAACTTCCGCTGTTCTTTGAATACCCCCTTACCTCTACACGTGTCCATTTTTCTTCGCAAGGAAACAAGCAGATTTTGCCACAGAAAGGTTGTGACACATTAAACTCACACGTCTCCTGCAAATTCAAAAGCAAAAGTTAAAATGCACAGAACTATTACTATCTGACACTTTACTGGCCGCTTCAAAAGCCACACAAAGGTTTTCTCTAGCCTCAGAAGTATTCCCTTATCATATTCTTTTAAGCTCTCCCAGTCAGTTCTGAGGTGTATATAGCCCAGGGAAGCGGTGGAGTTACCATCCCTGGCTACGTTCAAGAAATGTGGAGAAGCAGCACTTACAGCATAGCAGGCATGGTGGGGATGGGCTGATGGTGATCTTCATGGTCTTTTCCAACCATAATGATTCTATGAATTGCCAGCAAAAATACATTCGGAAGCACAGAATATAAACAGCAGCAACCATTACCTTAATGTTCTAAAAAGCTATACTGTTGTGCAACTGCAGTAGTTAACTGAAGAACTTCATAACTCACATACGTAACTTGCCAAGATATTTAACCAAACAGATTTACTATTTACTCAAAGCCTCATGGGGCTGATATTTATTGTGATGATCCTAAGTAACATAAGTCAATCGCTACACTATAAAGGAGGGACCCTTAATGGAGACTCATACACATCTTAGTGTCATTAAGTTCTCAAGATGAGATGTAGAGTCAAAGTTGCATCTGTCCTTTACAGCAGTGAAAGCCTCTGTACGCATTACCTTGAAAACATGACTAGTTGTTTGCCTTTATATTGCTAAAAAACACTGCTTCCTTCAGTGTTCAGTTTGCTTGAAATTAACTCCTGATAACTGAAAAATATTAAACATGAGGTATTTTCAAATAGAATGTGCCAGCACAGGCACACACCTAAAAACATTTTGAAAAGGCAGCTTTACAAGAAGTAGTTCTAACAGTTTCTGACTTTTCAAGGACCTGCATTTTATGGTTTCAGTTGGATGCTGAACAAACTAGATTCTCTAAAGATTTCTTCACCTTTGCATAAACCCTTGAGACTAGTTAAAGGACTGCCGCGTGTCTGTAGAGGGCAGGTAGGATATCAGATTTTGTCACACGCCTTCAAAATAATCAAGTTACTGTAAAGTAGACACCTCCTATACATATCTTTAAAAGCTAAGGGTGCAGATACGAAGCACATAAGATCAAAGACAATGAATTCTGAAGTCAAGCTGAAAAACACAGAACTTGGTTTTATTTTGAGGAGTCCTTTTACTGCCACTACAGAGCGTGCCATGAGCCATTTATACACCTGAGTAACTGAGCAAAAAGTATGGCAGATCCCCTGCAGAGCTTGTATCACTCCGAAGTGTCTATAGGAAGCCTCCCATTAAGAGCCACTTTTGTTATTACTCTAACTATTCAAGAAAATTTAGAAGTAGTTACTGAAGCTGTAGCGACAGGATTTGAAAGAGCATGAAAAGACACTCTTCACTGTGAAAGCTGCATCCCAGAAAACTGGGCAGAGAATTTTTAGCCTTTTTAAACAGGCTACAAAGATGCCTCAGAAACTTGAACTTTTGTAAAAGAAAAGGATTGATACACTGGAAAAAGGTCATGTGACACAGCACATCTCCTCACTGCATACATACCTGGTGAAGGAAATAGTCTCCTATCTTCTGCAAGATTTCAGAAAGTTTAGACAAGCCTTCAGATGGCAGCTGACAATACATGTTTCCATCTGAGAGAATACTGGTCACTCTGACATTTGTATATAGTGTTTTTACCTAAGATTATAACAAGAAAAGTGGAAAAAAACCACACAAAGATAGCAAATTCGTGAGTACTGTCTTTTTGTCCATTAAAAATCTTTGTGGTCAATGACTTTTAATAAATTAAATAGGAAGCAGGTAGATTGTACCTGTAGGTTCAGTTCAAAAGTCTTGTCACACAAGGCCTTCAGACAAGTAGCATTGATATTGATATCATCCTCTCCAGAAGTGTCATAAAGAACAAAGAGAGGAATATCACTCCTTTCCAGTACTTCCACAGCAAGTATCTTGCAGTATGTCTGTGATTCTACAGCCTTTACCAGGAGAGGATCATCACAGAAGACTTCCAGCCCTGTAAGACAGACCATAATTTCTATGAATCATTTTTTTGAAAAGAAATACAGTAACCAGGGCTCTGCTAAACTAATCTTTTCAAGAATCAGAATGCAGTTAGAACATTGTATCACACCTTTACTATCATTCTACTGAATGTCTCTCTTCTTATGGCAGAAAGCCATCTTCAAAGGGGAAATTAAAAAAGATCTTCAGAAAGAATCAAAGAATCAAGGCAAATGTGTATACAAAATAAAGAAACGTACCTAAATAAAAAAATAGGCAACAATAAGCTTTAGTATATTACATATGTTGAAAACAAAACAAAATGTTCTTAAAAAGTTAGAAATGCCCACTAGTTTTAGGAAGTAAATTCCAGCAGAGTCAAAAAAGTTTTCAAATGCCCAGTGGAGAAGGATCACTTTAAAATAAATGAGTGAGATCACAGACCATATAAGGTCACATTTGTGGGAAAAGGAGTTAAGCTACTACACTATTTCCAAACAACAGCAGGTGTTTTCTTTAGGCTTGCATAACCTGTAGGTAATACTTTCAAGATAAGTACAAAAACAACTAAGCTTCATTAGAGAGATACTGGGGTCTTCTGATATCAAGGTTTCTTTACTAAAGCCTCCTTTGTATCCTTTCTGTGCCTACCCGTATCTACTTAGAGTGTACCGAGCTATTTTGGACAGATTCTAGCATTCAGAGTTACTACACACAGGATCAAAACTCACAGGCATTTCAACCCGTAAGTCATACAACAGCAAGCTGTAGAATCAGCACTGGTTTTCTCTTACCTGCCAGTTTACATTTTGTGACCTGAAATGGAAGTGAACAGAACTGTTTGTGGAGTTTGTACGTGCTGTTGCTTTCAATAACCTCACTGAAGCCATGGTCAACATAGTATACCTGACAGTGGAAAAGGAGATAAATAAGTTCATTATTCTTTTAAGTATATATTCTTGAGTTTATAGAAAATGTATTCTGCTACTACTACTCTGTGCCTGCACTGAATAGGTACATCATTTTTCACTAAATTATTACTATATAACACCTATAACACCACTAATGTCATGCTCATTTCCCTATTTGGATGTTCAGTGTTTTTAAGGAACGCTTTCTGAAAATTCCTACAAAACCATAACCTCTGACAGAATCTCTTCATAGGAGCAGTGCTGGAAGGACTCAGCACATTACCTCAACTTTAATTTTAACTTTCAGATGACCATGTAATTTTGACATTCATATAACTTAAATGAAACTTTGAATTTTCTCATTTAAATGAAAACAGAATTACTTCAGGTTGGGAAAGGAAAGAATGTTAGCAACGCAGAATGCTTGAGAATCGACTGGACATCTGAAAAACACAATTGTTTCAAGTCTTAGTAGTAAGTGTCAAAACAAAGAATCACTTACCTTTAATCTTCTGTCCTCCACAGAAATAATCCGAGCACGGAGCCAAGCTTCTTCTTCGGTGCGTACAGCAACAACTTGCCCAACACTTGGAGAAGTAATTTGTAACACAGTGGAATTCTGACTATAGTATGCTTTCATGTTATCTTCCATTTGCTCCTGAGCATTAGAATAATCTTTGCCCACATATCTGCAATTATTTCAGTATAAAAGAACCAAAACAAACAACAAAAAAGAGTTAGGATGAAATGTCAAAAAGCTGGATAAAAACCAAAGAACCTCTAAATGCATATATAAATTATGGAGATACATACACATACATATTCTAAAAACATCTGTATCCAAACTCTTTTCCATTAACAGGGTTACTGGAAAGTACTACCTAACAAAACGGAGTATTGCTGTCCACAGGTAAATGTTGTCCAGCAAGATAGAGTCTAACACGCTCAACTACATCTTTAGAAAGAGATCTTGATTATTACAACCACATATAAGAATTTGACCACAAGAGCAGACTATCCTAGATAAAGTACAGAAGAACTGTAGTAGCACCTGAGTTACTCTGTCACTAGCAAATATCATCTTAAACATGTTTTCACTATGGTTTATGAAAGCATAAGTCATCTAAAATAGCTTAACAGATCCCTGTCAAACCACATGCTTTTTACTCTTGGCCTTTGGACCAATTCCAGAATCAGGCTGCTTATCTAATGGTTCACACTGATGTAGTCTGTCACATTAAGCTTCTTCAGTAATACCCTGAATACTTCAGAAACAGGTCAGAATACAGCAGACAGAAGGAAAACTTATTTCAGTAATCACAGAATGATTCCTGCAGCTATTTCTACCAGTTTAGGGTATCATCCTATAAGAAGCGAGGTTTATTCAAAAGGTCCTTACGCCCAGCAGTAGGGCAGGTACTATGTCATTTGTGCTACTTTTGTTAAGTGTGATCATGTTCCAGGCTATCTTCAGGAAAAAGAGGATTACCTGCTACCTTATTATCCAATCTTATGTTACTTTTTGGACTGCCAACAGTTTTACTTCAATATGAACACTCATTTGCTGGACAGGGGACATGGAGACAAGTAACATAAGCAGGTAGACAGTACTCAAAAGTTTACTTAACACTGGTTTCACCAGGGTATTTAGCTGACAGGAGGATCATAACAGAAGATTTAAGAATCTACAGAACTTCCTGCCTTGCTGCTTTCCGGTAGCAGGTAAGCATCCTACTGATGCTACTGCTGTTAAAAAGAGAACTGGAAAAATATTTTTCATAATTTTTAGAAAAATATTGGAAAACAACCTCCAAAAAGTTGTGTTACACACAGGTGGCCAGACAAGTTTGCAATCAGCATCACTCTCAGTCTGAACTGGGATTATGAACATATCACGGTAAGCCTAACTCTTCGTTGTGAGAGGGACTGAGGGTGTATGTTTCCACAATGAAACAAACTATGTAATTTTCTATTCAAAAACATAAGAGAAAATCATATCAATTTTTCTTGCTGTGGCAAAAATCCCCTGAAGTCTAATTCTGTCCCAAAGTTAAACAACCTGGCCCATGGAGTATGCAGATCTCCCAGCACTCAGTGCTGCACTGAGGCCCAGAAGCCACTGACAACTAGCAGCTACTACCCACATAAAGCTGACAAGTTAAGAAATTTTAATATTTAATATTGTACAACAACTCTGGTACAACATTTGGGAACTGCTGCTTTAGAGAAAGTTTAACACAAGCAGTATCAGCTCATCAGTGCCACAGTTCAACCCATGGGACCCAGAGTATTGTTTTATCTCCTACCGCCATGCTCATTACATGGAACAAATGAGGCAACCGTCTAGAGCCAGGGTGCAGCTGTAACTAGAGATTTATTACATTTCTCACTCTTGAGATAAACAGAACTAAGCAGTCATGGCCTGAACTGAGCTCTTTTCCCTCACCTGAGCCAAAAAAATGAAGACAATAGGACAGTTGCAAGGTTTAGTACTCTGAAGCAGAACCTTCGAAAAAGGTAACGGGGAAGACCCCCATAACCAAAAGTAGTATAACCTGGAGTACACAGAGCTACACACAAAAACAAACAACAACAACAACAGAGAGAAAGCACAATATAGGAAACTAGGCTAGCAGCTGAAACAAAGATGGCAACATTCTCAAACAAGGACGTCTAACCTAAGTCTCAAGTACGGAGATTTGCACGTCATCATCAGCTTTTATGATCCTATTTCTTCAGTGAACTAGACTGACATGAAGGAAGTTCAGTGCTGAGTATGCCAATACATCAATCCAGCTAAAGAAGAAGAATAACTAAATTTCAGCCTTACGGCCACCGCGCTATTTACAGGCAGTAATGAGGAAATGGATAGCAGTTGAGTAGCAAGAGGACCTGTAAGCAAACTGCAGATGTTCATACTTAGTCCAACTATGCCCAAAGTCCTGGCTAGGATCCATCTAGTGAAAGCAGGAACTGTAGAAACCAATGGGGAAAAGACAGAGCTACAAATATACTATAATACTTGACAGTTATGCAACTCATGCTCTGAAGTGACAAATAAACCTGTTTAATATGAAGTTGAATTTGAAATGTTTCAGAATTAATTAACCTCCTAGAAAAAAGTTAAACTGTTTTTTTCTTTTTTAAAATATTCCTAGATCTGAAGTTTTTTATCCTGATAATGAAGTACAGAAAATTTATCATAGCATTTCCTTAAATAACAATGACACAGAAACTACAATCCACTTCTCAAACAATTCTGAGGCTGTACTAATAACCACCAAATCAAGAAGTATTGTAGTTTGATGGAAGCTCCTCCACCTCCAAAGGAGAAAACTGCAGCATAATCTGAACAAACCAAATTCACACCTAGTTAAAAGCAAGTCAAAAAGTAAAAAATAATAAAAAAATAAACATAAAAAAAAGCTTTAATAGGTGTTATAGTAAAATCTGAATTGTACATGTTACAGCAAGATTATTTGAGAAAAGCCCTCCAACAGCAAGTACAATCTGCCTTTACTCCCAGTCAAGCTAATGACAAAATCCATCAGGTCATCAGAATTCAATAAACTCCCATTTAAACATAATAATAAAAAAAAATTCTTAGATTTAATTGTCAGCATACATAAATAACAAAGTCCTGCAGACCTGCATACTATACAGTCAAAAAAATAAAAAATAAAAATTAAAAAGAACTTGCCTAATCACAAGCTCATTAGCGTTGTTCACTTCTATCACCAGGACGGATATGGGTCCTTCTGATGGTATAATCAGAGGAGGAACAGATATGCTTTCTGGATACTGCTCCTTGGATTCCTCATGCTGTTGTTCAGCTGTGGCCTTCACACCACCAGGGATCTGGATTTTCTCAGTGACATTCAGATTCTCATCAGTGCAACTTCGGGTTTTAACATAGAGGATGGCCTTTTGAGGGACATTACCTACATAGTCCACCACGCATATATCTGACAGCAACTGTAGATTATTTAGAATTCCTTCTGGAAATTTTCGCTGGTAAGTGTCTTGGTACAGTTTGGGAAGCGCTTCAGCCCAAAGACCACTGGGATATTTCATCAAGATATTAACAACGTTTTGCTTGAAGTCACTACTACATGAAGCAGACTCAGCCTCCATGCTTGCTTTTAACAATGGGTTTACTTTTGAAGGTGTAACATTCTGAGATGCCTTTTCTTGCTCTGTACCGCTTTTCACTATTGGTGGTGCTCTTTTAGTAGGATAAAGAATTCTGTTCATCTCATCACCTGAGCATACTTTCTCCACCTTGAAAAACAAAAAAAGTAGAGTCAATAATCAGCTGCATCTTTAAGTCCAGAGCATTTTGAAAATTACATTCATATAACATGCATTTTATACAGACTTTGAAGTGGGCATCTACAAGGAACTAAGCTTCAGGCAATTATTTCTTGCAATGCTTCCTTCTCCAGTCTGGGGGGAATATCAAGCACATACTACTGCAGTAGAAATATGAAAGTTACGCATTACTCATAATAATAAGTAACTTCCTTTTTTTTGAAGAAGGAGCAGATGACAGCACACTACACAAACTTGTGTTTTGCATATTAACTTCCCTTCCTGATCAATTCCACATGGACAAGTGATTACAAACGAAAGTTCCCATTTCAATTCACTAAGGGAAAGGAGATTTAATTGTGTATTTCAGATACTGTCACACAGTATTGTAAAAGCAATCTTCTATAGTACTCAGGAAAAAGCGTTTCCTTCAAATGGGTTATGAAATTAAGGAGGAGATTTTCAGATTGTAATAAGTTTCGTATTAAATTTGATTAAGTCATTTTAAACCATGTGTCAGTGGTTTACGGGTTGGCTCAGCCTGGTTCTGTGATGAATGACATACGGACCCACGCCCCGGGAGAGGGAAAAGGGAGATGGGCCTACACACAAAACAGCAGCAATGATCTGAGGAGGAAAGCTAATTTCTAAATAAGATACCGGAACACAAAATTAAATGATATAATACAATGTAACTGGAACTGAAGCTAATAAATAAAATAAAATGAGCAAGAGAGAGTGTCCAATAAACCGAAGGCCTTACGCTAATGCTGAAGGTGAGATGGCAGTGAGCACCCACTGCTGAGTCGATCCCCAAAGAAAAAGAGTGCCTTGTGACACACAAAGTTTTTATCTTCCTCTCTGAGCAGAAATACATAAAAATACTAATCACTGCAAAGTCCCCTGGGGAATGTAGTTCTTATTCTCTTCTGAGACAGGTATACCCATAACAATTGATGATCCACGGAGCTAAAGCATTAACTCTAACTCCCAGTGCACCACATGATGTTATGATGTGGAATACCAATAACAAAAAATCATAAAAGCATGACACCATGCCCTCAACTTCCCTCCAGACCCAGATGTTTTACGAGTCCACCTGTCTCCACTGTCAGTTTCAACAAGGAGCATCTCACACTGTCTTGAAAACACCCATTGGAAACTGCAGAAACAAACTCACAATAGCTACACAGTTTTGACCAAGATCAACCTATCTGAAACTTATAAGGCATATTTATGTAGAACTGAGGTGACAAAAGCTATCAGTGTTTTCATGTTGTCCTGAAACAAAAGCAACTCCTACAATAAACAAGTTGGATAGCTAGACTGTCTGCTACTCTTCAGGCCTAGTATTTGTTTTTATTGTGGTATCTACGTCAACAGGACTTAATAAGCCTTGCAAAAATCACTCCTTGCTGTTTTGTCTCAGCAACATGCGACTGAGAGAATAACAAGATAATTTATTAGTATTAACTTACACAACATTTATTAGTATTAACTTACACAACAAGAATTGTGTATGTCTTTCTTTATCAAGAGAGACAAGAACACTTAGTTCCAATACACTGGAAAAAATGAGAAAGACCATTACTGTGTTAAGAACCATGTATTTTCTGCTGTGCACAGCTCTTCACACAGGGATAAAACTGACACATGCTGCTCAGAGTTTTAGAGAGTCAGCAAAACCCCTTAAGGGCCACTGCTTATCCTGGGATAGACATTTTCCTTCACAGTAGCTGATATGATGCTATATTTTGGATTTGTTATAAAAATAACGTTGATAACACACATTTTAGTTGTTGTAGTTCAGTGCTTACACCAGACTGAAGACTTTGCTGCTTTTCAAGTCAGCAACGATGCTGGGGGTCCACAAGGAATTGGAAGTGGACAGAACCAGGACAGCTGCCCCGAGTGGACCAAAGGGGTATTCCATATCAGCAATGAGTTGGCTGAAATGAGGCTACCATTGCTCAGGGACTTGCTAGGCAACAGTCAGAAAGTGATAAGCAAATGCACTCTATTAATTTTTTAGTGTACTCTTTTCCTCTTCCTTCCTCACTCCCCATCTTTCTTTCCTATTAACTGTTCTTACCTCAACCCAAGAATTGTATTCATTCAACCCCCCCCAAGTTCTGCCCCCTTTACCACTGTACAGCAAGGGGTGAGCAAACAGCGGTGCAGTCCTCAGCTGCCTGATGGGTTAAACCATAAGACCATAAAAGAGTACTTCATATACTTTCTGTGCACTGCATCATCTAGGCTGGTGCAAAAATCAAGTTATAACACAGATTTTAGGGATAGGTCTCAGTTGTCTTCTACACACAAGAACAGACTGTATCCAAAACTGGCAGAAGTTTTCATACACACACAAAAAAGTTAACCATTACACCATAAATGTTTTAGAAGTCTTGCGCACTCATGGCAGCTTGCCTGTACCCTTCTTTATCAGTGAAAACTAGAACAGTTAATACTTCCTGAAAGAACCCCAGCAAGAAGAAGAAATGAGAAGGCAGATAAACATATCCATGAATCCTCAGCTTCAGGAATCCATGCTGAATCCACAAACCTTTGGTCCTGAATCTTTCCAAGTAGGTTCACTAAGACAAGGAGACATGCAAGATTACTCTACATTGGATGGAGCGGAAAGGCAATGCTTTACAGATAACTATATACTGAAGATTATGAATCTGCTCTAAGTCAAGAACATACAAAATTTTATCAAGGACTTCAACACACCTGCGGAACTTGCATCACGTTCATAAGCATCTATGCTATTTAGCATGATAAAAGTAATTACAAAATGTGTAGAGATATACAACAGGAAGGACAGAAGAGATGTAACCAATTCATGCCAGGAAGAACTTACACACTTCATAATTTTCCAACAATGCAAAAAAATTGCTCTGGGGAATTTTGGAGGTCTCTAATCTGACCTGCTTAAAGCTGGGGTGATATCAAATGCAAATCAAATTGCTCTTGTCCTTGTTCAACGAAATTCAGAAAACTTCCAAAGACACAGACCATCAACTATCAAAACAACCTACTGCAGAGTTGCATGATCCAAACACTAAAGAATTATTCACAACAGACAAACAGAATTTTCCTCATAGCATGTTGGTTGATTCTCGCCCTTTCATTCTGCATGTGATTTCACTTTCTCCATATAACCCCCTTTATGTTTTGGAAAACTAACAAAATACTTTCACTTCCTTTTCTCTAAATATTTTAAATAAAAGTAACTTTACTATAACTAAATATTTTACCTCCTCTTCTCCAAGCTCTGTGCTAAATTTCATGAGATCATCAGCCTTGCAAGCAAAAAGAATTTAACTTGCCTATTCTAGAACATAATAACACTAAGGAGTCTGTCCTCTGCTCCGGATTTAAAACTTATTTATTTTATATTAAAAAAAAAACAAACATAGATTAAAAAAAATTTTACATCATTTTAAGCCAAAGTGGCAACTTCAGAAAGAAGGTCCAGACATCAAAAGATGTACATCAAAAACTGAATAGGACAATCAAAGGCTCCAATGCCTATGACATGTTGTTGCAAGTTAAACTGCTATTCCCAGTATAAATTAGAGGGTAAACTCCAGAAGATGCTTATCTGACCATTATTGTTGGTTTTATAGTGAGAAAAAATTAAAATGAATAGAATACCATAATCTGGAAAGTTCTTGTTATCTGACCAAGGAACAGCAAATGAGAAGAAAGTTCAGAGTAAAAGTATGGATTATTTAAAAGTAAAATCGTTAAGTCTAACCTTTATTCTTTATTATTGGGTAATAGCTAGTAAAGACAATCATTCTCATATGAATCAAGACAGATTAAGACCTGAAGATTGACTCTGAAAAGTATACAGGTCCTTTTTTTAAAACAAACAAACAAACAAACAAAACTAATGAAATTAGGATAGAAAGGACCGGAGGCAGTGGACTAGTATTTTCCAACCACTTTAAACTCCCTTAGCAATTACAAAATACCTTCAACAAACATAGCATTTTATCCATGCACAGATCAAGTATTTTCCTCCACAGAGATACTCCGAAACAGAACATAGCTACGCAGATAAGCACTATCACTGCTGAAAAGTAATAATGGCCCCAGTTTAAAGTATGCAGACTGCTCCTGGGGAGGCAAATAATTTTATTAAAAGAACAGATTAAGTACCTTTGAGATGCAGAAATAAATATTTTCATGAAATTCCTCAAAAATGAAGAGAAAATAAAATGTTTGTAAGGCCTGCAAAATGCAGACCGGCAGCAACTAAGAACAGAAATTTAAACCAGAAGTGACCTCTGGTGGCCATACAATACAACTGCTTGCCCAAAATAGGGCCCACTAGCTCCAGTCACTCAAAGCCTTACGCATTTTCGCTGAGAAGGTCTCAGAGGGTAGGAACACAGAACTTCATCAGGCTTACATTCCTGAAAAAAGGACTCTTCCAAACTCCTGTGAATGTTCTGCGCCGAAGCTTTTCTGCCCCTTGTCCCATCACTGTGCGCCACCAAGAAAAGTCCAGCTCTATATTCTCTCCCCTTTTCTTTCTCCTCCTTAGTTCGAGCAATAGCTTTTCTTGTCACCTCTTTCAGTGGTGGTTTCACAATGATGGGCAGCTAAATTCCTCCACACTGCTCTCACTCTTCTTCAAAGGGAAACAGGGAGAAAATACAATGGAAAAGGAACCAAGGGTAGAGATAAACGTAGAGAGATTGCTCACCAATTGCCACTGTGGGCAAAACAGGCTCAGAATAGGGAGACTCAGCCCACAACACTTTGTCTCTCCTGCTCCTCCATGGTTACCCCCTGCCCCTGCTCCACATGCATGCCATCCTTCCCCAGCTGATCCCACACTGGCTCCCACTTTGGCTGCAGCTTCCCGAATACTGCCCCAGCGTGGCTACCCTCTTCCCCAGCTGCCGCTGTGCAGCAGTTTCCTCTTTACTCAGTCTGCTCTCTGGAGTACACCCAGCACCGCTCACAGCCAAGTTCTGGCAGCATTTGGTCCCTTCTGCAGCAGTTGGCGCTGCCTAGCACTGACACAGGTCAGTGCTGGGCTCTGCTTACAGAAAGCACCCCTTGCCTGCAGCTCCCCCTGCTATCAAAATCTTTCAACAACAATCTGTTCAAGAAAGCTGTGCTGCAACGTACTGCAACATTCATTCTGAATGAAGTTGGAAGCAAAAGTCTACCTTTTTACACATTGTGTCTCTTGGCTAACTCTGCTTAGCTAGCGCTCCACAGAGATGAAAAAAATGATACCTGACACAGTTATTAGACCTTACCGGCTATAGACTGGCAGCAGACTAAAAAGAGACCCTTAGAGACCTTTAAGCCTCTTAACTCCAATAATAGCTCTGGGGTTCTCCAGCTCTGTTTTGAAGACAAACATAGATGCTGACTGAGATAATAACTTATAGGCAGGAAAAGGTAGCTATTTCAGTAAGATGTTTCACCTTAATTCAGTATTATTTAGTTCAACTGGACAGCATTAGTGAACGGTTAGCACAGAAGCTAATATTCAAGAAGCAACAGATTCCTCCAGTCATAACTAAAAGCTTCTGCAGTACATAATAACAAGCAAAAAGGTTAGCAAGAGCAAATTCAAACCAGCCACATTCTCTTTACTACCCATATCTCAACTTTATTCCCAGAAGAGTTTATAGATACACCTGCAAGGTCCCTCCCATTAATATGGCTAGCAGGCCTGCCCTGCAAGCACACACCTGCTGTTGCTTCTCAATTAGAGCAATTACAAGAGAACAGCAACAGCTGTCAGAATATTATCAAGAGCAACAAAGTTTGACGCAATGCTACACAGAAGAACATTTGTACTAGGCCCGAATAACCCAGGGAGCTCTCAAAAATGAAAACAAAGTCCAAAAAAATAAAGCAAACAAAAAAATTCCCAACTGAAATACTGACACTGCAGCTAGGTAAAACAAGTACAACCTCCCTAGAAGATACCTTCTAACAACGAAATGGAGAAACATCTTGAAATGAGTTTCTACTCAGAAAGCATCTATCAGTGACTTTTTTTTCCAAGATTGAATTCACAACTAGTATGTGCAGCCATCTTACATTATTTTTCTGCAAGGCAGGGAAATGAAACGTGCAGCAGAGGCTAGTTAAAAAACATGATACTGTGGCAAACAGGAAAATCTGGTTCCATTATTCTTACTATAACACAGGTCCTTAAGGACTGATCTAAAATACACTGATCAGAATCATCATAGATAAAATAACTCATCACAGTTCCAGAATGGTTGAGGCTGGGAAGAGGACATCTGGAGGTCATCTAGTCCAGCCCCTGCTCAAGTAATGGCCACTGAGAGCAGGTTTTGTTCAAAAAGCACAGCAAGAGAAAGCTAACTATCGTAAGGCGAGAGCACATCTTCAGAAGATATTTCACACGGCCAGTGTAAACCACACAAGCTTTCAGACATACATACCTACTACCAGCCATTACCAATAGACATGTCTCCTCCATGTGCAAAGTATTTTCCAGTTCTTAAGCACACACTATGTATTACATATAATTAGACCTGATTTTTTATTATCTCAAGTCCACTACTCTGTTTAGAATGATTTTTGCATCACAACTTAACTTTGCTGTGAAAACTACTTCAAGAACAAAAACCTTACAGAAGCAAAGTATTCCTTGAGCAACAATTGGCTACCATGACAATACTCATCTTCTCTGACATGACATATAATTCATTCTGAACTGTAAAGTAAAAAAATTATCTGCCAGACAGTGGGATCAGGTTAACTAAGAGAGAGGATGCTGATCAGAAAGAGATTCAAGGAAAAAAAAGCAGTTCTTATTCTATTTTCTGGCAATGTTTACCAGCTGATCCTGCCATCTTCCTGAGGCTTTAGTATTTGCTCCCTGTGAGCAGTCACAGCTTCAATAAAATGTTAACAGATTAACAATATTTACAAAAAAAGCCAAACATCAATGAAGTATCCTACCTGCCAGCTAGGCAACATACACTATCTACCTGATAGAGTTACAGCACCAGTGGACAAAGGAAGAGCAATTGATGATATCTACCAGGAATCGTGCAAAGCATTTGACACTGTCTCACATGATATCTTGGTTGTCAAATTGGAGAAAAATAGATCTGATGAAATGGACCACTCGCTGGATAAGGAACTAGCTGGATGGTTGCACTCAGAAAGCAGCAGTCAACGACTCACTGCCCAAGTGGAGACCAGTGATATGTAGTTTTTCTCAGGGTTCAGTGCTGGCACCAGTACTATCTAACATCTTTGTAGGTGATACAGACAGTGGGATTGAGTGCATTCTCAGCAAGACTGCAGACGACATCAAACTGAGTGGTGCAGTTGACATGCTAGAGGGAAGGGGTGCCATCCAGAGAGACCTGGACAGGCTTGACAGGTGGGCCCATTCCAACTTCATGAAGTTCAACAAGGCCAAGTCCAAGGTCCTGCNGGCCCAGTCCAAGGTCCTGCATCTGGGTCGGGACAAAACGGGTTGGGCAGAGAATTGCTTGAAAGTAGCCCTGAGGAGAAGGATTTGGGAGTTTTGGCTAATCAAAGACGCAATGTGATCCATAAGCATGCACTTGCAGCTAGACGGCCAACCTTATTCCAGGTTTTATCAAGAGAAGTGTGACCAGCTGGTCAAGGGAGGTGATTCTGCCCCTCTACTCTGCTCCTGTGAGACCCCACCTGGAGGTACTGTGTCCAGTTCTGGGGCAACCAACACATGAGGACACGAAACTGTTGGGAGTGGGTTCAGAGGAGAGCCAGGAAGATGACCAGAGGGCTGGAGCACCTCCTCTATGAGGACAGGCTGAGAGAGCTGGAGCTCTTCAGCCTGGAGAAGGGATCTTATAGCGACCTTCCAGTACCTGAAGGGGGCTTACAAGAAAGCCAGGGAGAGTCTTTTTATAAGGGCAAATAGCGACAGGACAAGGGGAAACCAATTTAAGCTGGAAGAGGGTAGATTCAGACTAGATATTAGGAAGAAAACTCTTTACTGAGGGGCTGGTGAGACACTGAAACAGGTTTCTCAGAGAAACTGTGTATGTCCCCACCATGGAGGTATTCAAGGTCAGGCTGGATGGGGCTGTGAGCAGCTTGGTCTAGTGGGATGTGTCCTGGCCTATAGCAGAGGCTTTGGAACTAGATCTTAAAGGTCTCTTCCAACCCAAATCTACAATTCTACAATTCTACATGCTGCCTGCAGTAATAAACTTTTAACTTGTAAAACAAGCAAACAAAAAAAACAAAAACAAAACAAAAAAAGCATGACTTCATTTTCCCTTTCCTCTACATATTTATTTACAATCATGCATCTCTGACAAGACAGCCTTTGGAACCTGACCAGCACCATTCCCAGACATAGGAGAGGTGAGATTTTGCACTCACAAGAGCAGACAGTTCAGCAGCACTGAAGATCTGACTAACACTGCTGTTGAAATAGACCTTTCTCTTCCTGATAGTAGTCTGTCTGGATAGCAAAGACTTTCCCTAAGGATGATCAGCACATTTAGACCCAGCCCAAATGGTCATTAGAACTTGGCTATAATATGGTAAGTGATAGCCAGTAAACAAATACTTCTCTGTTTAGTTGTGCAAAATGTGATACTACAAGCAAGATGCTCAAGCAAACTAACCTAAATAGGGGAAGTAACAAACCAATGGAAAACAGACAACCTCAGTCTTCTGTCTGTTCTCTTTCTGACTGAAAAGAGAAGACTGAAAGCAAGGCCATTAAAAAGCCTGTAACTTACAGTGATTTCCAGAGACTTCAGCTCACTCAATACAGAATTCCACTACTTCTGATTGTAACCTAAAGACAAAAATGTTATTTCTCTGGAAGGAAAAAATATAAAATCACTTCCTTCTAGAGAAAAATTTAAAGATGTCAGTTACTAAGAAGTGAAACTGTCCAGGGCATAGACCTCAAATCTTTAGTTTGGTGACACTGTAAACAAATTATAAAATTCATGCTTCATGGTTTGTAACTAAGCTACTACTGACTGGTATACATTCAATAAGAGTATGTGTGTTGTCTTTCTAAGGTGCTGAGGGACTTTCCCTGTTCTGATGCGAGCAGATGATCCCAGTGTAAAGTATCAAAAGAGGCAGAAGTAATTCAGAAATTAATCATGGTGTCATCTTTAACAAAACCATTCTGTGCCATTTCAGAGGATCTGCACTGCTCTATACCTGCAGACTAGTTTGAACCAAAATAAACACTGCTTTAAGAGATTCACCTTCAAGAATGCCCTTAATTCAAACTTCTCCATGCCAGAGCCACAAGTATACTTCACATAAATCAAGTAAATTGAAGTAGACTCTACAGATTCATTAACTGTCTTCTACAATAAGACCATGCCAAGGCAACTTGGTAGTTAAGACTACTGTTGTACTGAGCTTGCTATACTAGAACATTTCCATAAACTTAGAGACTTCTTACTTGCATTAAAAAGAATGTATATGCTTTTGCTAGAAATAAAAAGAGATTAAGTCAGCAGATAACAAGGAAATAGAAAGCGTATACAAAGATAATATCCTGTGTGAACAGTAACATTTTGTCTGGAATGTTATCTTAGAGAAGATAAAATTTGCTGCATGAATTAAGCAACTTGAAACAGAACAGTCTGCTCTACAGATAACACAGGAGCTGTTATCAATCATCAAAACAAATCACTGCTGTTTACAATAAGTTACTGATGTCTGTAATAAGATGTGACAAATGCATTTTATGTATGTGCTAGAACACCGCAGTCTGATAGCGTGCAAATAGTGTTCCTCCTAAAGAGCAAGTATTCAGGATCAGTACAACTCTTATTTTGCATTTAATATAAAAATACTTTGCAGTAAGGAATGAAGAGTCACCTCAAGCAAACGAGATTCTCATTACTTTAATATCCTTTGGGTGTCTTGGTTTGATGTTGAAGTTGGAAGCATGTACTCATAGGACTGACATGTTAAAGTAAAGCTTTTCAAGCAAGAAAGCCTTGATGCAAAGTACCACTGTACCCTAAATGAAACCACCACTGTGTGGAAAAGACAAAAGCACGGTGACTGAAGAATCTTAAGCTGGTGGTGAGGCAACCTGTAAGTGGAGGCTCAGCCTGCTAACAGCTCCTAATACCGATTTTTTGAGCGTTGTTTCCAAAGGCATTGTTAATTAAAAACAAACAAACAAACCAACAAACCTGTTACATATTAAAATAACACAAATGCAATGCAAATGAACATGCAAATCTGAAGGATACTGTTATCCTCCACAAAAATGATTTTCAATACTTACTGTGCACACATGTGGCCAGTGTTCAAGCTGACGGAGCACTGTTGTGCTAAGCTCCTCCTGGTATGTTTCCTCATAAATCTGTGCTATCTTTGACATCCAAACACCATTTTTGTACTTGTTCAAAATCTCCTTAACACGGTTCTGAATTTCACTGATGCTGGGAGCAGAATGGCCGGAAGCAACAGTATGGGTCTCCACACCAGATGTATTCAAGTTATCTGTAAAACAAAAATAGAGCCTTCAAGTAAACATAATCTCATCAGCAGAGACAGATGTTTAACTACCTACTTAAACATTAATCATGGGAGTTGCAGCGTAACACCAATTCTAAAATGCTACTCTCTTGTATGACTATTTCAAGCCACTTCCCATTGGGAAGACACATGGAAGCCTTGCGCACTCAGACATAACTGAAGTAGAACTCTCAGTCACTGCTGTTCTTTATGTACACAGGTACTAAACTTTTTTTCAGAAAGGATCCTGGAAGAGGACACAGAATCTCTGGCAGTGGTGCAGCCTCTCAGAAGCAATGAGGTCATCTCCCAAGACAGTCACAGGATAATTTTTTTTTTCTCCAAGTACACATACAACAAAGATAAAACAAAATACCAAAGTACGTCATTTAAATTAAAAGACATGCAAAATAGACAAAATTTTCACTTTTTATTCTAAGATATGTCTTAAGTAAAAGACTGAATCCAGCACAGTCTTGACTCGATCTCTGAGTTCTCTTCCAACCCCTACACTTCTGTGAACGTCCAGCTACTTTGTGTGGTTTTGTGCACCACCTATAGTAGAAGGGAAGTCATTACCTATAGTTGGAGGCTCACATCACTAACTTTCCCACTCCCTCATTCTCTGCCCCTCTTCTCTTGTGGGGGGGGGGGGACCAGTTGCCACCAGAGCTGTAGCTTCACAAATCAACCTGTCAAGCCTCAAAGAAAGCAATCACCATTTGACAGGCCTACCAAAAACATAACTGCTGGGATTCAGACAGGCAGAATGACACTTTTTGAACAGCTAGGATAGCGAGCTGGCCTTCATGTGGTTGTTTACTCCCCAAAAACAGGATTTCACCCTCTGCTATTACATCCATCCCCCTGGCAGTGAAGTTAAGCGTACTCCTTCAGTTCTCAAGCTACTCACTCTACTGTGCGACTGGTTTTGACTTTTACTACACACTTTCCTAGAAGACAGAAACAAACAGGAAGACAAATACGCACACCCATTTTCCCAGCACTATGAAATCAAAGTGAGAGGTTTGCTTACAAAACTTGGTATTCTGCACAAATCTATCTTCATTCAAAACAGATAACAAGACAGGCTTTTCTTAGGAATACACCTGTTCAAATGCCAGCAACATGAACAAAAAAAAAAACCAAAACACACCTCTTAATGGGGGAAACTTACCATTTGAATCAACAGAAGGCCTTCTGGACAGCTGAACATGCAGCTCCTTTTGAAACCGCGGTGAGACAGCTGACCTCTTCTCAGACCTAAAATTAAAAAGAAAACTGCTTTAAATCATTTTCTTGGCTGTAAAGAGCATTCTATTTGCTTACAAGACACATGTGAAATAGTATGTATTCCACAAACTTTTAACTGGTTCTCTACATAAGAACAAACTCCTGTAGTTCTGACAAGGAAGACACTTTGGCTAGCAACAGCAAGGTAAATCAACAAGTGGTTTCTAGTGTGACCTTACTATGCTGATCACTGAGAAGAACAGAACAGTCAGTAGGAAGGCATTCACAAAAACAGATTAGGTAGGCCCAGTAGTACAGATTCAACTCAGTCATAATGTTTGTAATATTCAGCCTCACAATTTAGTCTTTCTTTTGTCCAGTCTCAGTCTCACTGTTGAACATGAACATGTCCACCTTCTTGACTGTCATGCCTCCTGAAAGCCTTAGGCTTCAGAAGTCAGGAATACACTTAAAAATATACAGGAACTCAAAGCTTTTCTGTGGATGTTTCTGCTACACTGTTAACACCTTTCACCCAAAGTGGTCTCCAAAGCATACAAATGTCACGCCTGGAGGTGTTGTTCTGAGTTTGCCCAGCAAGTAGCAGCTTATACTGGAAGCACATTCAGCAGGAGCTCCAGACAGCAGAGATGTCACAACAGCATGTACTGCATCACTTACACCGCAAGCAAGAAGGAGCAAGAGTTGCAGAAAAGAGTTCAAAGACCCAGACCAAGCACCTTCCAAAGGCACATATGCAAGGAAGAACTGCAGGAGCAATCACAGCAGCAAATGCACCAAAACAGCTCTACACAGAAGCATGGAAAATTGCTGCAAATCCCACGAAGCTTCACACTAGAGGATCCGCTGCATATGCAGTAAGCAGGTTCTGTAGATGGCCCCTTTCTAGGGGGCACATGAGGACAATGGCCACCTGTGGAGTCCACAGACAACTACAAAGGAAACACCGGACACAGAAACATCAAAGGAGACCTTCCGAGCTTCACCTGGGATCTTTGAAGAGAGTAGAGGCATCAAGTACTATGCTGAGTTAGCAACAATAGCAACAGGAAGCCAAGGCTAGCATGTTATTAATGTAGTCTTCAAGACGACCTTTAGTCAGAACAGAATCACAAAATGGAAAAGGGTCTCTCACATTCACACCTTTCTAATCACATGATCATTCAGGTTAGAAAAGACCACTAAGATCATCTAGTCCAACCTCCCACCCACCATCAATACTTCTTCAAGATCTAACATAATCAGGTGCCCTTCACTTTTTTGCTGTCCTCATGAAATGACAAACCTGCTCCTCTGTCAGGTACAGGATGTTACTTAAACCAGAAATAGTTCTGGGTAACAGAGACTTTCATGCTGCTGCAGTCTCATAACAGAGATCAGTTGTGTTCTAGTCCCAGTACTGCACCACTGAAGCACGTCAGGTGACATGGATGACCGGAGCACAGGGATGCCCAGAAGGAACTGCAGCAAGGACTCAGTTCTTCATGCAAAGAGGTACAGGAGACAACCAGAACCAAGCCTGTGTGGCACAGAGCTAGACAGTCACAAGGCCAACATGCTACTTCCCAGCATGCAGATACAGAAACTTCAACTGCTTGCAAGACCTCATGCACTCTAGTTGTTGAAAAGCGCTCCCACCAAGAGGCCTCCCAGCCATGCTACCAATAAGAGAAGACTGCAGCACAGCCCAACACAAAAACCTGATCAGACATGCTGCTCTGCCAAGTGCCCATGCATAGCTGTAAGGCAGGCTTCTTTAGAGGCACATTTCAAGGCACATTTCTTCAGAGAGGAGGGAACACATGCTTTTCCATGCCTAAGCCCCTTACCTTGGTAAGGCCCACGCCGTCCTACTCCGCACTGTCCAAGGGCCAAAGACCAATCCCAGGAGTGGGGCTGAGTGGCAGCCACCAGCAAACACTGCCTGCTGATTGAGGCAAGGGGGACACCAAGCACATCCATCTGTTTTGAATTCTGTCTTTGTTTTCCAACTTCAACAATTCCTACAGTATGTTTAACAAGTGAAATCCTCCTCATTCAGTGGGCCTGCAGGTCCACAGCAGCAGACTGGCATGGACTTTGACAACTGACTGCTGTTATATACACACCCCACGACAGCACCTGCAAGGTAGCATGGGATGGTGGAAGGAAAGACCTGCCAGAATCACAGCTACCTTTAGCATCTCCCCCACATCATCTACGCATGACTAAGTGGGAAGGAGAAACAGCCAGTTCCCCTTCACCCATGACCAAGCAGCGGCAAACTCCTGAAGCTGTGGTTGCAAAACTCTCACAGCAAAACACCACAGCACCGCTCTGAGGAGAGAGAGGTGGAGTGCCCTTGTCACATACATTTGCCCCACAGTAACTGCATCCCCTTCTCAGGGCACCAGGATGATATGAAGGCACTGCTCTGTGCCACTCTAATCACAGCCTTGGGCCTGCAAGCAGTCTGTGACAGCTGCAATTAGCCAGTGCTTGGCTAATGTTGATGGCCCNCCCCCTCTCCACTTCCCACACCCCAGAAAATCCTCAGACACAGGAGCATCCAAGCACCATCCCACGTCCCTGCACCTCCCACTGCATGCACTGACCTGTTGATGAGTGTGACATGCCTCTGCATGGGGATCTCTCTGGGCACTCCACTCCCAGTGGCTCCAGGGGGTGCAGGCCAGGCACTCTCCATGGTGGGATTTGTTGCGATGCGTAGTACGCCTCTGCCCCTCAGCATTCGAGGGATGGGCTTCTTGCTGCCTTCTTCCAGCATGCTCAGTGACCTAGGTTGCCGCAAAGTTCCTTCAGGTTTTCCTAAAGAGTTTCCAGATATGGTCATCAGTAATACTTTCCTCTGCCCCATGCAAGCTTTCCTTACAAGCAACAGCTAAGACATATAAACAGATTGCATTGCAGTGCAAGCAGAACCAGGGCTTCTGAACTTGACAACTTTGGGACAGTTATCCAAAGCTGGACATTAGAACCGCTTTTCTTCAGCTCATCATGAGGCAAACCTGGGCATAGCTATGTCAGGGCACCAGGGCACTCACAACAACTGCAGAGACATCCACAGCTGATGCTGCCCAGACTGCTTCTCACCATAGGAGCACAGTTCACCTCTGCCACCCCACTAAGGCTTAGCTCATCCCTTAAAATCAAACAGGCTCACCACCACTCTACTCACACATCTCAGACATTTCTCCCACAGAAGCACAGCCAAATAGAAACAAAGCCAAGTGTATTTCCAGACCATCTTTTTCGAGTGTGTTAAAGAAAGTTTCTCTACCACTCATGGCTTGCAAGCACTGACACCCTGTTGTCAACATCACATCCCATTACTTGGGACCTTACAGTGAGAACACACACCTAACTTCCTTCAGTGGCACACCTTAAGGCAAAGAATTTTGCTTCTAAATCTGCACAAATCTTTAATAAAAGCAGTTGCCTGTGGCATATACCTGAGGCTTACCTCCTAGTGTGACAGGAGATGCATTCTTCAGCCTCATCTGGCAGTTCACTTGCTGTCCTGTTTTCTTCTTCGGACTCCTCTGTTGGTTTACAAGTTGAGCAATACGCACGGTCCTGGGGCAAGAAACAGCATGGCAAATCACCTGTTTAGGGCAGAAGAGGGACGAGAGTAAAAACAGTCAGAGGTCCATGCTCACCCACAGTCTCAAACAGATTTCCACTTTTTGTAACTGCTGGTTCACAGAGGCCAGCAGGCACTTCAACAAAAGTTTTGGAAACAGACGAAAGCCTTTGAAGATCTCCTCCTCCCACTATGCACCTCAGAAAACAGTAGAGCAAATAGGCAAACCCACCCAAGGCTCTCCATCCCCTTTTAATTTAGGCTGGAGCCCACCTGGCAACAACCCAGCTTCCCCCCAGCATCCTACAAGTCCAAGACCCCACTTTACAACACTGCCCTGCATTTTCTCCATTCCCAACCAATACAGCAGATTCCCAGGGGTCACCTCACACCTTCCCAGGTAGTACACACTGACTTATCATGAGCTTCCAGCAGCCACCCAATACCCACAGCCAACAGGCAGTCACAGCCAGCCCCGCAAACCACCATTCATGAGACTTCCAGCCCAGGGCACATCACTGCTGACTTGTCCCCATGTTGAGTTTTGTGCCTCTATTATGGGAGGCAATATCAAAAGCTTTATTAAAATTGAGAGAGACAACATCCACTACTCTCCCTTCACTCAACCAGTTATCTGACTAACCTCATATCCTTACTCGATGATAAGATTTTCCTTCATAGCTCTACACTGACTACAACCACTTTCCTTCAGACTGCCCCTCTGCTGCCATCTGTCATACAGCAACAACATGGAATGGAATACTGACAAGAAAGTTCAACCTCTATTGCCATGCCACCAATGCCTGCCTCTGACATTGTGGTCGGATATAATAAAATAGGAGGTATTACTTTTGGAGCAAGCCTCATAGAAGGTATTATACATAGCTCACATATATAAGTAACAATACTTTAATATTTAATATTTTAATCAAAACAACAAAAAGCAAAACAACAAAAAACAGAACTAGTGTCATGCTTGAGCTTGTTTTTTGTGCATCAGGCTGGTTTGGTGGCAGTGGCTGTAGCTCTTCAGTGAGGTTTGAGGTCTCTAAGATCCTCATCAGAGACTGATGACAAAATTTTACTCCTCCTGCACTTCATCCTTGACAACAGTTGCTCACAAACGTACATACTGCCAAAAAGCAATGACGTGAATAAGGTGTAATTGTGAAGACTGGTTTTGTAACAACAGCCAGCTCTCAGCACCCATGAGTGCACTGGCTCAGGCCCATGCACTAGTGCATGTCCAGTTTGTTTAGGTGTTCCTTAACCCAGTTCTTCTTTGCTGAGAGTAAGGCCTGCTTGCTATGGACTTTCCCAATCTCAGGAGCCCTGGGGTGGCTGATGGGTAGCCTTACCAGCAAACAGCAAGACAGAGAAGGTCTCCTCCACAACCATTAAGATTAGGTGCTGATTCCAAATCCAGGCTCAGATTTTTTTCTCTAGTCATCATTTTCCTGACAAATCTGTAGAAACATTTCCTATTGTCTGTCATGTCCCTCACTAGATTCAACTCTACATGGGCTGCAGCTTCTCTAACCACATCCCTGCTTGGACAGTATCTCTACATTCCTTCCAGCTCACACAATTCTGCTCCTGACTCTTCTAAGATTCCTGTTAGCACCAGGATTAAAAACTAGAGCTCCCAGATCACTCATGCATGTCTCCTGCAACCTTTGTTTCATGCACTGTTTGTCAAGATGGACTCTCGTTGGTCCAAGTGGTGTATTAAACACAGTGCATCTGAGCTTCAGGCAGCACTAGAAGGTTACCAGGGGATCAGTAAAGTGTCCTTGCAAATCAGTTCTTTGCTGCAGTCATTACTGACCCTTCACTGTAGCACTGAGATACATAACAATGATTTCTGCCTGTAACTTGATTGTTTTTTCTAACCACTGCCCACTAATGGTTGTTGTTATTTTGTTCTTTTTTCATTGCCCCTCCAGCTTCAGTTCTCCTTTTTAACCATTAAACAAGGGATAGTTTAATAGCATAGTTCTTCAAACCTACATGCCAATACTAATTCAGAACGTGAGGTTTTTGGACCCTTCTAGTATGCTATGAAACATCTCTACACATAAAGTGAATGACGATGTCAGACTCCAGCACATAAGGTACAGCTCCATCACAGTGTGCATTAACAGGCTGCATGATTAACCAGTTCTTCGTGGCTTTCTGTTAAGCCATTGAGCACTTCAAATCTGCAAGTCATCAGCTCCTACCAGTCATAGTGCTTATGATGACTGCAGTATGGCTTTATTGTGAGATCACACTCCATAACACTGCTACACACAGTGTGACTTTTGTTCACAATTCTACTGTAAAGGTGCCAGGCTGAAAGAGCAAATTCTGACAGTGAAGAACAGGCAGGGCTGCTGGAGACTGACCATGGGCTCCCTGGGGAATGAGTGAAAGAACCTGCAAAACTGAGCTACCCTTCAGGTCCCTTTGAAGAGATGTGATGAGAAGAGTGCAAAAGGTCCCTCTCCTTAAAGCCTCTTACTTGGTCTGCACAGAGAAAGGTGGGGCCTTCCCAAGAGGAAGGGCAAGACAGACACGCTCTCTTGTATTTAGAACTGCTCAGGAGCTGCCTGGGCTCTCAGGACTTGGCAACACCTTACTGCTGCTTTCAAAAGACTCATTTAAATGAGACAAAAACTTTGTCCTACAGTGGACTGTAGTAGAGCAGGCCTTACCTCATCTCTGTGGAAAGACTAATCTGAAATACTTAATGCTTCACACCTTTCAGAGGTGTTTGTGTGGCAACCTGTGCTCCGTGCTCTGAGCTGGGACTTCATCATGCTGCAGTGACATGCAGTACAGCCAAGTGCTGCAGTTCTTCAGTCGCTTCAGCTCTTTCTTCTCATTTTTCTACTGTTCCTCTGTTTCCTCCTGCCACCTGGGCCAGGTAGTTCAGTCTTCCTTCAGAAGGATCTTTTCTAAAGTGGTATTGCTTTGGGAATTGTTTTGAAGGTGATGGAATTCTTTCTTAGCTTTCACATTGTTGAAGTAGTCATTAAGAAACCCCTTGCCCTCATGCTTGGATATTCACTTCTCCCTGTTTTTACTTTCATGCATACTTCCTTTTTAAGTTTAGCGAGCAGCTGCTTGTTCATTCACGCAAATCTTCTACAACCTTTGCTTATTTTTCTTACTTATTGGAAAAGTCTCCAGTCAGAGGAGGTGGTACCTGAAAATGGACAACTTCTCCTGGACCACTCTTCTCTCCAGGATTGTAATCTATGTGATTCTTTCAGTCTTATTCTTCAACAAGGTAGTCTGCTCTTTTCAGGTTCTTCACTACCTCATTCTCCTCCTTTCATGATACTGAACACCATCACCCTGTGGTCACTGTAGCCAAGGCAGTCCACAGCCTTTACTTTCCTGAGCTTTTACTTGCTTGTAAGAACTGGGTCCAGCAGAGCACTTGCCCTCATAACGTCACTGTTTGCATCAGGAAAGCATTCTTACCCAGTAGTTCTAGCCTTCTGAGAGAACCAGTGCCTACCAAAGCGAGGCTTCTTGCTTCTTCCTTCTAGAGAAGGGCATCATCTGCTTCATCTACTACATGTTCCTGATCATTGAAGTTACAACAGAATCAATTTGCTGGTCTGCCCACAGCTTTCAACACAGAAGCTCTTGCTAGCTCACTGTCTGTCCCACAGCAGAGCTCTGTGCACCCCTGTTGCTCTCACACAGGAGGGGCTCATGTTACTAGCTCACCTTCCTTCCATCCCAGCCTGTCCTTTCTAACAGCCTGTGCCTGCTCATGGCAGCAGCCAATTGTGTCAGCTACCACAGTGGGTCTCTGTGACCCAATGAGATCACAGCTCTGATAATGTGCACAGACCTCACATTGCGTCCCATGGTGTCTGCAGGAGTGTACAGGCCCTTAAGTAAGGAGCACAGCAGTGCTTATTTCTGAAAAAGGCTATGAGAGCTCTCCTCTCGATTTCTGACTAACAGGAATTTGCTTCTTCACATGGATTTACTCAGGATGGAACACTTTCAGCCCTGGTCCACTCATGATGGTGTGCTGACTGTTTGAGTCACCTCACACTTCTCTGGCACCCTTGTCCTTCATTCCCTCATGTGATTGCTAATTATCCTCATCCTCTCTCTGCCATTCCTGATTTTAAAAGGTATACAACCTACCCAGCATCACCTGAGGGCAAAGAATGACTCTTCCACCTCTACTCACTTTTCACAAGAAATGCTCAAAACCCCTGCACACACCACCCTCCTGCTGAGTGTCTTCCCAGGTTACATTCTGGAGAGCAGCCAGAAGAGCGTCACAAAGCAGCAACATGAGCTCTGTCTTCATGAGTCTTTTCTGCCCCAGGTTATTTGCTTCCCTTCAGCTGCTTCAGTCATGCAAAGCAAAGTCAGCATGCCAAAAGCAAAGTGATTTCCGCTGAACAACCTCCAGCCCTGTTTAGTAGCTCCCTCTCTTTTCTACCTCTATAGCTACATTTCAATATTTTCTTACAGCTGCCTCAGAGAAGCAAACACCTCCAGCACTACACAAGTATCCACAAGGCTCTCAGCACACACTGCATTAGAGGATAAGAAAGGCTCTCAAGGGAAAGGGAGGATAACAGATTATACCCTGCAAGGCCCAAGTTAGAAACAGATGGCTATTTCCTGGAGCCACTAGGAGGAAGTGTTAAGTTGCAGTATCACAAACAATCCCAGAGGCATGAGAATTCATGTTTGCTCACGTAGCTGTAGTCAATACAGCCTTGGAGCAATCAAAAGAGAACCTCAGACTTAGTTACCTGCTGCAAAAAGGGCAAATTCTGACAGTTGCAAAAAGGCAGCAACTTTTTAGCAAACTTTGCTTAAAAAAAAAAAAAAAAAAGACACATTTCCAGGCATCAGCACAAAACCAAAAGAACTTCATGATACCTCTCACCACACTTCACATATTACCATGAAGACCTACTTCTGAGCTCCCAGATGCCACCCAACCCAGGTAAGCCAGTAAGACCTTAATCACTACATCTCCAGACCTGGAATGAAAGTCACAGTTTCTGTGCAACATCTGTTTTTACTTTGAGAGAAGAGCAAACCAGCAGATTTACAACCAGGAGTTTTACGCTCTCAGGCAAGGAGATCTGTGGCAACCACAAGGAAAAGCAGGCTACAGCAGCAAGACCAAGGAATAAGGCAAAAATCCCTTGCACCGAATTCTCCTGCTGAGCTAGGATCCACCTCTACACACACATACACAAAAAAAAAACAAAAAAAACCAACAGTGGAACCACAACATCTGCACTGAGTGCTTGCCTCCCACACATACTTGCTAAGCCGAGGTGCATCAACTTACCCTGGTAAGTCTGCACTGTCCTGCAGCACTGCAGTTCACAATAAAAAGATTGCTAAGCCTTCAGAACCTGATGTCAGGTTTGTATACAACAAAACCTATGACAATTTTGTTGTAGGAAAAAAGAAGTCTCCAGAATTCCAGCCTGAAAACACGTTCAAGAAACATGGATAAGACTTAATATTCTGTGAGGTCTCAGGACAACCCACTAGCACAGTCCCAGAGGAAGAAAGGTTGAGACTGGAACTACAGGTCTGCTGTCAAACAAATTGCCTTTCCAGATAGAACTCCTCTGTAAGGGGGAAATCTCCAGTCTTCCACCTTTTGTAAACACTACTTTTTGATCTGCCTGCAGCAACAAGAAAGTAAGAGACACATGCTTTGTGTCACAGCTTCCACCTCTGAGAGCATTAATGCATGACACACATTACAGTGTTTTTCTCAAATAATCCAAGACATGGGCAGAGGTACAATTATGAACTTGCCAGACTTTACAAACACAAAAGCCATTTCCAGTCTGGTGCAATTCTCTTGTTGCAATCCTCTTCTCTTCTCAGATGAGGTTTAACAAGAGCAAGTGTAGAGTATTGCACTTAGGGAGGAATAACCGCATGCACCAGTACAGGCTGGGTGATGAGCTGCTGGAGAGGAGCTCTGAGGAGAGGGACCTGGGTGTCCTGGTGGATGACAGGTTGGCCATGAGCCAGCAGTGTGCCCTGGTGGCCAAGAGAGCTAATGGGATCCTGGGGTGCACTGAAA
>VXAB01005231.1:0-185336 GCA_013399175.1 Odontophorus gujanensis
ATATATATATTATATATATAAATCTGTAACGTTACATTGTCATAATTTCTAAAAGTAATACACGTATTTAATATACTTTGAACATCTTCTGATGCATTCTTCCTTTTTTCAAACTAGAATGTACTTGCTTCTAAGTATTTTAAGTATTAACCTTATAAATTCGACAGTGAAAAAATGCATTTTATGAACATGAATTAAAGTGTTTAGAGGTCTTCAAGCCACTGAGGTAAGGCAACTTTAATTTCTTTTAGGATTCTAACTTTCACAACGAGGTGCAACTCAAGGTTGAATGGGGACAGTTTCTTGCCAAGGGAATTAATGACTATCCAATTTATGCAACAATGATGGCTTTTGGCTGGTGATTTGGTTTCTGCTTTGTGCTGCTCCTTGTTCTTAAAAGCTTTGCAATACTAACAGCCTTTCACTTTCAGCTAAGGTTTGGGGCAAACATATCTCAGTTGCGTATCATGAAAATCACCATTAGAAAAACTCACAGTGCCTCTGCTGTTTTCTTGAAAATATGTCTTTCCTCCTGCAGAACAGGGAGAAGCTCTTTTCCCAGGGATATAAGTTTACAAGGAAAACCTATAATTTTTCAGGTAAACTTGTACATTGTTTTCATTTCTGAAAAAAAAAATATGAAAACTCTCTTGATTTATATTGATAAAACACAGAAGAATCTAATAATAGAGTCTGAATAGAAATGAAAAGCAGAATGGGGCCCTGTCCCAGAGTAGATTAGGAATCAAATGATAACAAAGGGAAACTCTTTGTTATCCCTGTTACCACAAGTATCGAGGAAGATTTAACCAACCTTCACCCTATGTTAAGCAGAACTTATTTCTGTTTCTGTTCTCTCCTGATTACACTCATAGTTGTACTGAAAAAGGCTAAGCCAGCTTTGACACACTATCTACACGTCTGAGAAAGATGAATACTACCAATACTAGAGGGACTACTGAACCACCACAGACTTTGAATGAAAGATCTGTACAACAACGTTAAAAGGAGTTAATCAATGCTGACTTTCCTCCAATGGCAGAAAATGTCCATCAAAAGTCCCCAGGGTTATGGGTGATGCTACAGAGGCCTTGCAGTCTGAAGCAAAATCTTCCCAAAAGCAGTACTCTGGCAGGTCACAGATGGGCTCACAACATATATTCTTCTGGTGATAATAAATGTATCCACTTTACTCCTATTACTTTCATTCATACTTTATAACTAACTAAGAAATATACTCTAGAAAATAATTCTGTAATAAAAGAGGAAAGAATAATTGTAATTGTTCTTTTCCTCATTTCTACATTATCATAAAATATCAAAGCTTTTAAATTCTATTTACACATTTCAGATTTCTATTCAAATAATATGGAAGATCCTTATATGTCATTAATGACTGGGAACAGGGAAAAATGAGCTTCACAGCATGACATAACAACTCATATTACTCTCTACAGATATGCAAATTGCACAGTCTTTTAAAATACAGTGGAAAATAATCTATTTATAGAATTTCTGTAAGTGTAGTAAAGCTGTATAAATATCAACTGTTACTGTGCAAGTACTGGCATGTATTTAACAGCTGATAAAGAAAGTGTCACAGAAAAACGAACTTGATTCTACAGGGATTTATGGAAAGGCATTATTTTTTTGAGGCATGTGGTATTCATAAATCATATTTCTACTTGCTCTTAGTACTTTTAAAAATCAACAAAAAGTCTGTATATAAGACATTTCAATGTGATTTGATTGTTGTCTTAGAATTAGCATTCCTATGAAGCCCTACAAAATGGGTGAAAGATGTAAATAATCTTTCACATACTCAGATTCAAAACAGTGAAAAAAATTGTTATCTGGTCTTGCATAAAGAAAAAGAAGTCTTCAAACACATAACTTTCATTTATTGTCTCATTGGACATGTTTAAATTTAAAGACAGAAATACACAAATTTACAGTATTAAAGACTCCATTAGAATATGTATTCTTTTCATTATTTCACTTTTTTAAATAATTTAGGAGACTTTAAGTAAACACATAGAGAAATTCACTTTAATTCCTTAAAAGGTCCCTTTCTTCTCCCTACATACCCATGGTTGTTCTTATGGGGTACATGACACTACACCTGAGTTGAAAGCACACACACTGACCAATCATTTCTTCTCTATACACAAAACACAAGTAAGGGAAACCTGCATGAGAAACCTGCTAAAAAAGGATATAAAATAATGACACTTTAAACTACTTTTCAACACTTTAATCTCTCTCTCTTCTCAGTGTAGTAGATCTCTTACTGGATATGTTTTCAGAGGCAACTCCAGTACAAGATAAATACAAAATCAAAAACTACGTAGGGAAGAGACAAGCTTATGCACAAGTTGAAGCAGCTTCCTAAAAATGAAACCTTGAGAATGTGAACAGAATCCTCTGCATTAGCAACTGAAGTTATTCACACATTCACTTGTACAGATGAGCTGCAGCCTGCCATAGAATAATCCAGTCACCCAGATCATGCAATTAACTCTTCAAGAGCATTATAAAACCCATTTTGCCTTAGTTTCCTTTCTATAGAAGACACAGGAGGAAAGGAATCTGAACCTCACTTTTTAATATAATTCCAAGGTACATATCAGGGTACTTCTTGACCCTCACAAGAATGGGAAAGTAGTCCAGTGCTCCATAAGTCACAGTGCCTGAAAGACTCCTTCAGGACTTAATGACTTCTACTTTCAAACAATGGGTAAAGACTGCAGGAATGACACCGTCACCTTCAATAAAATCTCAGACTCTCTAAGTCTGTGTTGAATACATTTCATTGTTGACACTGCTTCTCATAAAAAGCACTTGTAAATGGAAGTACTAGTTGTTTTGAACTACTGACATACATTTTTTAAGCCTGTCAGGTTTGCATATACTGGGAGGGAGAAGGGAAACTAAATATTCATAACAATGCTATGTGATATTATTCCAGAAAACAAAAAACAAAAAACAAAAAATCAAACTCCTACAGGACAAACACAATCCAACACTGAGCACATTTATCAATGAGAATATTTTGTTCATTTTCAGTTTCAAAGTTGTAATATTTCTTAGGAATTTCTATTAAGAAACAATGAATAGCATTCTCTTTGTGGCTAGATTTCCTAAAATTTGAGTACTACTGTCATGAATTCAGCCGGAATAGAGTTCATTTTCTTCAGAGTAGCTGTACGTTGCTAAGTTTTGTCCTTATGGAGAAAATACTGTTGATGACAATATTGTAGTTTTTGCTGATCAGTTCTTACCCAGAGACAGGGACGTTTGACAGGACAGTTGACCCAAACTAACCAAAGAGATATTGCATATACCATACTGTGTCATGCTCATCAATAAAAGGTGGGGAGAAAAAATCATGAGGGAGGATGTTTGGAGTGATGGTGTTTGTCTTCCCAAGTAACCATTACGCATGATGAGCCCTGCTTTCCTGTAAGTGGATAAACATCTGCCTACCGATGGGAAGTAACAAATGAATTCCTTGTTTTGCTTTGCGTGCAAACTCTCTGGTAAACTGTCTTTATCTCACCTCACAGATTTTCCTGTACTTACTTTTTTGATTCTCTCCCCCATCCCACTGTAGGGATAGTGAGTGGCTGTTTGATGGTGAGCTGTCTGTTGGGGTGAAACCACAACAGTTAGTCAAAGACATACCCATACATGTCACAGCACCTTCAATGTTCAAATTAAATGAGGGTAACAAATCTTTCCTGTGAACACTACTGTGAATTTACGTCTTGTTTGTAAAGTAATACTAAAGATACTAGCCTATGGGTACATAAAATAAAAAATAAATCACCGAGTGCTTTTCTTTCCAGTTGATATTTCTTAAAAAAAAAAAAAAAAAGAAGCAAAGCATTTATTGACAAACTAAAAAAGATGAGTTGTTCTTAGAACTGGAAAAGCTGACTTAAAGAGGTCCAGTTGAAAAAGGATTGTTTAAATATCTCCATCTTCTCATTATTGTGTGAACTCTGGCAAACACTTCCTTTCATGATTGTTTTATTAAGTGAAAGTTCTGGCTTTACTATTATTTTTTAAAAACACAAGTGATAATGCCTAATCCCACAAATCTTAAGACAAACCTAATATCATTCTATCACCTTGAACTAATCTGACATTTAAATCTTTGGAAATATGCCTATAGGAATTTTTTTTTAATCTTATCTTCCTTTTTAAGTATGGGTTTCCTGCTGTTTTGGTGGGCAATTAAAAAAACAAAACAAAAACAAAACAAGAAGAGAAGGAAAAAGAGAAGAAAAAAGAAAAAGAAGAAACAAAGAAGAAGAAAAAGGAACAAAGTTTTGTTCTTTACTTTAGCACGTGACACAAAGATAAGCCCATATATGTGTTCTGAATTTTAGAAATGCTTTTAAACTGACACTGACCTTTTTAAACACACATTGATTCAAACAGTGGAGGGAGGAGGGGGAGGTTTAACATGTTCTTTTCCTTAGCACACCTTACAGATCTTCTCCTTTTCACTGTATTTTCTTTGCTCACTGGGTGGTGTATGACTGACCAAGTAAATAATTAGGCTATGGTCTAAAAAGCCAAGAAAATCTCCATCTGTGCAACTGCAAGAATAAGTACAACTCACTCTTGATGGAGGTCAACATTCTTCTTCTAGTCATTGCCACAACTGGTTGTTTCTCTTTGGCCACCATGTTTATTCATTTGTTCAGATGTTACTAATGAATTAATTGGAAGTCATCCTCCATTACTTATTTTTCCCTCTTGCACTTATTTACATTGTCTGTGATTAACTTTTCAGGTGCTCAGCATTTTTCAATGCTCATTCTGCAAATCTGTTCTGCCTTTTTTGACATATTCTGCTCACATTTCTTTTTTCTGCCTTTTAATTTCCAGTTCAAAAAGTGGCCCACAGAGAATAAACAAAATACCTAAAAACAGGATATAAGTTATATTTTTTAATATGTATCAGTTTTATAGAAAGATTATTTTTGTAAAAAATAAAAAAAATCGATTATAAATGCTGAGATATCCAAGCTATGTAACTGCAAGATGCAACTGCTGCATGCTTAGATCTCTTATCCACTCCACCTTAACTCATACTCTCACAAGTAAAATCAGTTTTATCTGTCCATTTTTGTCTGAGATGTGCCTGATGATTATATTTAGCACTATGTAAATGCAAACAATTAAAAAGATAGGATAAGTGCCTTGAAAACCTTACAGAGAGCAACAGAAAGGAACAGAAATGCAAGCCAAATGCAAGAAGAAAAGAAAAAACAAGCATGAAGCACCCAGGGAAAACATGAGATACATTTCAGTGGCAGCTGAAAAGTACTGATAGTACTTTGAAATGAGAACAAATGGAGGAGTAAACAAGGCTGAAATGGAAGTCTGCTCTGGAAGAGAGAGAAAGAAGTAGAATTTGAAGGAAGACATTGAGGATGTTCTAAGTGCTTTATGAGTTTGGGCTATGAAGTTTAAAGAGGATTTTCTACAGTAACATAACTCCCAGCTGGGCCCATCTTCTAAACCCATGAAGGGCATTCCTGTCAGTTTGACTGTGTTGGTCTTGATAAAAGCTTATTTCATCAAAGTCTGCCCAACTTTATTGCTCTCCCACCCCTTGCCACAAACTACGACCACTAAAAATCTGCTATGAATATTTCAAAGGACTAAATGGGATGAATGGATGAATATTTTAATTCATGTTATGCTTGCCTTTTATCGAGATGTAACTTTGAACATAATAAATTCTGTTCAAAGAACGAAAGCCTTTCATATTCTATATTTTGCATTCTTTTAAATTATTTATTTTAAGCTCTCTCTAAACACTGGAATGTTTATGGACATAGCCAGTGGTATGCCAAAAGCAGAGAACAAAACTAAGATTGTATCTAGCCTATTCTGATAAATTTTCAATATAAAACAAAGAAGAAATCTGTTTTTCATTGCCTACTGTAAATGTTTGTGCCATGACTTTCTTTACTTCAATTGACAGATCCATAAAAAGTGCTCTGTACACTATTTGCCAGGAAAAAAATGTTAAGAAATATTTTTCAAGACTGTCTGCAAGCAGTAGCTGAATTATAGCAGTCTAGACAGTGAATGCTACTGGGAGCATTCACAAGACTAAAATTCAACAGGACTGAGTGATACATTCATCTCCTTCTGGGACACGGTCACATTTATTTCTAGGAACATATTGATAATAAAGTCTAGGAATGTCATCATATATACACAAAGCAAGCTGAAAGAGGCTACTGGCCAACAAAGGCTTTGCACTTCACATCAATCTGGACAAATAGCTAAAATCTCCTAAACTTCTCAAAAGACAAAATTGAACTATGGGGCATGAATTTCGGATTTGTTCCATAGAAAGTTTGTATTTCTGATAGCAATCTCCAGTGAATTTCTCAACAGTTTCTTCACTTATTAACTCTTTCAGTTTTTATTGGACTCATTATTTCATTTACCAGTGCTACTAATCTTATTCCACTTACCCAAAAGTCAATTGGTATTTCCTACATTTTCCCACATATATATGGGTATACTTTATATCAAATGCCCATAATGTAACATTTACAGAAAAAATGAGGTCTGTTTAGTTCAAACACACCAAGATTTCATCTTTTATTTCATCAAATAAGAATTTTCAAAAAGAAGAATTCTTTACCTTTTATTTTCATCATCCTGTCTGTCTGTGAATCCTTCAAGAGGGGTATATCTTTTATACTCCAATTGTTAGCATTTTGGTAACCCCCCATAACTTAGGCACTTCTATGTCAGCGTTTACTCTTTGTGCTTTGTTAATTTAGAATAAATGAATGAATATAATAAATTTCTGCTATAATTGGAGTGCAGTCCTCTCATTCACATTTGAGATATAGCACATGAAAATATCAGGTAGGCTGGGAAATCCTTGAATTCTCATATGTATTACAACTATTTTCTCCATATCCATCAGAAACCTTTCCTGCATATTCTGAATGTAAATGAAAGACAAGTCTTTAATATCATTGAGATATGTACTTTAAAGTTTATTATGCAAAAGATAGTTATTAGAATCCACAGGAAAGGTCTGAGGGTGGCAGTCAGTTAAAAACTAACACTTCAACACTTGCAAAACAGGAAATCACATTCTTGTCTTTTTTACGAATTGGAGGAATCAGATGAATATTAAAAAAAAATAAAAAGATGAAGAACTTGATTTGTGAATAAAAGCAACGTCTAAAAATAGTACAGGACTTGAAAAGACAAGGAATTTGATAGATCTCCTTCGCAGAGAAGGCTGGGCAAATGATCAGGAAGGTCTGCGTCTTGACTCCATGCAGGCACTAGCCCAGGTTATTACCAAGTTTTCAAACAAAGCTGCTTCTCTGTGCTTCTAAGATGTTACAAATTCGGAGCAGAAATATGTCTCTACATCTTAAGTTTTTAAAGTGAATTATATGTTGGTTGGGAGAAAAAAATAAGGGAACTTAATCAGAAGCCAAAGAGTATAAGAGACAATTACAAACAATAACTTCAGCTCAAAGAAGTAATAAACTTTGATCCACAAATGTGAGCTTTTTTTTGCATTACAATTGTATCTGTGGTGTTTTCTGAAAGAAATAAATTATCCCTGTGTAGTTCGGTTTGAAAAGAAAGACAAAATTTTTATAGAGCAAATAACTGCCTGTGTATTTAACAACAAAAACAAACAAACAAAAAAAACAACCAACAAATAAACTGTTTTGCCTTAGAAATTCACTAAGAAACCTCACAGCCAAAACTAAAATGCTATTGTGACAGAACAATTCTAAAACATTTGCCGTGAAATTCACTGTAAACGAACCATGCCGAAGATACTGAGAGTGACTGCCCATCTCTTACGGGAAATTGCTTATTCTATATGTGCTAAAGGGCTTTTTTAGTACTATTCAAACCACTCTTCATGTACATTGCTCTATATCTTTGAGCTAGTTGAATAGGGACTTGCTGGAGAAAACATTTCCACAATTTATTTCTTGTTTGTTTGGCTATAATAGCATGTCATGAAACACTCACTGAACATAATTAGCTCCTTTACACTACTCATCCAAGCCTTTTTGGATGAAAACACTGACTTGCCAGATGGTGAGAAACAGCATGAGATCTCACCAACTGGGAAATGTGATCTCAGGTTCACAGGGCATGGGACAGAAATGGTTGTGTATGATGGAAAAGATACAGAAAATCCCCATGGGTAGGGAGTGAAGACTGCCAATTAGATGGCTTTAGCTAAACCAAGACATACCATTCTTGCCACTGTCACAGAGCACATAAGGTCTACAGTTGGGCAAGAGACAAAAGTGAAGGCATTCAGTAAAAGGGAGAGTCACATCAGGCTGTAGTCAACTCACTGAGGTGGTCAGAAGACTGTCACAGGTTGCTTATTCTTCTCTTTTCCCTACTCATTCTTCTACTCCTCTGCTCCCCTCTTTGACCTTCCCTCAGTCAACCTCCTTGCTCACTGTATGGATGACCATGATTCTTCTCTTAATCATGGCATGAAGAACTGTTCACCTAGGTGTATGCAACAAAAATGGGAAAGCAGGCAAAATCTCTGCTAGCATAAATGGGCAGACATCAACAGAAAACATTATGCTGCATACTTATTCATTTTAAATTGTACATCATGCTTTTTAAACAAAGAAAATAACAAAATACTTTTGTGAATTATTTTGTTGCCCTGTGTTGTGGTAAAACCTGACAGGCAGTTTAGGACTACAAAGCCATTTGCTCATTCTCACATAGTGTGATGGAGGACATAACCAGAAAAAAAAAATAAAACTCATGGACTGAGATAAAGAGAGTTTAATATCACAAAAAAAGAAGGAAAAATAATAATTTTAATAATAAAATAATGTACAAAACATGTGATGCACAATGCAATTGCTCACCACCTGTCAACCAATGCTTAGACAATTCCTGAGCAGCAGACTACCTCTCTGGCAAACAGCCCCTAGATTGTTCAGCATGACATCATGTGGAATGGGATAATCATAGAATCATAGAATCATAGGGGTTGGAAGGGACCTCAAGAGATCAACCAAAGAGATCCTGACCAAAGAGATCCTTTGGCCAGCTTGGGTCAGCTGTCCAGGTTCTGTCCCCTCCCAGCCCTTTGCATCCCCACAGCCTCCTTATTGGCAGGATAGTACTGAAACTGAAATGTCCCAGGCTCTGTGCAGCACTGCTCAGCAACAAATAAAACCAAATTACCAACATTATTCTCATCATAAATACAAACCCATACCAGCTACTAGTGTCAAGGTTTTATGATTTTTGCTATTGGCATTCCACATCATGACATCATATAGCGCAGTGGGAGTTAAAGAGTTAATGCTCCAGCTCTATGGATCAGTGACAGCTCTTGGTACATCTGTCTCAGAAAAGAAGAACTATGTACCCCAGAGGACTTTGCGTTGCTCTGCATTTCTCCATTTTCCGCTCAGAGGGAAAGATAGGAACTGTTTGCGTGAGCGTTTAGCATGAGGCCTTTGGTTTATTGGACACTCTCTCTTGCTCATTTTATTTGATTTATTAGCTTCAATTCCAATTATACTGTATTATATTGTGTTATTTTGCATTCCAATATCTTATTTAGTAAATTAGCTTTCCTTCTCAGATCGTTGCCGCTGTTTTGTTCTTAGGCACATCTCTATTTTCCTTTTTCCTTCCCGGGGTGTGGATCTGTGGGTCCCCTGCCCCAGTTGTCACAGAATCAGGCTGAACCAGCCTGTAAACCTTTGAGAACTAGAAAGAGCATTAACTCTACCCAGAACATTCTGACATATCATAGCTGAGGTTCTGTGCAGTGCTTAAGGGAAGGCAGCTTTAACACAGAGGAGAAAAATGCTTTAATGAAAATCATTATGCTTGTCCTGCAAAATTAAACCCCAGCCTAAAACAGAGCAACGAGTTTAAGATGTCTTATCCAGATTCTAAAGACAGAAATTTGAGAAATTGTATTGGTAGAGCTGAATTAGATTGAAGACTTCTATGAAAATCCTTCAACCAATATTAGGAGTTACTATATGGCCTGTTATTTTTTTACATAGGTAGGAATAAAAATGCATTTTAAAGAAAGGTAAAACAAAATTGTTGGGAAGCAGCAAGGGCTGGCTTCTTTCTAAAGGCAGGTGAGAAGGAAGCCAAGGAAGCCCACACCACCATGTTCCTGGTGTGGGCACTCAGGGCCAGCAGGAGCACTCAGGGAACTGGCAAACTCAGAAATATGAAAGCCAGCTTAAGACCTACATATGCTGCCTCATTTAGACATAACTTTAATCACAGATGGGAAATGGTAAACATATTGTTCTAAGTCATTGTGTGCCCTTTAAGACAAGTAGAAAAAGAGATCTCAGAAGGGTTATTTTTTACCAATTAAAAAAAAAGACAAATATTCGGGAAAACATGAATGTGCACATGCACATGCAATGAGCTGCCAGAATTCAAGCCTAAATCTGCTGTCTCTTATCAGTTATTGAAGTCTGGGTCTGCAACACAGTCCACGCAGAAGCACCTCTGCATCCTTGTCAATGGACTTACTGTTTGGCTGCATAATGGTGGGGCAACTGTCATAAACACTGATCAAACACTGGTTTCAGTTTGTCTGTGAAGGATCTATCACATCTGTGGTGATATCATCATAAAAACAATAATAATAATTAAAATAGCATGGTCTTGGGCAAAGCTAATCTTCATCTTATCTACCATTAAACTCCACAACTCTAGGTAGACCATTAAATGTTGCTATTAGACAGCAGTATTTTGTCTATTTTCTACACAGCAACACCATTTAACTCACTTCCAAATTTAATTTTGTATCTTCTTCTTCTATTTTGTATTCTATCACCAAAAAAGGTTTCTCTCCAGCAAACCTGTGGTGAAGAAGAATGTAAATTCTGCAGCAGCACTAGCAGCAAGTAAATTAAATCACGGAAATTTTAATGAATTAAATATGAAACTGGCTAATGCAATCAGTTTTCCACTATGTACATTATTTATTTTATTAAATTAATTTGACATTAGTTCAGTTTCCAGGATGCTAAGGTTCTCATATCAAAGACACAGCAGGGCACTGTTATAGATGTGGAAGAGAAGAGTTTTGGAACTGAGCAGAGTGCATTTCTGGATATGGGAAAGGACAGTGCTTGGGATTTGGGGTACATATATTTTGGAAATTCTGGCTACTGTGATAAATAAAATGATAACTTACAGTGATGACACTTAATCTGTGAGCATTAGGCTACTGAATTAGGGCCTCCCAGAAGAGGAAGAGTAGTTCATACTTCCTCGTGTCATGACTTCAATATTTCTGTGAAAAGACGACATCACTGTGATGGCTACACAGCATTCCCATTTTTAAATCTGTTTGATATATATATTATCTCCAAGGGACACGTGGCAGGTAGCTATTCAACAAACATGCAGACTTCCAACCCATAAGTCATGGATGTCCAACCATGGGGCTTGCCTAGGCCACCCTGAGTGAAGAGGAATTGTCTTGGCCTGCATACACATAGATGGCTCCAACAGTAATGCCTCCTATTTATTTCTATGGAAATTATAGCAGATACAAATAGCACAATAACACTGTTTGACAGAGCAAATTCTCAGCTACAAAATACCATTTTTTTCATCACAGTCACCACCATTAGTTATGCTTTTTTTGCTATCAATGAACAAGAGCCTGCATGCCATGCTCATAAAAATCCATACCAGCTGAGGTGACCCACTGTTACTGTTGCCCCTGTTGAAACATACCACTACCTCACTGTGCCCACATCCACTGTTTGGTCTCTATAAACATTCAGCAAATATCGATGGATGTAAATGATTCCCATTTTTTCCTCATAGAGGAATTCTATTGCACAGCGTTGCTTCATACATTCTTGCACGTCTGACACCATTCTGTCAGACTGTCTGCTGCCATCTGCTGCATGGCAACAAAATGGAACAGAATATTGGTGGGAAGGTTCAGCCTCTACTGCCATACCACCACCATTTACCTTTGACTTGGTGAGCTAACATGATAAAATAGGACACATTACTTTTGAAGCAGCCCTCATTGTATTTATTTATTTATATACATACATATACATATATATCTATATATAATAGCTAATGCATATAAAGTAACAAAAAATAGTTTTTTTTAAATTCGTTTTTCAATGAAATCATATACAAAAGACAGCAACAAAAACATAAAACTAAATGGACATGTGTGGACACACGACCCTGGTTTTGTGAAACGCAAGGTTCAATGGCAATGGCTGCAATTTTAAGAGAGCTCTCAAAGTGTTCGTAACAGATTTTTGATGAAATTTTACTCTTGCTATACTTGACCCTTGAAAGTAATTGTTCACAAACATACACACTGCCAAAAAGTGGTGACATGAATAAGGTACGACTGTTAACTGAGGTATATTTCTCCATGGTAAGAGAGCTCTTATGAAATTCTGGTAAAAAGAGGCGACCAAATTTTTAACTGCAACTCCGTACATCCCATTTGAAAATTCACAAGTAAGGCATTTATATCAACTGAATATGGACTCAACAATAAACCAAAAATTTGATTATTTTTTCAGCAGCCTTGAAACATATTCTAAAACTCTTTTATCAAAATAAAAAGCACGGTTGTACATTCTTTGCTACATACAGGACTATGCTTAGCCAGTGTATCGAAACCATCAACTTATTAGCCATAATTTGAGCTGGCACTGCAGTGCACCCTAGTTTCAGCACAGAGAGGTTAATAGCATCAGGCTGGGCTGCTCAATGGGAAGAACCACTGCCCTGATGGCATGGAGCAAGAGTGGCCACATTGCAAGCTGTGCCAGGCCACCTGGGGGCCATAGGTTGTACATACCTGCCACATGCCTTTATCCCCAGCTACCCTTCAGAAACCAGCAAGGTATAGTGTTTAAAAAAAGATAAATAATAATAAATCATATCAGTCCTACATCAGAGAGGGTTGTCAAACTCAGCTCCCAAAATAATAAAACTCCACTCAAAAAAATTTTAAAGTATTCTTCTCAGTATATATTAAATGCTTTCTCAAGACTACCTTGTAGTTGACCTTTTTGTTCTTTGCAAAGTGATTATTTCTAAAAAAGTTCCACCTATACTTAATCTTCTATTTCCTCTTCCACATGCAAACATAATTAATTGAAATGTATTAGTTAGAAAATAAAAAAGTTCTGATTTACTGTCATATAATTGTTGTTAATATGCTGTTTTTATTTCTTACAGAAACTAATGGGCTATCACTGCATTCTTCCTCCTAGAAAGCCTAACTTCTTTAAGAGATTTTCAATGAATTGTAATCAAGATAAAAGGCATCCTAACAGGAAACACACTGGCACAGAAATATATGAAAAAAGTCAGAAATAGATGCTAAAAAACAGTGGCCACAAATTAGTAAATTTCTAATGTGTAATCCACGCGAGCTCTGCTTATTTATAAAGGAAAAAGATAATTTTTTGTCACTGCTGCATGTTGAGTATTTCAACAATTTTGGGGGGAATGAGGTAATAAGTTTCTGAAATTCTGTATGGCTGCCTATACTTTTTAGAGATTTGGATAAATGTATCCCAATATATGATACATAATTATGTTTCTTTTATGATAAATTAAAAGGAAAACTTCTTGAAGAAGACAACAGTTTTCTTTATATTTTTACAGCACAAAGCACAGTAATGACATAAAAGTATACTGCTCAATCTAACAGAATTAAAGGAAAGAGCTAGCTATAACTGTTCATAAAGCCCTAGAACCATAACACACCAAAGCTCTTTCAGATTGTCTTGAAATTGTGGCTTGAAAGCTGACTGAAAAATCGTAGCTGAACCGTATTATTGGATGTCAGCATGTGCCTAGTGCTGGAGGGTGCTGACAGAATCAGGAAAGGCTGCTGAAGAATACTGCTTCAACTTTTGCTGATGGGAACTTGGATGAAATTCATCTGATATCTGCTTTGTGTCATTCTGTTTACATTTATAATCTTTCATTTGTAATAATACTATTCATTATTGTTTATATCATTTATGTACTACATTATATAATTGTTCATTAAAATATAATAATAACTATTATTATTCAGCTGGATAATTACTATTAATAAGTTGTAATTAGTTAAGAAGAAGCTGCTTCTGTGCGACCCCACACTGCTATCAATCCTGTGCCAAATGACAGAGGTGAACTCAAGGGACTGAAAGACAATTTTGAGTCTGTTTCAGATGCGAGATCTGGGCAGTTTCCAATCAATACTTTCAAGAAAAGTCTCAGATAGGCAAAAAGACCATTAATATGGCCACAGGAACAGAAAAAGAAGGTGCAACTCTTCCCACACAGGATGATCAGGAGCACCAGGAAGCCTTATTCTTCGGCTGTAACTTCTGGTCATAGCGCATTTAAGAGGCCAAAGAGTCATAGTCCAAATCAGCTGTCAAACCTCTGTGTTTTATTGAACAGAAAGAATTTCCAAACGTGGTCACAGTATAATAGGAAGAAGTTTTAAACCAAAGTTGTGTGGTTCAAACTATACATTGGCATAGGAATTCATGCCTAAAATCAGTTATCATAAATTTTATTCAAAATATGGTTACCTTTGTGTTGAAGGCAAAAGGCATCAATTATATATAATTTACAGGTGTTGTAGGCTTCTGCTTTGGCTACATGACATTACTTTAGCAGTTTAGGGGTTGAGTATTTAGTTTAACTAGTCATCTATCTAGGATCCCATTTTTACCTACGACACCTCTCGAAGATTATTCATCACTTCCCAAAATAAAGATTTTATCTGGATGGATGAATCATCATCCAGAAGCGACACCAACAATACAGTGACTAATACAGGTTAGGCAGTTCCTGTCAGATGAGTGGAGCCCATCTCTATGGCACTGCCAGCACTCCCAGTGGAAAGCTGATTGTACCTGCAGCCCATTCTCTAGAACTTCTTAAACTAAAGCTAAGTAGGAAAGATCCCTCCTTGGACAGCATTAAAAAGGAAGGAATCTTCTTGTAAAAGTAGAATCGCAAAATTTTATTGTCATTATTGCATTTTAGGTAAAAGTACGATTTGCTAACAAAGTGATTCCTAGATTCTTTATTATCACTTTCCTGGTTATTGTCAGGAAGTATTTATTTCTGTTTTTCAGAGGAACTGCGATGCAATTTCAAGGCTGGATTCACATTTTCTTGCATTTGGCCCATTTTCCTAGATGATGCAGGGCTCTGAACTATCCATTGGCACTTGCAAAACCTAAGTGAACTCCTGCAGTTAACATTGTTTGCAATCTCAGTCATGGTTAACCTTTTCTACAGTAGTAAGCAGCTAAGGACAGGAACAAATATCTTATCCCAGGTCTGGTAAAGAACATACTGCTGTGGCTTAACAACTACTGATAAAGAATAACTGGAGCATACATCATATGGAAAGAATAATTTTGGTTCCGATTTCTCTGTTTTTTCCCTTTGTAAAGTCAGAGTTACACATCTTTCAGTGCAAAACTCTCTGTATCCTCTCTGCTTTTGCTGCACACTGCTGAGTGCTGGCAATCTCTGCTCCTCAAAGCTGTGTGACTCTTGTGGCTGGTTTTGTTCCCTCCTCTGTACTGTTATGTTTTCTCTTTTGTCTTGAGATCTTTCATTCTAATAGTCTTTGCCTTTCCCATTCAGATTCCTAATCAAAACACACTATTTTATACTTGGCCTTACAAAAACAGCATTTTCTTTTTTACTAAGAAGGAATGGCATAGAAAATTACAAAAAATAATAATAAAAAAAAAGATGGCAGCATTGTCTACATACCTCATGCATTCTATGGGGGCTGCTCCAAAAGCAATGCCTCCTATTTTATTATGTTGGCCCACAACATCAGAGGATGTTGGCGGCATGGCAGTAGAAGTTGAACCTTCCCACCAATATTCCACTGTATTTTGTTGTCGTGCAACAGATGGCAGCAGAGAGGCAGTCTGATACCATGGAAACTGAGACGGAACTGTGAGTGAGAGCTGCTCCAAAAGTAATAACTCCTGCTCTTTGGAATATGATCTAAAAATTTTTCACAATATAGGACATCTCTATAACCACAGTACTACATCCTTTGGGCAAAATCTGTAGCAGAAGCAATATTAAATATAATTTTCTCCTCATTCTTGACAACAAATTTTCACTATATATATATATATATGTAAAATGAAGCAGTAATTTCAGGATTTTGATATATTACTGAATAATCATTGTATAACATACAGTATAATGTACAGTTAATATAGTTAAAAATAATTCATAGCTGATCTATGTTCTGTGGCCATTGCTTTAAAAAAATGTTAAGTAGTGATCTTGAAAAGCCCTGTAGCAAAACTGCAAATATATCAGTGACTCTTTCCTGATATGGTTTTCAAGTTAAGTCATTTTTTTGACATGTATTGTCTGTTTTATTACAGTGGAACTGCACAAAAATAAATTAAGCTGGGGATTTCCAGAGTTTCTAGCCAGGGAGATGTATATGTTAAGTAGTTAATTGATGTTTATTTCATCTCATTTAGAGTTATATTTTGTTTTGAGTTTCATACTTCATTGTACTGGGAGATAAAAAGTATGTCTACAGGGCTCTTGGTAATATCTGAGATTGCTGCTTCAGCAGCATCTACAGGATTTTAAAAGTGAATGAAAGTAGTCATTAAAGTCTAAGCCTATGACAATTAAATATAAGACCATATTTCACTCAAAACACTGGAGTTCTTTGTTCCACACAACTCTTAACTGCCTATATTCTGCTAATATCTAGATAATCAGTGTAGTGAGCTGCTCTGAAAGTTATGTCTTGTATTTTACAGATTTTTTGTGAGTACGGCATGCAGGCTTTTGTTCATCAATGATAAACAAGCATAGATAATGGTAGTGACTGTGTTGAAAAATAATATTTTGTAGTTAAGAGTTTGATCTATCAAATAGTGTTATTGCATTCTTTGTTGTAATTTCTATGGAAATAAATAGGATACATAACTTTTGAAGCTACCTATGCATTAATACTAAGTTTTGGATACATAGTGCTGATGATTAATAATGTGTAAAAACAAATCTTACTAAAATATTGCTAGTATATATATCTTCAAAAAACAGAACTATTGCAAAGCTTCTTAATATTTAGATGAAGTAACACTGTTTTCACTCTATAGGAAACATGCTTTTAATTTCTGAGTTGAATTTATATAGGAAACATCTTCAAAAATATATACAAATCCAGCCTTATCACACTATGTATTGTTAAATAATGTTTTACATGATCTACTGAAACTACAGCAATGGCATCATAAACTTCTTCTATACAACTGAGATAAATAAATCTCTGGAGAAGCTAGAATATATATTTTTTATTGCTGTAAATACAGAAATTTATTAAGCTTCTGAACTGAGATTCAGTTTAGGAAAATGCCAAATGCCTACTTTCACTATCAGCTAAGATAAAGGTTTAGTATGAATCATGTGCACTTTAAACAGTACTGACAAGAATAATGTATTATTAAGCACTGAACTCTGGCATGGCAAATAATATTTATCTGACAAAATATAACTAGTGACTGACATTTTCTGTATTAATGTCATGTTTCATCGTTTTGGAAAATGTATTTTCTTAATTCCTACAGAGTGCTCAAGGTGTATGAAGATTGAATAGATGTGCAAGCACACACCATTCTCAATATCTCAGAGATTAACTCACACTGGAGTATACAACTCAGGAAGCCATACTGATACCAAAAAAAAGGTGGGGAGTGGAAACTGAGCAGTATTATCTCTAATATAAAGTCATGATGGAAAGACAACAAAGTGAGAGAATTTCTCTTCAGAGAGAATTTAGTGGAACAAGGTGTAAACCATAAGCAATATTTGAAAGTTAGCTTATAACCTTTCTAAATCTCTCACAGACTAAACTGAATTCCTAACCTTAACTGCTGCTTCTATGAAGAAAAAGAAAATATCTTTTTTTACAAGACAGACAACAAATAGTTTATCTTTTTAATTTATTACAAATGGGAGACTAAAATGGTTTTCAGGTTTAGATTTCAAGAAACTTCAGAAATACACTCAAATTTTCTTTGTTGAATTCATGAATAGAAAGAAGGAGGTATGTATCACCACTGAAAGGTAGACTTCTTATTAAGTGTCTTGTTACAATATAGGTTTAAATGTATACCTGACCCTCACTTCCTTTATCCACCATTCATGAAATCTTCCGCGCAACATTTTTTTGGAAACAGCATTCTTAACCTTTTGCGCAAGCATTTTCAGACTCTTCTGTTTCATCAAGATTTCCATCCCTACTTCAAAAATAGTATACATGCACTTCAGATGCACAGTTGACCAAAGTGCTTGCCTTGGGACAGTTTATTAGCCTGCAGCTTCAAATGAATGTTAGTCAGAAAAAAAAAAAGAAAAAAAAAGAAGAAAAAGAAATCACTCCATAAGATACTGATATCTATCATTTAATGCAAGATTAAAGTGGGGGAAAGATGCTAAGGTGATAGCTGTCAAGAGTCAACTCCACAAAATGCGTAGAGAACATGCATTAGCAATGTCAAATCTATATGGAGTTTATAGTCACTACAAAACAGAGATGCTGCCACATTCAGTAATGGAAAAGAACAGTATGTGCACAGCTGTATTTTTTTATTTTCTCTGTGGAGATAGTTCAGAGCAGAACATGATACCAGTTTTATATTTTTAGTGATCTTCTAAGTTTTATATAAATCAAATTGAGAGAGCAGAGGTTATTTAAACGAGAAAATATCTTCAGCAGGAAACATCTCATATTCACATAGTCTTCAACATCTTTTATACATGAGGAAAATATTTTTAAACACGCTATGCCTTTCACATAGTTTTTGATGGTTTTGTCTGCTTGCTTGTTTTCCCACAGTGAAATCCTTTACATGCACTTTCACAACCCTTTCAATACATCTTCTGTTGTTACACTAGCTGAAATATCTGTCTTTGTGCTGTTAGTTACTAAATATGCAGTGTTGAAGGACTGCTGCAACTGTCTCCGCATTATGTGTTCCACCAGCATTGAACTCAGTTGGGATGTTTTTTCAAGTGCTTTGAAATACTTTGAAAAGAGGAGGGATTACAGAAGAGCAAATTCTTTTCAATTTCATCCATGTAAACAGAAATCTATAGTATCTTCTGCTGTGAACTAACAAAGGCTGCTAGGTGTGACAGATGAAAGAAGACCCATCATAAGAGTGAACTCAGAAATGTATCTAGGGTTGCTCAGATGCTTGGAGAAAAAAAAAATAATAATCCATGAGTATTCACAAAGCTTATTTCAAAAAAAAAGAAGAAACTCAGAATGAGTAATACACTGAACAAGATTAGACTGCACATGACCTGAAAAACACCTTTGTATTTAATATCAAATAATCCTGGAATCCTTATCTCAGTCTGTCAGTAATTGTGAGAGCATACATTGATAGGATTGAATTAGTACTGAAAAAAATTAAAAAAAAAAATCAAATCAAAATCAAATATTTTTAATTAACTTTGAAAAGTTTATCATAGTTGAAAAAAATTCAAAATTTTTCAACTATGCTAAACTTAAAAGTTAATTAAAAAAAAAGGAGAGAAAGAAGGAAAAACAGAAAGAAAGAAAGAGAAGTCTTTATCTGAAGCTTCTATCCAGTAACCTAATAACTGTAATCATTTGCAAATATTTTTTCCATCGAGTAACTGCATTAGCAATGTCATACAAAATGTATGTCTGGTTAATTATGCAGACCTCTAAGGGAATTTCAGTTTACTGTTTCATGCTTGATATTCTACCTATGAACAGCTAAAAGAACGCAAGTGTATTTGCAATTCACCAGCCTTTTTTTTTTTTTTTTTCAGTTTGCAGAGCACAGAAGTTATGAAATATAAGACACAGTTCAGAAAATATGAGCATTTGTGTTGTATACAACTAAGGATGCTAAGAAATCTATTCTGCTTGCTGCACATAATCCATTTTCATCCTGTAAAACATGCACAGTCAACTCAGACTTTTAAAATTAGTATGGGAGACATTCCTCACCTGCAAAGTCCTACCTCTGTCTGTGGTCGTTTGAAGGAGAGGGTCGTTCTGTACACACATGAAGAGTAAATCTTCATCTACCTATTTAGCATTTAAGTGCTACAAATCAATATCAGAACACCAGAGCAGATATTCAAACATCTCACAAGTACAAGATTCTTGTGGTGCGTTGCTATGTGGCAAAAACACAAAGCTCTTTCTCTGAAGACTCTGCCAGGCCTGAGCAGATGGAACATGGCAGGGGCTGATGAAAGGCATGGCAGGGTATGCTCGGTGGCATCCCCTGCTGGGTTGAATCTGTGGAACTGGAATTTTGCAGCACAGCACCAGGAAGAAAACCTTCTGGGGGATGTGATTCTGACCTCATTGAATTTTCTGGCAAAACTCTTAAATTATTCCTATAGATATATTTCCCCAGTTTTTACTACTTTAGCATACTGTACAAACCAGACAGAAGACCAACTCACTCCAGCTTGATAAGGATTTTTTTACCCTGACTTAGGTAATGAAGCTATTATAAATATCCCAGACTCCGATGGAGGTAACCAATTATTTTTAAAAGTGTAATAAATCTTTATAAAGGATAGAAAAATGTAAGGTAAAATTCTCTGAGAATTTTTGCAATGTCATTAGTACATGATCACTGAAACTCCACTCAACTCTACAGCTTAATTTGCACTTTTTACCAAAATTTCAAGATGATGTGAATACTGTGAAATAGAGGTATCACTGTAGAGACCCAAATTTAATGGCAAGCAAATCTTGAGCTTTCTGCAGGACGTAGATAAAATGTGAAATCTGAAGATAGAGACCAGTCATTAATGCTATGTAACATTAATTCTACGAAAAGTTTAAATTAGTCTCCAGAAAGCTGGCACTATTCCATTTTAAAGACACATATATATATGTCAACGGTTTACGGGCAGGGCTTTAAAAATCTTTAAGCAGCATCTCTGTATGTTATTTTTTCATATGAAACTTTGATAGTTTTAGTCCCTTATGAATATCATTTTGAAATACATGCATTTAAATGCAGATTGGGACTTTCTCTAGAGAGCAAGGAAGAAACGCTTTGATGTGGAATTCTGGTAAAGGAATAAACTTAATTTTTTTATTTCAAAGACAACTGAATTTTTTCCAGATATTACTTGTATCTGACACTTTCTCAACTGATAGACAATATTATTTCTCTGTAGATTATAGAGTTTTTCTTTTCACAATAATCATCTAACTATTCTGATATCAGAAGTCTCTAACGAATAATCAAACACCACTTCTGTCAATGGGTCAATGCTTTGTTTCATCTGAAGTGTCATAGTAATTGTTAGTATTGTATCACTGGTTTTTGTATCTATGGTAAGATACCATTAAGGGCACAAGATCATACAATGAAACCATCACAAAATACAGAAAGTAGCATGTTATTAAGTACCCTCACAAAAAAAAAATAAATGTCATTTGAGCTGCATACAGATTTAACCTATTATATTCATGTTCCAATTTAGAGATATTGAAGAATCTGTTTATTGCTTTTTCAGATGGTAAGCTTTACTAATTCTTTTACTACACGTAATGAAGCCAACTCAGATTTTCACCAGATCAAATACCCAGTTAAAATATTAGAATTGGTTAAAATACCATCTACTTTTTTTATATGAAAGGTAAAAATTCAAATCTGAGAAGCGAGACCCCACTTCTCTCTTTATGTACTTGCAAATAAGGGGTACTTTATAATTAGAGCTATCTGGAGGTAACAGTACTCAAGGAACACTTGCCATTTGTTTAGTGATTACTTCGTAATTATCATCTGTTCAGCTTTTTTCAACCTTCCTAACTCTGGAAAATCCGTTACAGAAATATATATATATATATATGTATGTATATAAATTCAATTTTTCTGTGACTCGATGAAGAAGGTAAGTGGTTGTGCTTTTTTCCTAAATAACATTATAAATATGTTATATATCTTCAGAGTACCAAGAAGATATCCTGTTAAGAAACACAGACATATGCTGGTAGGATAAGAGATAACTGTAGAGCTTAAGCTTGGTTTCACGGGATTTGTCTCTCGGGTTAGAATTTCAAAGGTCCAGTGTGCTGTTAGAGCCAGAGCTCCTCTTGACGGATAAAAATCCTAATAAGTTGAGACTCGGCAACAAGGGTAAAGCTAAGGTTATAGTGCTGTTCTAGTTCAGGTAGTATGAGATTCAGTAAAAAATCTGCAAGTCAGGGAGAATGTGATGGCTCATCTGGCAGTTGATATACATTTTTTTTCACAGCAAAGTCTGCAGCTTTTCTATATATAAGCAATGTATTGCGATGTGATAAAGAACTAAGATTTCACACACTTAAGCACAACAAGTGATAAATTGAAGTGACACAGTTCTATTGCTGGTTTACTGCTGAAGTAATCCAAAAACCTTTTTAGTTTTTGTTACTGTCAAATTAATTTGTGTAAAATGTGCCAGGAGGTAACTCTAAAAATGAACCAGAGAAGATAGATTTCCTATTATTGTTTTCTTATTTTAGTGTGCTTCTTCATGCTGCTGTATTTCCCAAAACTTTAAACTAAATTGCATATGTAAAATAAGTACTTCTATGATGTCTATAAATTCAAATACAAGTGATCATTTTTCCAAACTCAAACAGAAGAAAATTGGACTGAAACCGTGATAAGAACAATTCAGGAGAGTGAATATAACACCAAATACTCAGTAAAGACGTCTGGGATACTAAAGGAACATTTTGCAGGTGCTTGTTTTCACCCCCACAAACCCATTCAACATTAGAGCTCATAAGGACCACAGAGTTCAAGGTCCTCCCTAGAGGAGAATATATGGAAATACACTGATGGACTGCAGACTTTCAGAGCCCACTGATAGCAGCAGTATCTCTGCAAGACAAAAGGTGGCCTAACAGCATACTGATACAGCACAGTCTGCTTTTGCCAGTGCATAGTGGAAAGTTCACAAAATTTACTTTTAAATAAAATAAAATTCTGAACTTTTAAATAAAATTCTGAAGGAAAGACTAAGTATTAGATACAGAAATAAGTTTTATGGTGCAAAATTTTATGTCTAGTTTCTACAGATACTCTGAATATGTGAATAATGTCTTTGAAGACAACATTTTGTCATACATTTCAATTAGTCTACTCTAAACTTCTGAAATACACGTTGAAAAGAATAGTTATAGCCCAGAAATCCAATTCCATGAGGACTTAGGTCACCAGGATTCTGAAGACTACACAAGAATTAAGCAGGTCCCTCATAATTGACACGGAGGTGTAATGCATACATAGTGATATTCAGAAATGTGTACAGGGCACAAAAGAATTATAAAGATAGGGCTTTAAATTAATGCAGTTCTGTAACACGTTTTGGAAATCTTGCTGTAATATTAGCTGGACTACATGGACAATGAAACTGATTTCTGAGAGTTCAGAGTGCAACTGAAGCTAATAGAGCTTGGTCTTGGAAAGAGTTGAGTCCCATTGCTCCTGAGGTAAATAGGCTCATACTGTGTTCTGCTGCCCTGCATGTTGAAGAAGGCATCTTTGTAACTGGAAACCAAGATGTCTACTCTTTAATAATTTAAAATTGTTTCTTGGACAACATGGTCCCACTGGGGCTAACACTTGTCATGTTCTGATAGCTTTTCATTGGCGTTCCACAACATGAAATCATGCAGTGTACTGGGAATTAAAGAGTTAATGCTGAAGCTCTGTGGATTGTTAATACTTTCAGTTTCCTGGTCTCAGAAGAGGAAGAGACTTCATTTTTTCCATTTCCATTTTACATTTGGATGGAAAGATAAAGCTGACACAGTCGCAAGACTGCCACCTCTTTGTTCTCTTTGCTCCATGGCCATTTCACCTACAGCATGGAAGACTTCGGTTTTGGAAGCACTCTCATTTTATTTATTAGCTACAGTTCTAATAATATTCTATCATATTGTATTATCTCACATTCCACTATTATATTTAGTAAACTAAGTTTTTTCTCTCAGTTTGCTACTGTTTTCATCATCTAGGTTATCTCCCTACCTATCGCCTTCCCTCCCACAGACCCCTTCTGTGGATGTGGATCTGTGGATTTTTGTCCCCTTGTCATGGACACTAGGCCAATAGTGACAATAGTGTCAGCAATACCAACCATTCCTAACACTACAGTAGGAGCGAAATAAAGATTTTAAATAAATACATTTATCACTTCTGATACTTGAAACTGAGATATTGTGACATCAGAAAAAAATATTCATTAAATATTTGGAGGAATATTCTCTGTAAGGCGTGGAAAAAGACATGAGGTAGAGGGGAATTCAGAGCGAATAAAAATTTCTTTCTAACTTCCATCATTCAAAGTAAGCATAGGGACTTTGTCCTTCGTTAGCATTTTTATCTTGTTTAATCTAACTATTGATGTAATTTAACAGTTACACGCTTTGCACCTCTACAGAACTTTTGGCCTCAATCCAAAATAAAGTACTTCGAAAACTGATGTTAACAAAAATTCACTCTGATTCTACAAACATTTCAAATAGCTATCAATAACTTTAGGAAGAGTGGACTTACTCTCTACATGACTCCATTCACTAAGTACAATCAGACCTTATGTTAATTAAGTAATGCTTTGAGTTGCAACCTCAAGTCTTCACTGACACAAGTATATTTGTGAGGGCATCCAAAACTACCTTGACAATGAGTAAGAGTTGGAAACGTAGATGAGTTGATAGCATATTCGAGTACAGATCTCATGCATATATGAAATTGTTTCTGAAGTCCTTTACTGCAACAGAGAAAATTACACATCTACGCAACTGAGTGAAAACAGTATACTGCACTCGGCAAAAGGGAGCACTTGCAGTTAGTGGACACAGACAGCACCGCAGCATCAGGAACCTTCTGGGGAGCTTTCACTCCAAAAATATTTTTGTACTATTCAGTCTGAAAGAATAATAGAAGCACTTCTACTTTTATCCTTTCTACATTAGCAACATTTTGAAGAACAAATTTGAAATAGTATCCTGTGATTCTGACAGTGTTATGAAAGATTAAGAAATGTTTCTGTCTGTGCAGAACGCTACTATCTATTCAATAAAATTGAAAAACAAATTAGTAAATAAATAATTTATAAAATAAAATAGATTATACAGAACCTGTATTTTTTAGTAAGTTGTAAATTAAATCTGAATTTTAATTTCTATAATAAGGAAATATGTGAATCTGATCAGATACAATAAGGAATTAAAAATTGTGTTGTGGCAAGAGGGAGGGTATCATAGATGGTATTTTGGTATTTTTAGTGTGAGGAAACTGAGCTCACTAAAGAGATCCGAAAAGTGAAATTGGGAAGGCTTCGAGCTCTTCTGTTTCCTCTCTCAGCTGTCTATAAAGTCAAAGCTATATTCTATGAACAATAACTCTGGCAACATTGAGTGAAGTATTTAATAAGCTCAAATAATGTGCAACATTGCCTAAGTACCACTTAACATAAATTAATCCAATGGCTGTAAAGCAGTGATAGCATGGGCCATTTACTCAGCTCTTAAAAACAATGGAGTGACCCTAAGAAAATACCTGCTAACTCATTTTACCATCATAAAATACTAAAACACTAAAAAGATTGTTTTTTTTCTTGTTTGTTTTTTTTAAATAATATTGCACAGATTTTCTTTATTAAAATCTCATGACTTCTACCAGCTGATAAAAAATAAAATCTACAGTAGAATTATTTTCTTTTTTGGATCAATATTCATTATTCATCATCTTCAAATGTCTAGCTTTTGAAGGAAAGAAACATCAGACCCCACTATCACTTCACATTACTTACTATATTGGTTTCCTTCCACTTACTTCAGTAATGCACATCTCACAACTATTAGGCTTACAAGATAACGTTTCCTAAGACTTCCAGTCTGGTTTCTCAGCTCCAAGAAGACTTACTGCAATGAAGAAACTCTGCTATAATTTCTCCAGAGTGATTATCAAAAAAGGGAAAAAAGGTAGTTTTTTCAAATCATAATTTAATTGAAATAGAATTGTAAGAAAAGGTAGAGTTATACAATACACGCAGGGTTCAATAAATTGTTGTATTTTAAGTTGTTCAAATTAGTTAATTACAAATGATTCTATGAATCTGACAGCTCTCTGATCTCTTCTAATATTATATCTTTAATTGTTTCAACAATTTTTTCTTGGTTTATGCCAAAGTACATTGTGTCAAATACAGGTGCACGCTGTTAATCCTACCATTCTTTTCAGTGTGGCTGGAAAAGCATTTAAATATACCTGTACCAAAAATACTTGCAAATTATTTGTAATAATAATTCATTGTGCTTGAGGTCGTTATATAAATCCTATTCCATAAGTAGGATTACTGAAGCTTTTTGCGTGGCAGAATGGTAAATAATGGTAATAATTCTAAGTGCATTAGTAAAGAAAATTAGTCAGCATGCATAAAAAGTTAAGGATTTGACATATCTAAGAAAAAGTCCAAACTTTCATCTACTTTACAAGTCCTTGTGAGCTTTTCATTACCATGAAATACTGTAGACTTGAGAACTTTCAGATACAAGCATTTAAAATATTCTCTCTTCTCAACCTTGAAGAACATCCTATATCTAGTATCATATTTACATTAATTGGGTAGCAAAACCAAAAAGCTTTCTGAGCAAATAGTCAGGAAAGTTTCAGTTGGGTACATAAAGTACAAAAACAGAGCTCTGTCTAGATTGGTGATAGCCAGGTTTCTGGAAAGATTAATTTTTATGCATTGATTTGGAGTACAGTCAGGCTAAATATTTTGCTTTCAAAAATAATTAGGACAGCCATAGACAACTTTTAATTCTCTATTCTGCAAGTTTAGGTAGTCATGATAATTTAATGGACAGTGAGGCCACACAGTCTTATTACCACTGCTCCCCTTCAGCAGCTCCTGGAGTGAACTGTCATTCCCAACATGCAAGCCACCATCTCAACTCAAATATTGTACAATATTATCTCAAAAGGGACAAGCATATTTATCCTTTGAGATGTATTTATCATCAACCATAACACATAATGTCCTATCCATTTTACTCATCGTAGACTTTTACACGCTCAAGCTTTGCATGCCTGCTATTTACTACTGGTAACTTCATGCTCCATATGAAAAGTCTTTTCTTTGGCTGTAAACAGTTTTAACTATTTTATTTTTGCCTTTGGGGAAGGATAAATACAGTGGAATGTCATTGATTGAATATTCGCATTGCACATCTTGTTTTAATACAGCTTCAATTCTTTTTCAGTACCTGAGAAATAAAGTAGAAATGTCATAGGTCTCATAACAGTAATGCTACTTTCCAAGACTCCACTTATACAGCAAAATGAAGATGGAAGTACTGGTCACAGAGGCAACAAACAGACAGCAGAAGCTGTCACATCAGCTAGTAAATTAATCATATAATTCCCCAGATACATTCCCCGTCTTCACTCATCACTGTGCCATTATTATACTCACCTGCATTAGCTTTATCTGCATAAACACAGATAGGTGTTTTGGTTGTGGTTTCTGTTTTGTGTGCAAAAATCACACTTCATTTCCCAAGGCTTGACTTTGGTCTAAAGGATGAAAAAAAGGGACTGGGACAAAGGCCATCTCTGTGCTATTGAAGCTATTTGTCTTAAGTCTCTCAGAATGGCTGGTTGGAGTATGAGGACATGAATAGGGTCACTAAGTATTTTGAGACATGGCAGAATTCCCTATTGGAAGTGTGCCCTTCTCACACACTTTACTTTCCAATTTTAACACAGTGATCTTCAGCACGTTGCTGCAAACTGTTAAACTCTTCCTACCTCTTGCCAGTTCAGGGGAATATGTGATACTTGTGCTAGTTTGGAGCTCATAAATGAAAGCTTGAACAGATGGCAAGAGCACCACCAGGGTGATTTGAACTTTTAAGATATGTACCATTCAGTGTTTACTATTACATAAGTAATTCAGAACTGCAGAAAGATTTTGCTTCTTCCTTCAACTAAAATCCTCTTTCAGAATAAGAAAGAGCATGTGGGTTACTCTCATGGGGTGTAGAACTCTTGGTTCAAATATTTAATTTATTAGTAGCTATCTACTGAACTTCACTGAGGGTATCTTACAACACTTTTGAAAATGACACATTAATTTTCAAGGCTTTCAGTTTTAGATAACTTATATTCACTGACTAGTTACACATAGAAAATATTGATCAGTTTAAGGGTATAATTCTAACAGGCCACATTCTGCTACTAAATTAGACTGAATTTCCCAGTGAGCATTAACAAGTAAAACATTTTTTATCTTATATCCAAAAGAGACAAGGATATTCCTTTCAAAGCAAATTAAAATAACTAACAAACTCAGTCTGTTCACTTATCTTTAATGTCATTATTTTCTATAGAGTTTTCTAGTCATAATCTACAGGTTTGTGCTGCTGAAATAATAGGTAAACAGGCAAGTATGTTTTTCAGATAGTTTATTGCATGAACTTGCAGTAGAGAATTGCTTTTATGGAGAATCATAAATAAAGCCTTTACAGTAATGCTGACTAAAAGCAATTTACTCATTTGAAGCTTATGAACATAAAACTTCTGTTAAACAAAAAGCCAGATGCAAGTTCAATAGGATTTAGTTTGGAGAGTAAACAGAGGTATTTTCTAATAGGAAGGGCTTGCATGGGGACCTGACTGAGCCAAAAAGGTATTTTATGACAACATACTTAACCTACCTATATCTCAAGTTTGCCAGGAAGATAAGGAGGACAATAGCCTTTTTGCCCTTACACTGGATTGTGAAGCTTAATTCACAGTCTTATCCAAAGCCCTTAAAGCCAATAGAAATCTCTCACTGACTTTAAAGAGCTTTTGTTCAGGTCCTTTACAAGACAGGTGGAAAGACTGCCACTGACTTCAAACCCTGTTTTTAAAGCTCTTTCATATCCTCATTTTGGAGGCCTCTGGAAACACAGAAATGTAGCAAAAAGACTATTATATTCACCAAACAAATTCCCGTTAAATAAAATGGGGTCTTTGTTTCTGTTTTTGTTTTAATTTGGAGAGGGTTATCCACTGCATATATGTACATCCAGCAGTATCTACTGGCTACTGTATCCAGTTACTAGCACTTGTTTCTTAGGAACCCATACCTATCGGTTGCATAATTGCCTTGGAATGCCCCTGCTGGCTATCAACTCTATACACTGGATCTGGATGAAGTACAATTTTAATGACTTTTCCCCTTGAATTAGTCACCATGTCAGATTGAAATTATAAATTGTTACTGTGTTTGTATGTTGCCATTATGCTATCTGTGTATGCAAAGACAATATCTGACTTGATATAAAGCTTCTCAGTATCAAGTTAATCATGTAAAATTTTCAAGAAGCTTGAAGCAACAAAGTTCCACAGTAGGTCAGTACTTCACATATTGTGGTTTCTACATTTCTGATCTAAGACAATAGGTCCTATAATGTTGAACTACAACCTCACAGGAAAAGGCCCAAAATTTCATCATTATGAGAACTGAAAAGAAAAAGGTGTAACTTTTAATAGGAGTATCATGATGGCGTAAACTATGTGTCATTACATTCTTGTAGGATTTAAACAATGCTAAGCAAGTATCATAAAAGCTTGGCTTTATTCTATAAGGATTTGAAAACAGTAAGAGTAAACTGAGTAGAAATCACTATTCTAGTTCAGATAATTGAAATAAATTTCTAGTGAAACATAATTTTTTATCCCTTTAAATAATAGTTAAAAGTTATCTGAATATTTATTGGATGTTATTCAAAACAGCTATTTTCAGCATTATGAATGGCTGACATGACATACTTCCAAGCCTGAAACACAGCAGTATCAATGCAGTAGTACTATACAACATCTGCCATTCTGTACTGCACAGAGAAACATTTTTTTCAAAGATAAGGGACAATGATTGCACGCTACTTAATTTAGTCTAGTATTCTGGAAAGGTAATTAATATATAAAAATAAGTATTAATAGAGTTAACATGTCTAGTTCAGATGTCCTTGATGTCCTTTTTATTTCTGTTAACATAAAGTATAAATTTTATTCAAAGCTACCACTAATACTAAATCTTTCCAAATCTTAGTTGACATATTTTAATTATATTTACACACTTCATGAAAATGTCTATCTATACCTTCACTTTCCAATTTTTTTTTTCCAATGCAATAATAAGAAATAATAGAATTTATTTTATAACATTTTGGCAAACTAAGTAAAGATAACACAATCTGCCAAGATTTTACATTTCAGAAAACCTTTAGAATGTCTAAAGGTGCATCTAATTTAGATCTTGAATGAATCTTATGGTTGTTGATTTATCAGCTCAACCCAATAGGCCACTACATATGCTGCAATTCTCCAAGAGAAAAAATGTTTCTAACATCTGTTCTCAATCTGTTTTCCATAATTTCCTTCATTGCCCCATGTAACCCATTAAGCACATCTTATAACATTACAACAAATTATTGCCAAATTATCTACACTATAGATGGCTTTCTATTACAAGTCTTCAAGAAATTTGAAAAATTGTAGACCTACAGTGTAACCAACAATGCCCTATTCTTACTAAAAATTTTCATCAAAAAAAAATAATATATATATGTTTTTTTACAAACCGGAATTCTGACTCACATAACATTACACTTATTCTGAATATATTTCAACAAAATGAGAACAACAGGTTTGTGCCTTACCATTGTGCACTTCCTACTGACTGCTTCAGTCTTATGAGAGGTGTTAAAATTGAGAAGAGCATGCTTTCTGAATGGTTTGTAGAGAATGGTTTTAATGCTTTTATTCACTTGTGCACGTGACCTCAAGTCTACATCAGAAGGAAGGGTAGAAAGTGCTCTAGAAATGTAAAACCTAATGTGTACATAATGTTAGGAACCTGGCATGAAGACTGCCTTTCTAAATACACTCTTCATTTTTCCTATAGCAGAAAACTTTCAAAACTTTATTCCTCTAAAGCTTGCTTCCAGCCCTGTGACTCTAAAAAAGGGAACTATTCTTACAGGAAGCTAAAGAATTGTCTTAAATTGTCCAAAATTGTCTTAGTACTTGTCTAAAGGTGCCAATTCTGTTAGAACACAGACATACAACTTTATCTTAGCCAGCAGCTGATGACTGCTGTCAGGTCAAAGCCCTGCAACTATGTATTAATTTCTGTATGAGCTGGTGTAAAATTGAAACCAATGCTTGACCATTTAAGTTTCCTTAACAGTCTGCTTTTACACGGGCTATATATTTGCAAATTAAACAAACAAACAAACAAAACAACAGTTAGATCCATATTGGTAACGAAGAGTGAAAGAGAAAAAGAAAATATTAGGAAAGGAGGAAAGAGATATCTGCACCACATACTGAATGGAATCCCGCAAAACAGAACCTCTAATGCAAGATGTCTGAAATTATTGGAAATAGTAACACAAAAAAAAGAAAAATGAAAAATAGCAAGAACAACACAAGCACCAATACTTATTAGTAACTAAGGGATGAAGTCTAAGAGATGAAGTACAAGCGAGGCAATGGGATCACATATTATCAGCCTATTCTCAACCACACAGTAGGATTTTTTTACATTTTTTTCTTGGCAATCAATTAAGTAGAAAAAATGGTCTAAACATAAAGAAGCCAGACGTATTCGTAGGATCCTTGTCATTAATTCAACTAACATCTGTGGGATAACTTCTGCACAAAATGGGCATGAAAGGAGGAAAAAAATCTAGTCTTACCAATTTCCCTGTGAAAGACACTGGTTATTTTATAATATTAAAAGAGAATTTTCTCTTAAACATGTCAAAAAGCAACATCTGCAATAAGGCAAAAAGAATTTGCATTTCCACAACAGAAAGCCCAGACTATGTGATTATCATCTGCATGCCAGGTTATATTAAAAAAATAGAAAAGGAATCCACGCAGAGTAATAAAACTGAAACCAGACTAAAAACAGAATGCACAGGCAAGCATATACCATCTTCCTGATGAATAGATACACATTATTACCCATCTTTCATCTGTCAAGAAACCGATCTTTCAGGTTATATTTTGACATACATAATACAATATGAAAATTACCCTACAGAAAGAAAACTTAAACATTTAGTTTGGGGAAAAAATTGAAATATCCCTACTTTCATCCACAGACCAATTAACAGTTAACACTTCCTAAGCACAGTTACTATTTCCTAATTCTTTATCCCAGCACTGGCACTAAAACAAGATGAAGATCCCGAGAGTGAGACAGTCCAAGTTGCATCAGCTGGCAACACCCTCAGGGAGCATCTGTCAGCAACAGGGAGCTGGCTCACCCTCTGGCTACTCCTCCACCACATCCCTACATGTTTAAAGTCTCTACTACTACATCTTCCACATAGGGAATTCAAAAGAGTCTTTATTCCTTTTATAATAGCTAAGAGAAAACTCAATCTCAACTAACCAAGATATTTTATGATGTCTAATAGTTCTCACAACAATCATAAGAATGCAATCACCTGGCATTCACACATGCTGTGCTGCACAAATTACTCTAGAGACATGCACTGCTTTTCAGTTGCAAAGCTTAAATGATACACAGGGAATTGACTTACCGGGCCAAATGCATTGCTGTCGAAGCTGTGCCCATGGTGATCACCTTCCACCCAAATATGCCCATGTGGAACTTTCACGTACTTCTTTTTGTATCCTATGGTTCTAAAAAGAATTTCAAAGATTTCTTATCAATGGGGAAAAAAAGTGTTTTGTTATGAAAATTCACATATATTATTTTGGAATTTGACCTTGCACACCATCCAACACTTCCTTACAAAGAGAGAAATTCACTGAAGTCCTTTAGACACACAAGAATGCTCTTCAGAAGTGAAAATATATAACAATTTTGCACGAATTAGTTGCACCATCAAGACTTGTTTATTATGTTGTTTTGGTAGAAATCAAATCACAACAGGGAGTAAAAGACTTTTCAGTTAGATATAATTAAGGAGCTCTTATTTTTACCTCAGTAGTAACAATTCTTTGAATCACAAGATTTAATCTCAGGTAAATGCCACTGGACATATGATGCAATCACGCAAACATTACAAGTATCAAGACTGCTTTCCTTTCAGGAAACCATTTGGTTCTCATGAAAACTAAACTACTTTATCTAACATGACTTCAAACTGCGAGCTTGGATTCCAGCAATGCTTATGTCTTGGGGTAGGGATGAGTTAAACAGGAAAGGTCTAGGAGAAGGCTAACTGCTGCAAAAAAAAATAAAAATAAAAATGATATTGATGATTCAAGCTATTCTCCATAAAATTTCATGCAGGAGTGGTGCCCCTGTGTGCTCTTGTATTATAAAAATGTTATAGACATGCTACAGAGGAGTCCTAAAAGCTGAGGTTTGGAGTATGCAAAAATACCTGTACTTAGTCCTTGAGTAGCTGTCATTTTCACAATTCCCATCTGCCTTCTATATACTTTTACTTTACTGCCTACTATATACTTTTTTTCTCTTTCAAGAAAAGATCTTCTAACAAGATCCGTTATTTTGTAAACATTCATTCAGAGAGCTAATTTAACATGGACTCTGAATTACTATCATGATGAAGCATTTATTGACAGGACTATGGATAACTTTTATCTTGTCTTGGGTAACTACATCCGTCCACATGCAGAAAGACTTTTGATCTAGCTTGTTACCTCCAGTTGCTCACCGTGTTTCAGTGTCTGACCCCAAAGAAGGCAGTAGTGTGCTCTAAAACTGAAGAATGTGAACTGAAGAGAGAAAATCACTGCCACTGGGAAAATCAGTTGAATTGTGCAACAGAGCTGATCAGGACGGGTCGCATGTTGAAATGAGAAAACTGTTTTTGAGGAGAGGTTCTTTTTTCTGCGTGTGTCTGCGAGGATGTTATGAAGACAAGCTAATTTATAGCCTGATGATCATGAAATACTAGATGAATAAGGAATCCTCAAAGATGAATTAAATAAAAATGATAATTTACTTTGAAAATCACAAAATCCAACTGGTGCTTTTTCAAAAACTTCAGAGGCAGCTGAAAGGATTAGGCTGCCAGAACTACACTCTAATGGAAGTTCCATCTGGCCTTCAATTAGCAGTTGACAAAATAATAGCCTATCTGCAGAAGAAGAGACTCTGATTTTCATCTTTCTACAGAAAAAAAATAAAATCATATTAGAGAATATTCAAGGCTGATTAGCTAAACCATTTACATGAAAATGCATAACCATGTCAAGTTGATAAACGTATATTTTCTTAAACACAAAGAATAGGTCTCTAATAATTTAATTCTGCTAAAAAAACAACAATTTATTACAATGCAACTCTGTTTTTGTTATTTCTTTACGAAAAGGTACAGTCTAAACAATAAAATTATTTTTTTACGATTCCTTAATGCTTTCTCTCACTAATAATTTATTTTATCATGTACGATATGAGAATATATTTTAGTAGAAGTGTATTTTAAGACACAGGTTAAGAAAAGTTGGCCATTAATTCTGTTCTGTCTAATTAGACACTCTGAAAATTACTAAATTAGTATCTTCCATCAGTGATAAAGGCAAACAATAGCTCAAAAATATTTAATTTTCTCTTCTCTTCCTGAATATAGAACAGTAGATTGTGATAAAGTTTTGTACCTTCACAGATTTCGAGTATAAAATTGAACTTCACTGAGAAAGGTGAAAGGGATTTGAAAATTAATTCTGCTGACATGTTTACCTCATAAATGTCAAGAAAATAATATGGCAAATGTCAGTCAGTGACTCCTTTTCAGATCACAACAGTCTCACACTCCCAAACAACCTCCTCCTCTATTATTATCAGGAGATCATTAACAGGAAGAGGAAAATAAATAAATAAAACATTTCCAGTAAGTACTTGGAAACAAAATTTGAAAAAATTTAGATTGCACAAATAGATCTTGTATGCACCGACAGTCTGTGGAAACAGAAGGGTTTAACACACGTATACAATGCATTATTTAAGATCTAAATAAAAAATAAACAGATGATAGGCTGCAGTCGATACTGTTGGCTCGTTTTATTATTTCTACAACACAAGAGAATAAATATTTCTTTTCTACTTCTGAAGAAGTAGAAAACAATAATAACAAATAATAACAAAAACACAACCTTATCTCCTCCAATGATTAAAGACAAATGCAAAAAAAAACCTCTTAAGTTGAAAAATCAGTATGGTTTGAGTTGGAAGGGACCTTTAAGATCATGCAGTTCCACCCTCCCTGCTATAGGCAGGGACACCACCCACTAGACCAGGTTGCTCAAAGCTCCATCCAGCCTGGCCTAGAATGCTTCCTGGGAAGGGGCATCCACAACCTCACTAGGCAACCTGTTCCAGTGTCTCACCACCCTCACAATAAGGTGCTTCTTCCTAATACCTAGTCTAAACCTACCCAGTTTAAAGCCATTTCCCCTTGTCCTGTCACTACATGCCCTTATAAAAAGTCCCTCCCCAGCTTTCCTATAGGCTCCCTTCAGGCCCCAGCTCTCTCAGCCTGCCCTGATAGGGGAGGAGCTCCAGCCCTCTGATCATCTTTGTGGCCCTCCTCCAGACCTGCTCCAACAGCTCCATCTCCTTCTTGCATTGAGGGCCCCAGAACTGGACACAGTAATCCAGGTGATCCAGGGATTCATGACAGCAGAGCAGAGGGGCAGAATCAACTCCTTTGATCTGCTGGTCATACTTCCAGGATAACACTGGCCTTCTGGGCTGCACACACTGCCAGCTTAAGTTGTCTGTCAAACAACACCCCTAAATCCTTCTTCTTAGGGCTGTAGTTCTATGAAGAACTATCAACTTAGAAGAAATAGAATTAAAATTGCTGATGCTAATAAATGTGTTAAAAGAATAGGGAAGAAGGAGAAACAGAAAAGAAACAGAAGCAGCAGCTTTAATTATGTGCTTTAGTAGATAGGATTGAGTGGATAAAATCCGCTGTAAGCACACCAGATAAATGTAAAACCTTCTGCCATTTTATGTATGGAGTACATAAATCATCAGATTTTGCTAATGTAATTCATTCAAAATGTTAGTGTAGTAATTGCACAGGGCAATTGCCTAGGGACTCTGAGTCCACTGTAACAGTATTGCTGCAAAATGTGTCCTATGGAAGGCAGGCTGAAATTTAGAAACAATTTTACTTGAGCTTTTTCCTGCATGAATTAGTAACAGACTACAGCAATAAGCTGTTACAGTAAACTGCATCATCCATTACTTAATACTGTTTTTAATTTTCAAGATAATTTCATTGTTGAATTGTTCTACAGCAGATTAATCATTCATGCAAGCTGACCAGGCTATAGGCTTCAGAAAGCCATATTCAGTAGGTTGTTTTTGCAAATAATATGTTGACTATTTCTAAAAAGAAAGAAGTTACAGTTTTCTCTCCTATGAAAATAGTCTAAATTGTTTCATTATCAAAATTAGACAGTTAGTTATAAACACTGCTCCTCCCTCACAGGCAGAAATTAAACATCTCAGACCTAAATTACAAGGCTGTGTGTGTGCAATATTGGCAATAGGGCTCTTTCTCTTAATACACAAACTACCACTTATCCCTGTCACTAGTTAAACATTTTAGACAAACATAGTGCAAGGAAACTATTACTCATCTTTCTAACTCCAAATTACTTACTCAAATTGCAAACATCATTTCCAAGAGGAAAAAGAAGCACTGATTCAATCCTTTCTCTTAAGGGCAGCGTTGAAGGCAATTGCTATCCACTTCTCAGATTTGGTATGATACATATAAGTAAAAAATACAAGTATCAATAGTTCTATAAAAAAAATGATACGATACAAAGTGAAAAATGATCTTTGCATTCTTCAACCATAACCACAACAAAACTTACAATCTTCAAGCCAAGTATCAAATAAAAGCACTATTTGCTCACCAGGAATTTTTTGGCAATTCATTGTGAGAGGCCTTTGCTAGAAAAGAAGTGCAGAAATTGTATACTTCGAAAGTAATGCAAAAAATCTATTTTTCTTTCTTATTCAAGAGAATCTTTTGCCTCATTTCTCTGAGTTTGCCTCTTTGTTAGCTCTTACACATGAAGTATTAATTAAATTTAGACTTCTGAATGAATTCTTTGGAGAATAATTGGTGCAAGTGACAATTAACTTAGTATTTGTTAATTTCATATCCAGTTCATTAGCACAAGTTATAATTACTGAACAATCTTATATTTCAGAAAGTCTCTGCTAATAAGGAGCAGTCTTTCACATTCAGAAACCTAACATCAGAACTTTATCTCTTGCTAATTTAAAAAAACTGCTTTGAAAATAGTATAGGCAAAGACATTAAAACATCCATATTTTCATAGAAAATAGTGAAGCACCCATTGAAACCTATGTAGATATATATTCCAACTTTTGCATGGGTCTCTCAGAAGCTGGCAATAACCACCTATGCTATGATAGCTCAAATCATAGCTTTGATTACTCACAGTAGTAACAAAATCTAGGAGAGTTGTTATTTTGATCAAAATGTAATGGAATTACTTTTACCCTTTTTGTTACATTTTCAGAAGTTCATCCAAAATTTAATTTTTTTCTTATATTTCAGACATATTTTGAACGACAATGCAAAGTCTTTTTTATCTGTTTTTTTTTTTGTTCTATCCATGTTTTAATAGTTAACAGATGTACTGTGTACTTATACCTATCCTTGGCTTTCAATCTTGACAGTCAAAAATGAGCTCTATATGGTATTCTAACAGTCTGCCCACTAGCAAAGAAAAAAAAAAATAAACTGCTTTTTTAGGACGTGGTGTCAGTGCCAAAGCAAGAAAGTTGGCTCAGTTCAGCTGGATGAGAAATGATCACCTTCCATTTGCTCTGACCTTGAGAAATCAGGTCTTCGCAATCTCCATACCTTTGAGTGCCATCAGGAAACAGACACTGTAGATAATTCGCTCTATTTGCATGACAGTTAATAGATGAACACAAACACTATTGTTAAAAAAAAAAAAAAAAAAAAAAAAAACCTTTATGTTAAAACTCTGAGAAACAACTCNAAAAAGAAAAAAGAAAAAAGAAAGGAATATTTTCATATGTATCCATCTTCACCAGTTTCACAGAATTAAAAATTAATGGTATTTGCTTTCAGGTGACCCCCAGATCCCAAGGTATAAGATGTATTGCAGTGTTCCATGTAAGGAAATTTTATGTGTACCAGTTACACTGGTATCAGCATAGAGAATTTTCCCCATGAACAAAAACTTTCCAGCACCTCAGAAATCCTCTCTTCTCTTCCAGCGCATGCATAGAGCAATATGCATCTTTTTACTTCAAACCTTCCCTTATGCCTTTGACCACAAGCTGTTATTTCATCAGCTGCCTTTAGAAGATAAGGTTATGTATGTGAACCAAATAAGTATTTTTGTCTCAAGATCAGGGTACCAGACTATGCATGAGAGTATGTCAGTAGGTTAGGGAATATTCTTTGGTGGCCTGTAGCTATTAACTTTTGCCTCACAGCTGAAATACGTTTTCCTTAAAAGCTGCAGATAATCTATTATTGAAAGAGGTCAGAGTTGAAAACACATATTCAACTTCTCTATCGAAGTGCTGGAGAGACCCACGTTTGGGATGCTGCTTCTAGGGTACTGCCAGATCTGAACAGTTAAGGGAACCCCCCAGAAGAGGACTAGAAGAAAGGACAAAAATGTCAGAATTTGAAACAAGTCTCCAGCCTGTAGAGATTAGGAGCAGCTGTTAAGGAGGCAAAGGTTTCACACATACTCGGGTAATTTTTGGGGTGTCTAAACCCTTCAGGTTTCACTCTTTGCTGTGAAAGAGCTATTTTGAAATATATAGAAAATGAGGAGTAATTTACTACTTTTCTCATTGAAGAACAGAAAGAAAAAAAAAAAAACGCACAAGCTTTTGTAACAATTGAGATAAGTATGATTCTGAGCATCAGATCATGTCTCTTTATTACCAGCTAAAGCCTTCTTAGAAAAGCAATGCCATAGCTCAATTTTGCTGCATCACTGCAGGATTGCACTTCTCAGTGACAGTAACAGTAACTATCCTTAGAAATCTGATCTGGGAGGCATGGTAGATATTTGTACCTCTTTTATTAATTAGATATTTTCTTGAGAAGCATGTAATTCTAAACAAAGTAATTATTTAGCCATTATTTGCTTCACCAGCTTCTTCAAAATAGTAGTAAATCACTTTCAGAACATACCATATTCAGAAAAGTTATAGGATTTCAACTTAAAAAATTGGATACTGATATTTACAATTTTTGCTAATTACCTGCTGTGTGAAAATTATCTAAATTTTCAAATGCATGCATCACGTATTGCATCAGATATATTTTAAACTATTTTTCTATCAAACAGGCATAGCACAATGAAGTATACAAACATAATTGATAATGGCAAGACAGTTTAATGCCACCAAATTAACACAAAGCATTTCATTTTGAAACTAAAAGAAATGTTAAAAAATATAATGTATTATTAATGCAGATATCATTTAAATGGGCTAGTAGAGCTTAGATCTCATTTTCACTGGGGCTTTCGTTATATTTTATTGGTAGAGCAAGGGGAACAGGGAAAATTAATTCTAAGGCCAGGAGATACCAGTGATGACCCAGTTTGAAATCTAGATTTGTACAAAGCTCAGAATTCCAGAAAGTAATTTATGTTCTTACTGAATACATAATTTACTATTAATTGATATAAGTATGTACTACTAAATTCATTTAGAATTTCCATTATTGTACATCAAGATGTATTTTATAAATGACACTTCCCTTCCAAAATATTTAGTAGTGTCATAATGTACTATCGTTAGTACATATTGCTAATATCTGATGTATGATTTGATGAAGATAGTTTTATCTGAGTAAACATATCAGCCTAAGGTAAAACTTTGTCCCCCAAAAAGAACTCCACTTGTATAATTTTGTAATGGAAGTGAATGTAACTTTGATGCACATGTATCCATGGTAGGAAGAAATGACTTTTAGTGCCCTATTACAAGTACAGAAACTAGTCTTCAAAGTTTAGTGTAAATTTATCTTGGAAAAGATGCCTTCCCCCTCAAAAGTCAGAAAAATAAGAAAATATGCACCGTACAGCAATTTTTATAAGAATAATTTGTATGCCATTTTTATATGAATAATTTTATATATATAAATAACCTGATGTATCACTCTGCAAGCTTTATTTTGACCTATTTTTTACCTACTCATTTTATATAGAGAATCAAATAGATGAATGGAAATACATGCAATTGCATCACATGCAGCAAAAAACAAAATCAGGTTTCCAAGCTATTTCACTTTAATTGCTTATACCAGACCTTATATTTTATTTCCCAGTGAACTCCTCTCCTACCTTTGATACCTGTTTGACCATTACCAATGTTAGGTTGATAATCATACCTTTTCTTGAGGTACCAGATTTCAGATCACAAAACTACTAACCAATTATAGTACAGTAAAGAGACTATTCACTTTTGTCTGAATACCAGTTAGCTATAGAAAATCTTGAAACTGCTTTACACAATGTCACCGATAGTTTGTATAACAATATATTTAAGTCCACTGTATTTACAGTTAATCACACACAGCACTGTTTAATATACACTTGACACATTCCTCAGTATGTTGCATGACTGTTAGTATTTCTGCATGAAGTAGTGCAAATAGTATGGGTGAATATGCAAGAGTGCTTACTATTCATAACTGAAAGAGGTTTGTTTTTTTCATTTATACAATAACCAGTTTTTTATTGTTCATAAATATAATGCAAATGACATAATGCTACCAATATAAGAGGCTTTTCTCTAAAATCTCTTCCACTTACCCTACCAGTCAAGTGAAATGTATGTATGTGGCACTATTCTGAGTGATTATTGAAAACAATATAATAATTGACAGGACGAGTTATCCCTGACAGATCTGTTTCTCAGGAAATGATGGTAGTCACACCTCTGAATTCCAATATATTTGACCAAACCATACCAAAGACTGAAACTGAAAAATGAAGGAGGAATCACTGCCTCTATCTTAAGACTGTAAAACTTCCCAGACATTGCTCACATTTCTGTTCAAAGCTAATTCCAACATAATTCATTATTCTATTCTGTTTCAACCAGAATGCCTGGGGAGCTGATTTTAAAGAAATATTTTCAAGTAAAATGTTTTGTGTTTCTGTGCAGTTTGAATGATTCCCCTTTTCACCTTTATATTGCCCTGAAGTATTTTTGTCAACTCATCCTACTTTACTTAAAAAAACATTTAAAATAGCACAGCAGACCACCATGCACATACAATTAGTGGCATGGGACTTTCTCTGTTCCTGGGACTTTTGCTTACATAGCCAGGAGGCATTTAATATTACATTTTCCCAAAAAGCAAAACTCATTTTGCTCCTACTATTGAGAACAATCAACAGTGCTATCCTCTTCCTGATAACTCTACCTTTTATTTCTCTGTAGTGTGGTTACGTTCATTGGTCTTTTACACCACTACTTTCATATTTTGTGTCTTTTTTTTCCACAGCATATCTTTCATCTGTTCTAGCGCCGACTTCATTCACATTTAATGATGAAACAGTAAATTAAACTAAAGTCTCCTCAAACATTTCAAGGAAATATAATTTTGGTGAAAGTTTTATGAAATTATGGATGATTTCTGCTGACCTGCAATGATACGTAAGTACAGAATCTGGACTTTTCCAAATCAAACACTTAGCAAAAGATTGCTGAGTTGATACTGTGCATTATCTGTTCAAGGAACATACTCATTTCAGCGTCCATATGTAACTTGCATTACTGCCTATAACTAAACCAAAAGGACCTAAATTAAAATGAGTATTAGAAAATTCTACATCATATCAACTAATATTTTGCAGTTTAAGATTAGATTAAACAAAAATACCACAAAATAACTCTATGTATTTAAAAGTAAATATATCTATGCACTTTTATACAAGTCTATCACTCACAGCTCAGAGATGGAAATGTCATTATTTTGCTCAGTGCATTCACTTAAATAGGTCGATCCAAAAGTAATGTCTCCTATTTATTTCCATGGAAAGTACGTGACATATAAAGAGCACAATAACAATGCTTGATTGAGCAAATTTTCAGCTGCAAAACACTATTTTTTCCACAGCCTCCTCATTCTTTTTTTGCCAGTGATGAAAAAGAACCTGCATGCCGTGTTCATAAAATCAAGTGGAGGTGACATCCATCTCTGACATTCTGGGTCAACATAATAAAATAGGAGGCATTACTTTAGGACCAGCCCTTATAGAAGAATGATAATTACTTTCAGGATAAATTAAAACAAAACACTAGTGTTTTTCTATTGTTGTTGTTGTTGATCTTCTTTTCAACATTTCATCAGTTAGATTTGCTTCTTTTAAATAAATTGCTAACTAACTTTCTGATTCAACAAAAAGAAAAAAACATAACATCTCATATGTACTACAGCCTTTTACTTGTGAATCTGACAGATTCCAGCAGCCAACACTATGTCATTTTAACTTAAGATTATGAAAGTTATTCACTTTGCTTTTTTGATAGAAGCTCTATTAACCAAATGAGTATATTTAGCATTATCTACTCACATTTCTCTATTTTTATATTAAAAATGAGTATGATTATTGTTTATAACATTGAGAGCGATTATCAATAAAATATGACTCTCATCTATTCATATCAATAAAATATGAATAGATGAGAGTCATTTTTTTAGATTTAGGTATTACCATTAACTTCATAATTTTACCAAGGTAAAATTTAACATTTTTTTCTAGATTAGATCATCTAAGACAAGTTAGAAACCCTACCATCACTGTCAATTTGGAAGTGTTATACCTTTAACAAGATAAATAGAAGCAAAAAAAGATACTATCAAAAGTGTAATTCTTGCAGCCAATTTCTCTTTTTATTAAGCTGGGAAAAAAGCTTAGGCAGGTCTGAAGGAATTGAAGACATTTGTTTTGGAATAAAAACATTTGTTGTACTGTAAACAAGATCAAGATTTCACCTGATTTATATTTAACAGTTCGAGCTTAGTGACCTAGTGCAGCAATACATTCCCTTTTCCCTCCTTACATAAAAGACGAGAAGATTTTCTTTTCAATTATACCTAAGTAAAGAGAGGATCCAACTTTCCTCGAGATTAAAAGATATGGAACTTAAAAGTCAACTCGACAGTTAACCTCTAGCCTATAGAATCTGCCACTGTTAAATCAGGTTCTCAATAGCATTCTTTCTGCTTAAACTCACCTTTTTTTTTTCCTCAGCTAACTCCTCTTCCCCAGTAGTTCATCTGCCATTTCTTTTGCCACCAGCACTGTCAGGAGAGAGGCTAAAGTCCCTTCAAGTCACTTACTCACTGTGTTTCTCAGCCTGAACTAACATGCTCTGTGCATTTACATGTGAGAGGAAAAGGATGAAGAAAGGATAGGAAAAGTTTGAAAATTCTTTGTATCCTAGAGGGCAAATTCATGGCTTCTAACACCACAGAGAATCCTATTGGCCTACTCTTCTGAAGAAATGTTGAATGTAAATGTAGAGAAAAGCTCTTTTTATTTTTTTTTATTTTTTATTTTTTTCAGAAAGCTAAAAGAGGCAGTTGTAGCAGTACTGTGTCTTCCTCACTGCTACAGGTTAGCAGGTGAAAGCTTAAACCTCTTATATCCTGATTTCCGGATCCTCCATAGCTTAAGGCAGGTTGAATCCTAGGTATTACACAGAGATGAGAGGGTGAGGGGAAATGTCAAACCCAACTTTTGAGGCTGGATCACTGTGCAGCCAGGGAGAATCATGCAGTAAATGAGAAAAAGACTTGTTTGTACTCAGTTGGCACTCCAGAAGCCGGATGTAGGTAACAAGGGTATCTTGGTTTTATAATAAGTTATCACTGCATTATGACACAGACAAATCCTGGATGACCACAGGTGTTCAATCTTCCCAGGAAGGGTAAGCTAGTAGCTGGAATAGAAACAGCCTTTTTTTCTTTTTTTTTTCTTTCTTTTTGCCACTCCTCTTGCTATATCTCTTTTAATTAGATTTCAGCCACCTCTTTCTTTCCTCGACTCAGCATTCTTGAAGGAACAAAATGGCATGGAAGTCATCATGAATATGCTGGAGTCTTGGTGACTGTGGCCCTCCACAGAAATAAGAATGGACGTTGGACTCCTGGTGGACTTTACAAGACATCTGTTGTACTCTTGATTTCTTCTACTTTGGTGCCAAGGCTTCTTAAATACCTGGAACTTTCATCCATGTAGGTACCTATAATTAAGTACCAGGAGATGTTGGAGTAGCAGAACTCTTTCTGGGATAGAACTGGAAGAGGCTGCAGGAAGTCATATAGTTTGGACATTACTGACTCCATGGAGCCTGAAATAGAGCATCCTGCTAAATAAGTACTGTTGAAGCACCCTGCATATAGCAACAGTTCAGGAAGTCCAACCAGTTCTGCCAAGAATGATAGTATACTTCACTTGGTGAAACAAAAAGAGCTGTTCAACACATTTTTTAATGTCGTATTCTCTTCAAAGACTGAATAATTTACAACTGAGAAAAAGTAAGATCTGTGACTGTGTAGAGCTTAATAAAGATTCAGCAAGACTTGTCTAAGTCAGAATGGCATTTGCAACTGCTACAGAAGTTTTAACACATCACATAAAACAAAACTATTTTTTTTCTCCTTGAACTTTTTAAGAAGGTCAACTAGTGAACAGCTGTCTCATTTACAATCAGATTTTTGTAGACCTGTGACTACTAAAAGAATCCAGCAACATCTCTTCCTCGTTCCAAATGTACAAAATAATTTCCCACCCACACACATCTCATAGAGAAGCTAATTGTTATACTTCCTTTATTGCTTAGCACTAGCCAATGGTGTTAAAATATCCTAATCAGCCTTAGGCAGCACACACAAAATGTGGAAACTTATTAAGTGCTTTGAAGGTCTGCTTTTTTTATTTATGGAAGCTGGAAAGTTGTTATTCTCTGTACAATGGAAGCCTGGAACTGTACATGTTTCCTTTTGTTAATGTTTGATAGGGAAAGAAAAAAAAAAAAAGAAAAATTGCACCTTGTTGCTTTTCCCTTAGAAGTGCATTTTCACTTATAAACTATCAAACAGATAACTTAGAAGGTGACAAATAAGCAAAATAAAATAAAATAAAATAATTCTGCATCATTAAATAAATGTATTTTTCAATTTCATGACTTCTGAATTCTACAACTTTTGGTTATAAGTTTTTAAAACTCCCAAATATACCAATTCTTATCTCTAATATGTAAGAAAACTTAATGAATAGTAAAAAAAAGATGTGTTAGAAAACAGACCGATACTTTGTGCAGAGAAAAACAGGGAACAAATATATTCTCAAGGAAATGGTTACACAGTCAGAACTGTCTTTATAAATATAATATGACACTGATCAGACTCTGGGAATGGTAATGGAGAATGGAGAATAGTATAAATTGCAAATGCCATTTATTACAGGCTTTTCTGAAATTTCTAAATAAATAAACAAATAAATAAAAGAAGAAACTGGTTGAGTTAGGGCTTTGTATTTTGTTTTTCCTTAACCTTTGTCTTTGGCAACAAAAGCTGTTGTCATAAAAGTTTGATTTACCTTTAGATATGCCTGTTCTTAATTTCAGAAGCTTCTTCTAAAACCTATAAAACCAACAGGTTTCACATGGCTTCTATTATGAGATAGGCACATGCACAGGAGAGACATTAGACAGCAGAAAATAGCTGTTTTTCATCTATTTCAGGTTCAGCTTTAAAATCACAGTTTTTCAAGACTTCATTCTTTGAGGTTGGCTTATCGCTTACATACATACAAATAAATTTAACTGTGGTTAATATATCAACAGTATTTCAAACCATACTTAACAGAACGTTAAAGTGGACTGTAATACAGTCCACAACAGCCATTAAATATTTTTACAAATAAATTTCCAAATGTGATTTTTTTTTGAGTATTATCAGCATATAATACTACATGAATAACTACTACCGAAATGTCCTGAACCATGGTGAAAGCAGTGCAAATAAATATGCAAATGAAAACTTAAATATAATATAAAAAGCAGTTGTGATGTAGATTTATCTGAAGAGGCATTTAAATAATTCCAAAAACAAACTTTCAAAAGATACATCACTTTCAGGAGCCTTAACCTTAAATGGAGAACTATAGCATTTCAGTTTGTTTGTTTTTTAAATATTGCAGCAATTTTTTGCTGATTAGCCCTATAAAATCATATGATTGAGAAGAGGTTTAGTTTTTATTGGGAAAGCTAGAGACATCTCTTATAAAATATTAACAGTGTTTAATATCTTCTCCTTTAAAGCTACATTAACTGAATTTAAAAGAAGATATCCTGAAGTGCATGTTAAGAGAATACTGAAGTAACCAGAAGCAGGCCACTGCCTCTCTGTAATAAACATGAGCTTATAACATAATTTTGTAGCTACATATTACAATGCAACACACTTAATTCTCATTTAGTGGCTACACCTATCCTGTCAGCAGTTCATCATGCTACCTGATCTGGATTTTTAAGTCCCTGCTGACGCCTGATGGTGCCTCAGGATCTTGATGAACATGCCCACTGAGAGGATGGCTGACTAACCTTGCCTGCCTGGATGTCTCGCTTACCCTTGGGTAGGGAGCCTACAAATCTCCCAAGTACTCTCCACTGCCTCTCAGTCAATAACAGTGATCTCAATCCTAGTATGTCCACCTTGCTCACAGTGCATACAGGTGTGCACCTGCGTCCATCTGAGGAGCAGTGAGACATAATATTTTCTCTCCCTACTGTTCCCAAGCCTCACTGCAGTGTCTGCTAATTTTGACCTAGAAAAAATATCCATGATCTTCCAGAAATTGAAGTCTCAAAGGATTCGTGTAGTCAATAATTATCCAAATTGAATTCAAACTGTGTCTATTTGAAACACTTTGATCGACGTTTCCAGCAAGTAAAATTGTATAAAAGTTGTGCTTGAAATGAAAGTTCACCAGTGTGTTTGCATCTGATACACTGTTCCAAAATGACCCCTGAAATAATTTCTAGTAGTAGGCAAATAAATTACTGAATGAAAGGACTGAAGTAATACCAGTAATTTTACTTTTCAGTTTTTTTAAGAGGTATCTCTAAAAAAAATTTTTATAGCTAAAGTAACAGGTGCCTAATTCCATGATTTCTTCACAATTCTAATTAGACTCATTAATTAGATGATGTTGTTGCCTTCATGCCTGACATTAGCAAAAAGAAAAAATGTAGAGATCATAGCACAGAACAGCTGGTTTTAATTTCTAGCCAACTGTGTAAACATTAATGCGAGATTCAGATTCTTCCTCCTCTCTTTATTCTTAACTTAAAAATAGAAGAAATGGCATAAAGAAAATTATCTATTTTTTATATTGCAAAATATTATAACTTAAGTACAGGTATGTGCATGAAAATGTGAATGTATGCATATTTATTCAGAGAGCTAACAGCCACCATGAATTTCTTTGTTCGGGATAATTTTTCTAATCATACAACCATTAAGGTTGGAAGAGATTTCCAAGGTCATCTAGTTCAACTGTCCACCTACCACCAACACTGCCCACCAAGCCATGTTCCTAGCTACTACTACATCTACACTTTCCTTACACTTCCAGAGACAGTGAATTCACCACCTCTCTGGGCAGCCTGTTCTAATGCCTAACACCTAACCATTCTTTCAGAGAAGAAATTCCTTCCACTCAAGAAAATTATTTTCTGCTCCTACAATTCTGTAAATCACTCACTAAATGAGTAATCAGTGTTGACTTTTTGTCTCTTTCAACAACTGTATGATCAAGTTATTATTTTGAGGTAAAAAAAAAAAAACCCACAACAAAAACAGAAAATAATAAGTATGAATTTATTCATTTGTTGTTGCTGTTTTAAGACAACATTTTCTAGGAGTTTTCTGCAAAGGATTATATATATTAGTTGAACTAACTTATAATGAGGAGTAAACTCTACTAGACCAACACCTACACATAGATGTTAGCATTTCTTAGTGCTAAGAACATCACAGCATCTCCAAAAAGCATACTCATCTTTAATCTCTTATCTATAACATGAGAGATGTAGTATGGCTGGATCAGAGCAGTGGTCCATGTAGCCCTATATTTTGCCTAAAAAGAACCAGGTAAAGGATAGTAGCCTGGCCACTCCCTATTAGCTGCACTCCCAGCACTGATTCTTACTGTATAAGAGATTTTTGATTGTACATCATTGTCTATTTCTTATAGTACCCCTTTATTGATCTGTTATCCATTAATTTGCCTAACCCCTTTTTGAACCTGCTAATACTCCAACTGCACAACCTCCCAAGAGAACAAATTCCAGAAGTTCAATATTCTCTCGTCTGCTATAAACCAATCTATCAGTCTTGTGAAGTGCCCCTAGCTTCTGTGTTGTGGGATTTGCTAAAAAATTCATCTTATTTCACTTGGACTTTTGTGAACTTTAAGTTCACAAGAACCATAGTCTTTGCAAACTGAAGATTCAGTTGTCCATGTCAGGCAACTGCTTCTCAACTTCAATTTAGTTGAACCTCTCTATGTTCATTTTTAAAATCATGTCTCAAGAAGCACAAATTAACAACATTCTTTGGCAGCTTTATATTCTTTAGATTTTTTTTGTAAGTTGTTCAGCTTAAGTGAAAGCCTAATGAACAGAAATGCTTAACTCAGGAATATTCTAATACTTTTCAGAGCAGCCTACTATTTGCAACAAGTCCACCTTTAAATACTGTTTCTGAAACAGCTCAATTGCATGCAGTCCAGTACTGCACAATACTGAAGTGCTTCATGGAGCCTAAAAGGATTTAGAAAGCTGATCTTTGCACTTACGGGTAGACATTAATAATAGTTTCCTTTTTTTTTTCCTTCACAACACTGGAATTACATGTTGCCCTGTTAACAAGAAAACCCTGCAAGGCAGTAAAAATTTCAGAAACAAGATCCTTAAAGAAATAATCTGAACCACTTACAAAAGGAAAGGACATTGTCCTCATTAAAATTTCCACTGCATTCAGAAACCTTACAGCATTGGCAAGAGTCAATTGATCTCTCATTAAACCATCATTTTTCCTTCATTCTCCTTCTCTACAAGTATGTTTTTCCATTTAAAGTTACTAAGCTAAGAAAATTTTCATTCAACATTAATTCTTGAAAAAGCCTTCAGAATTACTCTTTGATGATTTTTCATATCAACAGAGAACTTAATCCTGTCTGAGCACAGCAGCAACTTGCTTGTCACTGACTTGTATGATAGGAGGAACATAAGTATACTGAGCACTTTATTGAATTGTATCATTAAAAGCTCTTTTTTGAGCTGTAAAGTGCTACTAATAAAATATTTCTGATTTTGCCCTTCATAATCTCGCAATATGTGAGTAGGAAAAATAGAGGTTCTTTTGTATTAACAACAGGGAGTTTCAGCTTGCATGCACATCTGGAGAGAAAAGTACTATCACCACGATCAGATGGTTCTGAAGAAGTGAGAGTACAACGACAAAAAAAAAACAAAGAAAAAGTTTATAACTACAGAAGCCTGAGACATGAAAAAATATCCAAATTCTTATTTATACATCACAGAAAAAGAGAAAACAATAATTTAAACTGTTTCTAATTGTAATGGTCAGAAAAAGAAAAAAGGGTAATTTAGGAAAAAAAAAACCATAACTAATTATATGTTCCCAAACATTTTGAAATGATGGGTAATAGACTCTCCCCAGTTTTGCAAAGCATGAATACTGAGTCATCAGGAAAGCAAAGAATCTGACTTACACTAATGAAGAAAAAACATCAAGTCAGAGTACATGAACACAACTTGTTCTATTTTCTTCCAGTATACACTGAAAACACCTGAAAATTTATAGGCATGTTGCAAAGTAGAAGGATGAAGAATAATAATCTTACCATTTGTAGAATTAGTCTATTAAAACTTTATAAATTTCAGTTTTAGATTATTAAGATCAAATTCCATAGGATAGTTATTCAAACCAGTGGAAATTATTTTCTCATCTCTACAGAGAGTCTGCTGCTTCAGTCGCCTTCTCTGTGTGAAGTGGAGGTCTTCCACCACACTGAGAGGAGAAAGACAAGACAGTTGTTGTACCAGGCCATCCCAAAAACCTAAGTTAATCTGCCTAACTCAGATTCAGACCACAGCCTCCTACTGAGCCATAGTCCCCGGGATGAGTTTAGCTTTGATGAGAACTTGCATCCTCAGACTAACACCCTGCAGTGGAATTGCCAGGTCACAGCCTGAACCAATGTTTGGGCACCAAGAGTGGCTAAGCCAGGGAGCTCAGGTACAAGCAATACACTTCAGTGATCAGAAAGAGTAGAGGCTAGATCCACCCCTCCTCTCCCTCATTTAAAGGTTAGAAGCCAAGGGAGCTGTATCTCTTTTAAACTGCACTCCTTTCAAGATGTTGACAGTCATGGAAGGGGGTAAGTAATTCCCTGTAAGATCTTTTTCTGTAGTCCATGTATCCTATGAAAAGGCTCTGTCATCACCTTTGTTTGCCCCACACACCTGTAACTAAACTTTCACTGAAAGGAACATACATTTTTTATCAGCAAATCACACGAACTCTGCATTTGCTAATTAAACATTAGATATTACTCTCCTCCTCCTTGCCCAGGTGGAGATGAATCACGGCCACAAGGAACATACTTGCAGTAAGAATAAAGTACTGGCAAAAAACAGAGGAGAAACCAACAGCCTGCTTAAGTTACTGGAGGGCAGGGCCCCTCCCTCACCTGCCATTTAAAAAACAGGGGAGGGGAAGGGGAACCAAAGGAGCCAATCTGCTCCGCCCTTCTTTCAAATGGTACATTTCCCCGTCAGTCAAAATCTGTCACTTTCCTGGAGCATTACAACTCTAATTAATTCCACATGCCTAGCTATGCACAAAAGTGGTACTATATAATCCTCTGTGGGCTGTTCTCACTGTCAGGCATCTTTACAGGAGAAACTGAAATTAACTGACAAACCTGTGACAGCTCAAAAAACCTGTAAATATTTGCCTCTAAGCAAAGAGATGCCCATGTTAATAATTCCTTTAGAGGACAGCTGTAGAGCTCAATTCTACAGTATAGGTCTCTGAAAGAAGGAAAGTAAAATGTAGTGGCAGTCAGGTGGTGGCCAATTTTTCTTCACATGTAGTGGATTAGTATGTGTCCATTTTAGGTGAGGGTCACTCAGACCTGGCTAACTCCTATGAGCAAAAGACAGCATGAGCTCCTGTAGGGCAAACCCTGCCCGTTCCTCAGCTCGTGGCCTGATGAGCTGCAACCAGCACCTCGTATGGGAACTCTTCCACCTGCCATCTCTGAAATGAGCCTCAGAGCTACAAAGTTACCTGCCATATCACTGTCGAAATACTACAGCACTTGACATAATAAGAGAAAGTAAATCATGAGCAACATCAAAAGTATCTAATAGGAGCTCCTGAAGAGGAGGAAGGAAGCAGGTTTTCTGCCCAACCCTCTGTACGGTACGTTCAATGGGACTCTGCAGTTATACCAAAAAACAGCTTAAAAACAGCTACTGGGATAAAACAGAGGAGTTCTACAGCAGTCAAAACAATCACTTCCATTTTAGACATCTATTGCTTTTAAGGAATGGTCAGAATGTATGGGGTTTTTTTTAATTCCCTGTAAGCCTTTACGTCTTCCTTCTTCTTGCTTCCTTAAGGGAAAAGTTAATAAATGTTAGACCTGTCCAAAATGTTTTTTAGGTTTCTCAACAACCTTAAGGAATACTTCTAGAGACAGCACACACCTCATAAGGGTTCAGTGGAGTCAGTCTAACAAATTCCTAGTGCCCACGGAGACAGAACAAACAACAAAACCTCAAGCATTGTTGCACTGTGATACAGCACTTCTATGGAGCTATAAGCTTAAGCTCCATGGCATCTCTTCTCTTTTCATAGAATACCATTTACTCACTACAGCCAGCAAACAATTCCCTCCATGTCTCACAGCTGCAGCTGTTCTGTACATGAGGTTGCAAAGATTTGCTTTGTGAAAAGCACATTAAAGCATGTTCTTTATCTGCAAGTTCCTCCGTCAACACAGCTCTCTGCTGCTGTGCATACCTGCTTCTCCAAAATGACAACCTCTCAGATAAGAAATACACTGGCAGCAACAGTACATTAGTAGAGTCAGATACAGTTAAATGGGAGGTTATAAGCCATTACAATGTTAAGAACATTGGATTTTTCATGCAGAAGTTATTAGGAAGATGAAATATTTTTTTCAAGCAAGAAGGTACAATTTCCTTAAGATTTCTGTAGTCAAAGTATATTGGGATACAATACACGCACAGTGCATACGTGTCAGACTGCCCCTCTGCTGCCACCTGTCACATGGCAACAAAATGTAATGGGATACTGGTGAGAATGTACAGCCTCTACTGACATACCACCAACATCCACCTCTGACATCATGGGTAGACATAAAAAAGTAGAAGGAGCAACCCTTGCAGTTCCCATAGCAACAATAACTGTGCCACATCAAAAATTTCCAATGTTAAGCTTTTAAGATCATATAATGTAAGAAAACTATTCAGTGTATAATGTACAAGAAAGAGCTATAAGACCTATAACTTTGAATTTTTCTTCCTTTAAATCCTAATTTGTTTTAATCATTTTTATTCTGATTGAGTAATCAGTATCTTCTTTACATTCTATATGCCAGGTCTCACGATTATCAGTGCCCTCAAGATAACACAAGGTCAGAAAAAATGTTTAAAGGTTTATGCTCCATCAGTTTTTTGTGGCTGAAGACTTTGAAAGGAGGATAACTCATGGTAAAGACTCATTTGAGAGCAAGGTATTTAATAATGCCTTCTAACTATCCAGTTCTAACCAGAAGGTAGGCCCAGTTTAAATCATAGAACCACAGAATGGTTTGAGTTGAAACAGGCTTTAAAGACCACCTAGTTCATATCCTCTGCCTTGGACCAGGACACTGTCCACTAGATCAGGTTGCTCAAAGACCATCCACCCTGGTCTAGGACTCTGAGGGATGAGAAAATTTGTACAATCTGAAGGAATATGAAGCTGCTATTCAGAAGGAGAAGATGATCTGTTCTGAGCCATCCAGCTTTGTGAGGAAATTATATTACTATACAAGATTTAAGCCCTTTGCAGTAAAGACATTGAATTCACATTTACACACGCATTTGACTGAAAGGTCAGTACTGAAAATAAATATGCTACCTAGATGAACAGGTGAATGACCTGTTTATACTCTTGGCATTTCTTCCATTTATCTTTTACTGCCATTTCTCCCTTATGATCCATTGAATAATAATAATCACAAAAAAGGGAGTAAAATAGAAAGCTGATATAAGAGACCACAAAATACGAAAATAAGAGCTGTACTGAGGTTTTCTCATTGAAGGCATATTAGCTATTAAAAACTGGTCCAGTCAAATACTTACCTGATGCCTTTTTTGCGTAATACTGTCTGTACAGAAAAACAATAGAAAAGATAATGAGAAATTCTAATTTAGCTCTGCCACTCCTGCTTCTAGCAAGTTTGTAGGCCCAAGTAAAACCTAAAGAAACCCTATTCAGGTTTCCAAAAACTATGACAGAACTATTGGCCTTTAACTAAAAATTTCTCAACAAATTCAGTATTCTTCAACTTCAGATTTATTCTCAAAAAAAAAAAAAAAAGGCAGTAATAAAGCTTACTACATAGGAGTCCCAATACATGTGTACCTATCAGTAGCTAAGGTAAGCAAAAAAGCATACTTCTTTTTAAGTTAGCTTGCTCATTTGCTTGTAGGGGCTGAATTCCATTATGACAGCTGCTGTAAAAGAAATGCCTTCTATTTTATTACATTGGCTCACAATACCAGAGACAGATGTTGGTGGTACAGTAGTAGAGGTTGAACATTCCCACTAATATCCCATTACACATTGTTGTGATGTGACAGATGGCAGCAGAGGGGCAGTCCGACACTGGTGTCTGACATAGAAGTGTGTATGAAGCAAAGGTGTAACAGGGAGAGACAGAATGACAGAGATTGTGAGTTCAAGAAAGCAAGGCAAAGCTAGAGAAAGCAAGAGAAAGCAGTAGAACAATCAGATCTCTTCGATTTCATGCACATACACAAATACTTTCTTTGGCAATTTTCCTATCATAGGGCTTAATAATATAAAACCACATGTAATATAATCAGGACAGTTTTGTGTCTCAGGAACTACCTGGCCTGGTTTTTGTCAATGACCTATGGTCTGCTCTTTTCCAAGATGAAGTCAGACATTTATTACAGCTCCAAATATAAGTTCAGATGTGATTTGATAGCTTGGCCTATCTAGAGGAAATAGTGTCCAAAGACAGAACATTACTGGCAAACATTTTGACATCAAAATTTATGGGCCTGTCTGCTTCACTTTGCCATTTACAGACTCAGACATGGAATTTCTCTGCCTCAGCTGAGCATTTTAAAGGACTTAATCACCTTCCAATTATCTGTGAGCACTGCACAAATGGAGATGCACTCAAGCTTCATGAAGGCCTGTTGAAGTCTGATAGGGATACTGCAGCTAGTCCTGCGTTTGTGCATTCACTTGTTCCTACATGTGTACTCCCGCATAACGTACAAGAATTATGTCTACCCTGACTATCTCAGGCCCAAATAAACCCAGTTAACAGACAGTAAGTAAAGATACAGAGGTTTCAGCAAGACGAAAAAACAACAACAAAACACAATGAGGTTTTCTTTTAGCCGGAATGAATAAGAGTATTTGATCTGTAAACTTCTGTGACGCTCAGAAGGGATAACTATGCATGCTACATCAGAAACTGCTCATTTTTATGAGCATGGCATGCAGGCTTTTGTTCATCACTGGCAAAAAGGCACATCTAATGGTGGTGATAGTGATGAAAGAATAGTATTTTGTATCTGAGAACTTGCTCTATCAAATAGCATTATTGTGCTCTTCGTAACTACTCTAGTTTCCGTGGAAATAAATTGGAGGCATTACTTTCAGAGCAACCTATGGGGCAGTACCTGGTAAAATAGATTATATATTCTTAGGTCAGTGAAGTGCATATGGTAAAGGAATACAAATAAACTCAGAATGATTTTAAGGGAATGAGTAAATACAAAATTTACTTGACTTGTCCATAATGTTTGCAATAGATAAAAGCCTAGACAACAAAATGGAGATTAGAAATTTTGAAAAAACAATAAGCAGTGTAACAAACATTATAATGAAATCCATTTATTTTAACTCTGTATCACCTGACAATAACAAATATTTCAACTTCCAAATATCCGTCCCTTTTACATTTAACTCACAAGCATTTTAACTGCTTGAAAAGATCAAATACATTAAAGGTTCAAAAAGCTGACAAGACTTCATTACCTAATGTATGTCATACTTCCTGCCATTTTAAAAACTCAGTGTCTGCATTTTTCTACAGTACATTCAATACATTGGACAAACCAAGCTCTCAGCATGATTCCAACTGACTCTTTTGTTAGATTATGCTGCATTTCCTTCTAGATAAACCTAAATGATTCATTATTAAAATTCTTTAAAACTTATTATTATAGAATTTAGCATTTTAACCATTTTTTTTAACCTGGTTTATGAGCCAAAGGATTGACCTATGGTATATCTTTCAATAGAAACTATGCATAATAGAAATAACATGTATGACTGAATTTGAAAAGATTTTACCTGCAGAAAGTCAATGTTTAATTTTTTAAAGACTGCTCAGAGATTTGTATCTAGCCATTAGAAATTCTGTAGGTATTCAGGCTCCTAGGTTATTCGTACTGTTGGAGTTTGCTCTAAGAAAAAGCACTGGTGTTACCTGTCTCCATTCAAGGTTTTTCAGAATAATGACCACCTCGGAATTTATATTTGGTCTTGGAAAATTGGGAGATAAGTGATACAGCCTGACTGCAGATGTATGCCTCCATGGATACAATTTAATATATTACAGTCCAACTCATCTTGTCACACTATACAAATATCTCTGATTTTGCAATACATGTCAGATTACTTCTGACATTACCACATTTAGAATACCAGGAAATTTTGTAACAATCGACTGAAAGATGAACAGTATATATTTGGGACATATGAAATATATGTTAAAACATTTAATTTTCATTACGTTGTAGTATTTGACATGTGTTTTGCTTAATCAAAATCCACTTTTTTTTCTTCCATATTTTGCTAGGATTATTTCCTTCACTATTATTAGTAGCATCAGTTACAAACCACCAGGATCAAATATTTCCCATTACTTTGTATTTGACAGAGGTTATAGTCATAACACATTTTTCAACCTTAAAATTTTTAAAGCTTACATAAATATACTTCTCCCCAAAACCTTTATTATTGCAAATATTATTATTAGCTAACAACTTAAAGGAAGGGTTCTACTGTGATTTATTTAATCTCACTGCATTATGAAATTAAATAAGACTATAATACCTATACAAAAAAGGAATTTTCCTTTTAAAATTATAAATGGTGATATCTTTTACCAATTATCTGCTTGGATGCACAGTCAAAGACCCTTAAACCCAAGATTTTCTATGCACTATATTTAAAATAAAATTTACGCATTTCACAGTTCTTCAACAAGACGTTAAAAACAACAATCAAGATTGGAGTCCCGTTGTTAGCTACTGTATAAACCCATTAACTGAAATTCCTCTTAGTTAAGTTTAAAGGTTACAAACCTATTCTAAACTCATTACTATCAAATGAGTCACATTTAGTTGAATTATCTTTCACCGCATCTATCTTAGGAACCTATTTCATGCATTATAATTACAAATATCAGAAGTGGGAGGTAGATGTGTGATTTTTAGAGGCAACTCTCTACAGCAAAGGTAGTCAGAATGAGAAATTTTAATTGCTAAATAAATGGTTGCTACAGAAATAGAGTATCACACACATCCTATGAAAGTTTTAGAATATATTTTAAATTTCTTTTGAAATTAGGAAGCCAGCATAATATTGTTCATTTAATTCTGCCTTGTAAGGTACTCATTACTTACTAAACTTCACTTGCAACATAGAAAAAGAAATGTGTCTCTATGAAAGCAATCAAATCAACGGAACATGCTTTAAAGCTGGGGGAAAGCATCACTTTTTATTTTTTTATACAGAAAGCAGAAACAAAGGTGTAGGGGAAAAAAAAAAAAGGATAATTACAAAGTAATAGCACAAATTTCTATCCTTTGTTACTGACTTTATGCCTAAACACATTGAAAGAAGAAAGAAGCCAAAAAAGACAAAAACAGATGGTTTATTAAGAAATAGGAAAACAAAGTCAGGAAAGTGTATTTCAGTTCCTCAACAGAAAGAAGAAAAAAAAATAGCTACAATACAGTCATAATACTTAAAAGAGAACAAAAAGCTATGAGCATCTGCTATAGGGCAGAGAAAAAAATGGAAGGGCACAATATCTTATTTGCATCGGCCTTCACAATAAAGCATAATTCATGTCCAAACACTTGATCAAGCATTAAAAGGCATTTTAATGATGTGCTAGGTTGGCAAACAAGAACACAGAACATATATAAGATATACAGTATGGATGTACTCAAAAGATAATACATAAGACGTTCCCTCAGATTAATCAAGGGAATGTCTGAACCACAAATGACTTAAAGAATTCATGCAGGACAGAAGATCTCTCTGAAGCCTAAGAAAAGTAAGTATAGCTCTCTTGCTCATATCAGACAAAAAGGAGGATCTGGAGACTGATTAGCAGTATCATTTAAACAGTCAAAAATGCTTGGGTCAAACTGAAATAATTATATAATGAAGTGATAAACATTGTTTTGATTTTAAAAAAGTAAATTCTGTAAAATTGATTCAATATACATATATATATATTTTTTTTTTTGACAAAACAACTGTCAGACATGAGAAAAGCAATAGAAGTTTCTCAACTTCATTTTACTGAGACTTCTGATACCATCCCAGAAACACTCATGATGTTCAGCTGGAAATGTGGCCTACATCAATAATGGCTGATTGGCAACCTGTGTATCAGATGCATTCTCCCAAAACAGTCACCATCAACAGGTTTTCTAAGGAAAAAGTTTTATGGATTTTTGGTCCTTTGTTGTTCATCTTGTGGATTGTTTTGCAATCTTGAAGTTAATCTGACACTTCAATGTGAAGCAGTAAAGCAGCTGAGAATATTGTAAAAACACCCAACAATGACAGGAATAGGTCCATGTTTATTGCATTATGACATACTGCAAACCTATACCCTTTTCTAGATTCTGTGAGGGATAAAAAAAAAAGACTTCATTGGGAATACTAACCCTTCCAGAGCACCAAAGAGCAACCAAGAGTTGTGATTACTACAAACACTTGGAAGGGATATTCTGAAGTATCAGAATTTTAAAGAGTTCCATTAAAAACAGTCCAAAATGCACCATGAGACTGACTAAAGATGAACAAAATACTGTCTTTAGGACAAATAACACTAAAAACATTGATTTCTCCAAGCATTCTGTGGAAAGGGTTTAGTCACTGTAGAAAATAATGCTGACAAAAAAAAAAGACAAGTGTTTGAGAAATGTAATAGAGAATGATTGACAGATCTTTTGCATATAAAGCAAAATAAATGGACAATGTGCTTGTTCTTTTATGAACTGTGAACTGAAGTACCAGATTCAAATTAAGAGAAACCTTCTGTAGAGAATTCAGGAAAAAGGAACAGGTGATACAAGGCATCAAAAATAGGTTTAATTCTTAGTTTAGGTAAAGCAATGATTAAGGAAGAGGAAAAATATTTGTCCTAATTTTATGTATACAGAAATGGGCTCTGATTTAACTTACACCCCAGTAAAGGTATAATTGTTGATAGTCTGACCAAAGGTCAGCTCAGGGATTATCAGCAAATCTGATGTGAGGCACAGTAAAGGAGACAAAAAAATACACAAAACAAAGAAAAATACACAAAACAAAGCAAAGCAAAAAAGCCAAATTTTCATTGTTATTACATAAAACCATAGCATATCTCCTCTTTAGAGCTTTGAGCAATTTTAATACAGATACCTCACAATCTTGATAAAAATTGATGCGATGAAACTGACAAAGATTCAGAGAACATTTGTTAAACAGAATAGGATTCTTCAGCTTGGGAAAGAGATAATTTAGCAGAAGAGAATCTTTAAGACAAAAGAAAAAAACAAAAGAGAACAGGTCTAAAGGTCTAACAGGTCTAACCTCATGGAGGTTAATAGGGAACTACTTTTCCAGCAGGCAACTTAAGGAACATCAAACAAAAAGTGATTGGTAAATTCGAAATTAATTGGTTCTTCAAACAGTGTACAGTGAAACTTCAGAACCGCTTACATACGGTATTGCTAATGCTAAGTTCTCATGGTCAACTGAAAAGTCTTTTTCAAAGACAACATCAGCCTCAGAAAGTCTTCAAGACACTGTTTTAAGGTAGGAGAATTTTCTAAGCAAGAAATATCCTTATGCTCCTGCCTCTTCTTCAGACTCTCAGACCTGGATGGCTATTCATGTGATTAAAAAAAAAAAATCAGTCAAGAAAAACAGCTTTATTCTGGAAAAATAATGACTCAAAGGAGAAGCGCAAAAACTGAAGTACGTTGTGAAGATCTTCTGAAGATATGTTGACTAATTTTTTCAATAGTTTTAGAAATAGAAGAAAAATTACTTAATTCTCACTAAAATCATTTTCTACTTTGAATTATTAAGAAATCTTTCTGTAAAAAAGCTTCCTACAAAGTTTAGAAGAACAAGAAAGAAAAACATTTCTCAAAATAAAGTTATCTTCATTCTTTACAGGAGAACTGATCAGACCATTCTCCCACACTGATTTCTAAGCTATGACTATGACACTGGAGTAGAAGAACAAAACTGAAGTCATTTTTTCAATAAAAGGTGCTTCTTTAACTAAAAACCTCACAAAGCAAAAGAATGTTAAAAAGAAAAAGAAAGTTAAATAAATGTAAAATAAAGACTTGAGACAACAAATTCTTCACATTTTCAAAGGAATACTATGAAATGGACAGAACTTAGTTTTATAAGAAAAATGTTCTGGCACTTTTTATCATTTAAAATCTATTAGATTGAAAGAGAAAAAATCATGAGTGATGGAAAATTAATTAAGAGCACACAACTGAGCTTCAGTGCTTGAGTAGGAGAAGGTCACCTCTCAAATAAAGAGAGAATGAGCCATTTATAAACTCTCGTTATCTTGTACAGAGACCATTATTGGATAAATATAGCATGCTAAAAACTCCAAGATTATCCAAACGCTGATTTTCAGCTGAACTTCAGACAATGTAAAAATGTTAAAAAAGCATTTTTAAGCATCAAATTTACATATTTAAAAATTTTAAACACTAGGATACCAGTTGAATTCATCAAGAGCATAAGTTCAATACCTTCCAGTGTGTTTAGAATAAAGCTTCAAAAGAAGAGGTAATGTGAGATCTCTCCAGTGGAAATATATTCCTTTTCTCAGTGCAAACAGAATAGCTGTGCTTCCAGCTACTTCCTCCTCTTTTCTGGTTGTTACCAGAGAGTAGGTCCATTAAATGATCCTTTTTAATATTTCTTCTTTACCTCATATCGTCCTCCCTGTATGGAGCAGCATGAGGGATAAAGACCTGATTTGGTTTGGTGTCTGCTGTTGTAGCAGACTAGAGGAGTATAATGCCAGTGCTTGTTAAATCATTACTTTTATCCAGTTTATAAATTGATAATTATAAATAGATAACTGTGTTTCAAAAAAAAATGCAGTGGTAAAGAAAAAAATTGTACATAACTTTTACAAAGAACAGTTCTCTTTTTCACCATCAGTGTGTTGGTCTTAAAGTTTCCAAATCACTAAATTAAAAATAGAAATTGATGGGAGTTAAAACACATACAGACACAAAGATAACTGAATTGATTAACCTGTACATCAACAAAATCTAGGCCAGGTTTAATAACCTTCAAATTGCAGCTGAGATATTGAATACTAAACTAGTCAACCATGAGAGATGCCTTCATGAAACTAAACAAATTTAGGTCTTTTTTAGAGGAAAATTCATTTCAATATGCTGACAATGTGATTTTTTCCTTGTACAAAAGTGTTTTAGCTTTTCTAGCAAACTTGTCACAGATAATTAATGGCAGATCTCTAGCAGCAATATTTGTAAGTGAAAATACTACAATAATCTATGAAGAAGGCCTAAGCTAAGTATTTTTCTAGCACAGACTTCCATGAAAAGATGAGGAAAAGAGGAATGAAAGGAAGTGAATTGCTTCTTAAATGTGAACATACCTCTAAAATGTAAATGAAATACGACTAATTCAGAGTTAGTAGCACTTTCAGAAAATAGTTCTCTGAGTAAAATTCCCCACAGAAAACAGTAATAACAAAGCACAAATTATCTAAAGACCTTGGTTATCCAATTACTAAATGCCACACATTATAATCGGGATTTCTTTATCCCATGTAGGTTAATATATGTATATATATTCCAGAAAAAAAATATTTTGACAATATACCAAGGAAAATGGAGTACTAAGAAGCACTGAAGTTGCGCTGGCAGGAAACTGCTTCAATAATCTGCAGTTTACACAGTTCATCCAAACTCATGTTATGGAATTTGTTAGGAACAACAGAGAAAGATTAGAAAAAAGATTAGTCTCTATAACAGCATCTTGTGTAATACCAAATAATTCTCAAGACGTGTAATACCTGATATAAAGTTAATGTTGTTTCCAATAGTAATAATATAGAACCGGCTACTCATGCCTCTGCAAAAGGGAGGAATTAAAGCAGGAAAAGTAAAATCCGGTAATATAACTCAGGGATGCTAGCTCCATAAAATATACAACTCTAGGACTCCTGATTTCATACATCAATGAACTGTGCACATTCAGTCCTTGCATATGATAATCTTTGTGGGCACTTCATGGAATTATTTTCTGCACCCTATCAAACAACTACAACAAAAAAACTACTCTGAAACTGTACTGTGGGAAAAAATACACAGAAAGTTCAATTTTTAGACTTTGAACTTGCATTTAACAATGAGCCTATGTAAATTTATATATTGAAATTATAAATTGTATTTTACATACTGAAATTATATATTGTAATTATGCATAGCTATAAAAGTATGCATGTTCTAGCCAAGATTACGTTCAATGATTTTTGATGTTTTGCCCAATTTTCAAAGAAAGATTTTTAGAAATCTTGTCAAAAAAAGCAAGCAGTTCCATACAGGGTTCTGCATCAGATCTGCTGAACATCTACCACTCCGTATGATAACTAATAAAGGCAATGCTGGTGCTTTAGATATTTTTATGGTTAGTTATATTTTCTTGTATAGAAGGTGTTATTGTATCATTCAAACACCAAATTTAAAATCAAAATACTGTCCTCAGATGCTCTTCTAAATAAATACTGAAGTAGTAAATCAGTACTTGTTTTCTTTTCAAAAGAATGAAAATATCATGTTAAAGAATACTGCATTTTAATAGAAATAATTCAGAAGAATACAATTAAAACTGTATATATTGATGTGAACACCTAAAGTATCTCCTGCGAGTGTGGAAATAAGCAAAGAGTATTCTCTTCTTGCAGACTTAAAGATTGTCTATCAAAACAGTTACTTGCTATTTAGAATTCAACTCATTACGCCATTGGTATACAAAATTCCTGCATAAAATATTCTTCAACCTAGCTTTGATTTTTATTGTTAGGACAATTCTAATACTTTTTAACCAGAAATATGGTCCCATGTATTATATGTCAACAAATACAAAAAAAATGCTATTGAAACTGGCGATATGATTCATCGCATTCTATTCCTTGCAGTTACGCTGAATCTAGACTATTTCTAATACATAACTGTCTCCCTCTTCCTTAAAAATCTCTATTTCTCTCATGAGGAAGTCAAACATTCTACTGAAAACAATTACTTTGAAAAACCAGTGAGGCTGGGAATAGGTTTAAACAGGTAGCTAGAAGTGTCACTACAAAGGGACCAGGTAGATAGCTGGTAGAAATTATACATGGTGTTATGATTTGGATTTTGTAGTTTGTAGTGAGGAGAGCTTATTTTGTTACAAAAAGTTCCAATAATAAACTTCTGTACAGCATTTGATGGACATTCCTGAGAAGTAAAAATAGGCATCTTAAGTTAATACACAGATTTTCCATATGTAAACAGTGTAATCATATATCTAATTAGCCATGTAACCATGCTTTTAGAGCACATAACAGGTGATACCTAATAGCAAGAGAATAGTTGCAAATAATTAAAGAATGGCCTAGACAGAACTAGATGAGATAGAGGCACTGGCATTTACTTAAATATGCAACATCATTTTCAACATAATTAGTTATCTAATTGCAACCCCAAATTTAGTCAATACATTTGCACATGCAATTAATTATGATTTGTTTAAAAGCATTTCATTTATTCTTCATCTCCTGTAAATCACTCTACCAAAGGACAGATTTGATTTTCAGAAACAACAGAGAAAATGAAGTGAATGAGAAGAGAGATACAAAGTTAAAAAAGAAAAAAAACACTGCAGGGTAGCACACCATTAGTGCTACCTAGCACTTCAAAAAGTCTTTTTCCCATTCCTTTTTATTTTCCTTCTCCTTTCCCCTTCTTCCTTCCCTTATCTCCTTTATTTTCTTCTGAAACAGTGTAAGAGACTATTATTTTATACCATTGCCTCAAAGTTTGCTGATGAACATGTCCGAACATGTCCAAGCAAGTCCTGGGCAAGGGTTGCGAAATCCTTTGTCTAAGGGACAANCGTCCTCCTTCCCCATCTCCCTGGTCAATATTGGTAATAAACTGCTCGGACCAACATTTGAACCGTTGCTTCTTAATCTCACACCGGGTATACACATAATCTAAGAACCTTGTCTCCCTCCTTTATATTGGAGCATGACAAACAGTAACCTATTTAAATTATTACAACCTGCTGTGCACTTAATTTCTATCAGTTACATATGTAAAAGACTCTCCAAGCTTTATATAAAAAATCTAGTATCAGTTATATTGGCCAGATTACAAAGTATATAAAGCCTTTCTTCTTGGGTATTTATTGCTCATGTTATAATAACATCTAGAATCTCTATCATCAGACTACTGTCATTACTCTGACAGCTTTTTTTTTTTTATCAGCATGTCCCAAAAGGATTGTACTTAAAGTGTAAGTTGCACTTGGTGCAGATCAGTGTACAAAGAAACAAGGAGAACACAGATCAATACAAAGTGCATCTTCTGTGAAGCTGCAAATACTAAAAGATTCTCATAAATGGCTGAGCAAATGGATTTACAAAGGCTTACTGTTCTTGTTGCTTGTTTTGCTTTGTTTTGTTCTAATGGGAAGTATGAAAGAAAATTGAAATTATTTACTTGAACACTTAAACAACTGGTCAGAAGAGTTTCTTCATTAGTCTGAAGAGACAGAACACAAGTCCTGTATACTTCCAGACAATGAGGAAAATAACAGCATACAAAGAACATAAACTGAATCTTGAGAATGATGATTTACAACTCGTGTATGACAGGCAGAGTAAAAGAAACAGAGGTGATAAGTCTGTGAGCTAGGAGAAATCCAGAGCCCCACTTCCATTAACAAGAAGTTTATTTGCATTTGCAAAGACCAGAGAAGTCAGAGCAATATTACTCAAGTTTAAAGATACTCACCCTTTGCTAGACTTTACTACTGAAGACACAAAGACCCCTTTTCCCACAAACACTCCCATTTTATAGCTATCAAACATTCTTCATGATGAGAACTTAGAAGTCGTAACCGTAGCCTGATAAGGAGACTGAGAAAACCATGCAGTGGATTTTGGCACGTAGACCTAAGTCAGATGAAGCATAACATAGACAGCATGACACAAATACTGAGAAAGAAAACTTTGAGACTAGCCTGGATATAAGGCAAAGAGCAACAGAATACACTGAATGTGAGTTGCTGGGTACATATATACAAAACAGTGTTTGGAAAGCACAATGAGATCTAACTTTGGACAACTGGAAGCAGATCTGGAGTACAAAGGCAAGAAAAGGGAGCCTTTAAATAGTGAGAGAAAAAACAGGTAAGTTTAAAAAAAAAGAATAAAAAGAAGAAAAAAATCATCAAATAACAGGACAGCAGTGAAGTTGACAAAAATACTTGCATCTGTCACAAAGAAAAGGGGAAAGAAACACATAGGAGAGGAACAGGAAGAAATAAGAGGGAAATGGAGAGAAACAGAAATTCCTTTATCTCATGGAAATAATACTTTTTCAAAAAACAGCAGGGTTGGAAAGAGAATCATATGCATGTACAGTACCTATGGAAATGTCCATAGGTTATTTTATGAAATCTCTGATGTCAGGAAAAAAACCTGAAATGCAGTTGGCTTCTGTAACTTTTCAAGATCTTTCAAATGTGGTGTAGAGACCAGGGGTAGTGTAGAGCTACAAGGAGTTACAAGCTTAGTTGAAAAGATGTTAGAGAACATGAAGTGATTGCATGTTCAATTAGGCCTTCTGTTCAAAGCACTGAGTGCCTTTTCCCATTAAAGCTTTTAGTTATTACAATGATTATTGTCCAGAAGGAATTTTCTCTGGGCTCCTCTTCCGACAGTATCTAGGATAAAAGAGGAAAAGGGGCAGAGCCTGAGGACAGAATTGGCATGCAAAATCTCTAAAGAACAGAGAAAATGTTAAAGATAACCAGGTTCACAAAATGTTCAAATAACTTATCACTCCAGACAAGAGGGAAAATAAAAAGGTAGATTTTAGATGTAGGTCACTCCAAAAGTAATACTTTATTTCCATGGAAAATACTACAGATTCAAAGAGCATAGTAACACTATTTGATAGAGAAAACTCCCAGCTACAAAACATACTTTTTCAGCATAACCAACAACACTAGCTACACAATTTCACTTGTAAAAATCTGTACAGCTGACCAGAATGTGGTTTTCCATTCATTCTGCTGTTGCCACTGCTAAAATGCACTACCCACCACCTCACTGTGGTCACATCCACAAACATTCAGGAAGCTTTGATGAATGTCAGTGGGTGTAATTTTTTCCACATGGAAAAATTCAATATACACCTTTGCTTCATATATACTTCCACATCAGACAAATCTGACAGACTGTCCCTTTGCTGCCATCTGTCACAAGGGAACTGAATGTAACAGGATGTTGGTGGGAAGGTTCCACCACTACTGCTCTATCATCAACATCCATCTCTGATATCATGGGCGAACATAATAAAATAGGAAGCACTACTTTCAGAGCAGCCCTTGGATATGTATCTAAACGCATTGAAACTCTCATAAGTAGCTGCACTCCCTCCTCCTCTATCCAGGTAGGAAGAAAAGCTAAAATTAATTGACTTATAATTACCACATATCTCATTACATGGATTGCTGCAACTCCAAAGAGATGGTTCTCCTTTTGGACTCTCCTTAAAATGGCAGTGATGGCAGTAGAGATCTCTGCTCTTCCAGGAATGGATACCACTGATTAACTCTGACCTTAGTTTTGTTTACACATATATGCAGCACATGCATATAATTAGATATATTTTATATGTATCTAATATAATGTATATTTTATACACACACTTGTAGGTATAAAATGAATGTATATGAATACTTGTATATACACAAGTAAAATTTTATGCAGTTAAACTTCTATATCTTTTGAGGACAGAATGAATAACGGAGATGTAAGTTAGTGGTTTGCTTCATAAGATTATGTCTAGAACCTCTACAAATGGCTACCTCCATATTGTCAACCATAGTCACTAAAAAGTGATTAAAATGACTTAAAACCCATGACATTTCAAAAGGCTGTAATTGTGGAAAGAAATAACAATATACTTCAGACTTCTCCTACTACAGGGAGTTACGGTTGATGCAACTGCATATGTCCAAGATTGAGTTTGCACTGTGGCACACAACTTCAAATTCCAGGCTTCCGAACTAGACCATTAGCCTATTAAAAGTTTCAGGCTATTGCCAACTCATATCTCTCAGGAACACAACGTGCATCCCAGATCATTCATCAGCCTTCAACCATACTTGTCTTGGTTCAAGAACCACAGGAGTATCATACACTTTCCTTTCCTACTTCCCTTGGAAATGAAAACTAAGCATACAGAGGCCAGAAAGGAGGCACACCATGAGTTGCACACGTGAAGACAACCTGTTTATTACAGTATGGCATGTAGATTAGTCACCATTTCATTTCCATCTCTACTCTGTATACATTTCCAAGGATCTGATTATTTTTTTGGAGTCATGAGTGATCTACTGGAGAATTTAAGTCCTGTCATCTTGCAAATGTGGTCACTAGCAACACATCCACATGCTTTTTCACCCAGAAATGGCATAGGATGGGAATAAAACCTACACATTAAAAAGCTATACAATGGCCATTCACACAGTCTAATAAAAAGAAGTCTGATGAAAATTTACCATATTTTCAAAAGTTTGTTCAACCCATTATTACAATCTCACAGTGACAGAAGTAACTTCCTAGTGTTAAATACATAACAATCCTTATTAAATTTTTGCTGGTATTTAACGTTATTAAATTATTAGGAGATATGCTTCTAATGCCTTTTGCTTTTCATCCTCTAAAGCTAAGGCAAGGCAGTTAATTGCATTAATTACGTAGCAAACGTTTACATATTGAAAGTTAAGACCATTTTGATTGATCTTTTATTTTCTAAATTAAACAAACCCTGTTTCTTCAGTCTTTCCTCATTAATACAGGTTGTATGCATCTTTTAGGTGCATCCCAAAAATCAATCTGCCAGTCCAGCTGAGGTTTCTCCAGTTCTGTACTTAATTACCTACTGTGTCCTAAAATTATGTTTCTGTTAAGTAATTAAGTATGGTTCCTGTAAAGCCATAACAATAGTGCTTGCATGTTGCACGAAATCCCTCTACTGCAATCTCTTTTATTCTAAAATAAACTCTAGCCTTGCAGCTTTTATGACAAATGGGATGACAAGAAAGATATATCTCAGTGAAGTAAAAAGCATATTAGAAACTACCTTATCAGCTCCAGCAGACTACCTATATTGATGTATCATTATAGGGAAGACATGGTCTACTCTGAATCTCTCTTTATTCTTCTGTTGAAGAGAGCTGAATTCTTTGGCGGGATTTATTTAATGGATGTTTCTTAAATAAAAGATATGCCTCATTCCACTCAGTGGACTGAGGAAAAATATACATTGTCACTTTTTGTATTGTTAGATATTAGCATACTTTGTTTTGAATATTAACAAACTGTGATTATCTGAATTTAGCATCCCCAATTCTTAAAGGACTATTGCTAACATATATATACTAAAAGGAAAAAAAAAAGTCCTAGCTTATTCAACTGTCAGTACCATACATTCATTGGCTTACTGACAAGGAGCCTCCTCGTTCATAAATAGAATCTGCTCACGGTCTCTACTGCAAAACCTTACACCTAGATGTTCCATTTAGACAAACAACGCATGAAATCACATACAGATTGTTAGATCCCTATCAATCCTACATCTGGGAAGACCAATTTACATTGATTATACAAAGAACTGTGTAGAATTTATCACAAATATTACTGATTATATAGTTCTTAACAGGATATAGACAGTTAAGAGTTGTGTAGTACAAAAAATTTCCCTAGTTTGTTTAGTAAAATATGGTCTTATATTTAATTGTCATAGTCTAAGTCATACTTGACCTTAATAACTACTTTCATTCACTCTTACGAGCCTGTAGATGCTGCTGGAGCAGCAATCTCAGGTATTACCAAGAGCCTTTCAGACACACATTTTATTTTCTAATACAATCAAGTATGAAACTCAGAACACAACATAGCTCTAAATGAGTTGAAATAAACATCAATTAACTACTTAACATATACATCTCCCTGGCTAGAAACTCTGGAAATCCCCAGCTTAATTTATTTTTGTGCAGTTCCACTGTAATAAAAAACACAAGACATCAAAAAAAAAAAGCTTAATTTGAACACCACATCAGGAAAGAGTCACTGATTTATTTGCAGATTTGCTACAGGGCTTTTCAAGATCACTGCTCAACATTTAGCTTCACTAAGGGCAGGTCTTGCCTGAACAACCTTGTCGCAGTTATGCCATCATGAAAAGCATCAGTGGACAAGGGAAGAGCCATTGATGTCATCTGTCTGGACTTCAGTAATGATTTTGACATGATGACCCACAACACCCTTTTTTCCAAATCAGAAAAGATATAGATTTATTGGGTGGATCATTCAACAGACAAGGAACTGGTTACAAATTGTACTCAGAGTATGATGACCAATGGCGCAGCACCTGTATGGAGAGCAGTGACTACACACACACAGTAGGAGTCAGTACTAAGTACTACATCAAAATCTTGATATTTCTGCTTCATTTTATATATATATATATATACACACACACAGTCAAAACCCGCTGTTAAGAATCAGGAGAAATTTATGTTCACCATTGCTTTTGCTATTGGCTTTGCTCAGATGTGGCTGCAGAGACAAATCTCTATACAGAACCTTCCAAAGCACAGATGGAAAATGATATATATGCCTATTATTTCAAGTGAGATGTGTTAAAACCCGTGAAGTTTTTTAGCTTCCTATGCTAATGTTGGTGAGCTTCTCAATTTTCACATAGACAGAATTACAACTCATTTCTAGTAGCAGAGAAGAAACTATGTTTATAACAGGACTGAAGCTATAGCACAGCTTTTTAACTTAAGATTCTCTTTTGGTCTCAGAATAGCCTTTTAAAGGCATAAAGGTGTGCAAGCTATCTCTTCTAAACTAATGGGACCATAACTTTTAAACTCCAAAAATTTTCTCAAACCTGCACAGAGATTGTCTTAATCAAACAACCTATGAAAGCCTGGCCAACAACACCTCCCATTCAGGTATCTACTCAGCAATTGCCATTTGGAAATTCCAGTGTGTAAAAGTTATAAAAGCAAAGAAACCAGCACAAACAAGGAGGTGTTACAAAAGAAGAAAAATGAACACTCACCTGACTCCAAAGATCTCAAAGATCTAAGCTTGCATGGAAGACACTTCAAAAAAGGAGGAATCTCTCAACAGGAAGTCACACCTCAGTGGTAGTCAGCCCTTAAATAAAGTCTAAGAGGGGAGGAGCCTGGCTTCAGGCCATGCAAGTGAATCACCTTCACCTGTGCTCCAAGGGCTGACCAGGTCTTTCCTTCAGGTGCTCAATCAGTGGTTCAGGCTGTGACTCAGCAGTTCCAACACACAGTGCTTACCATAACACAGAGATCTGACCTACAATTCCCTTGACACAATGGAAAGATTTACATTGATATGTGAGTTCAGATGAAGTTTTGCTAATAGTTGTATTATCAAGTGCTGAAAGAAAGCCTTAGTTATTACTTATTAAACTTATTACAGCCCTTGGCCTCACTTGATCTCCTGTGTATAAATAGATCCTTTTGCAGGACTTCCTTTTCAAATAAGATTCTGATGTCAGTGAGATTGAAGAACTTGAGAGTTTAGTTTGGTTCTTCAATTTCCACCTGACAAATGAAGGGAAGAGTTACTTATCTCAGTTTATTGTTATTTTTCAGTTCTATTCCCTGCAGATCAATCTTAACCTTCTCGATTCTTAATGAATTTGGCAGGTTTTTTTCTTCTTATTCATACATACATCATATATACATATATAAAATTATTAGAGTGGATACACACATATGTCCAATTTGAAAATCCATGTACACTATGTAAAATATTTAGAAGGCCTTATGTATTTAGCAAAAATAGGGCCTAGTCACTTTCTGTCCTTACTGCACACTATTATAACCAGTGCAAAAACTTCTACTGTTGACTGTTCTTCAAATTTCATCTACTGAAGATACTTGGGAAAAGATGAGTAATTAAAATACGGTGGTTTTCACTCACTGTCACTGAAGGTGTATACCTTACATTCCAAAGATATATATGTACTTCAGCTAACTTCACATACACGTACAAAAATTCCAAGAACAACATCTATAGAGTAAAATGAGTGAACTTTTGAAAGTCCAAAATGCTGTTGAATGTTTGCCAAAACTTCAGCATGTTATTTCTGATTGATTCTCATGAACTATCTAATTTGTTATGAAGAGTGACTTGTGTGTCTATACATAAGAGGCTGCTGCTATTTTAGGTACTCTGCTGAGACATTCTCATGACAAGGGCAGCTATAACACAATGTTCAAGAGACTGTGCCTTTCTGAAACTGTTACTCGTCAGACTAGGCACATGTAGAGCCGGAGATCTTAAGAATGATCCTCTCAAAAGAATGATGAGAGATGGTATATTTAAATGGATCTTATACAGGTGATATACGAGATAATACAAAGGGACAAAGGCTCACCTTAGATGAAGAAGGCTCGCAGATACTCCACTCAGGAGGGATCTCCAGAAAGAGATCCTTCTCTGGTAGAGGCCAGCCCTTAAATGGGGCTTGGGGAGAGGTGGAGCCAGACTCCACCCCCCTCCAATCACACAGGTATCATTGCCTTCACCTGTGCCCCCATGGCTGACTCAATGCTCACCTCAGGTGATCAATCAGTGGCTCAGGCTGTGATTCAGCAGTTCCCCTACAGCACAACAACTAGGACATTTAAAATGCCTCTAAAAAGGTATGTTTAAGAAAATGAATCATACCTATGAAGCCTCTAAAACCTTTTGTTTTCCCTTAGAAATTAAATGTTGTACAGAAAGAGTCCTTCATTTCATCATTCAGATCTCAATTGTTTATTACACAAGTCCTTGGATTAAATAAGTTCAACTGCAAATTAAATGATTTTCTTTCAGCATTGAATATACAACACAGAAAGTGCACGTAGCAGGAAATATTAATTTCAAGCCCTAAAGTAGCCACCACTAAGAGAAGAAAAAAAATTTTCTTCACCAACATATGCTAATCTCTTGTCCTTATGTTGGTAACAAGCCAGCATCTAAGAGTTGAATAGAACAGTATAGCAGCTAAAAATGAAACTTGCCAGAAACTTCTTAAACTCTAGTAAAACTGTGGTCTAGACATCCAGCGTATCTTGGTATGTTCAGACTGATTCTTGCATACATCTTGATTGATGTATTGAAAGGACAGTGTATATTAATGTGTAAATATTTCTAAAAGACCCATCAATATCTGTTATGGATGTCAAAGGATAAAAAAGTTGCAGGACATAATGAGCTATGTAGGGTCTTACAGACTTACACTAGCAACAGTACTAAGATGTACAGTGGACATGTGAAGGTAGGAGAGGGAGCAGGAATCAAAAACATCCTTTCCTAAAATGTTCCCTAAAAAATAAAATAATCATAGAATCTGTCTTGTATTTTAACATTTACTTTCTATTTAGAGCCCTACAGCATTTCACTTGTTCCACTGAAGTCTGCTTTTGACTTATTGTCATGGTTTTATGATTNGACATACTTCAAGACCTCTGATGCAATATTTTTACCTTGTACATCCAAATCTCTTATCCATATGGCCCTGAATCACCAAAATGCAAGAAACTGATATGTCTATGACGCTACTTTTCTTGTGTAAATGCATTTTACCTCTCACTTTGTAAGTTTTGTATTATACAATTATGCTCAGGAATACATAGAAATTAGTAGACAATGCTAATAAATGACTATTATTTAAATAGCCTAGAAGCAAGATCCAGAAATACAAATGCACAAAGCTTCACAACCAGGTAAATGACTGCAAAATCTGCACCTGAACAACTTGCTGCAAAAAGCACCATCAAAAGAAACCAGCAGGGAGGTCAAGTTGGTCCTAATGAAACTGCTGAGTCAGTACCCTGAATGTCTTCAGGGCAACAACCATGGCACTGAAGAAGAAGCCCAGAAGAGGAGGCTTGTCCCAGTCTCTTCATTTTTAAGTGGTCTCTGGGGTAGATTTTTTTTCTCTTGCCTTGCCTTTCTCTCTCACTCTTCTTTTTTTTTTTTTTTAATTTAGATTTTTGAAAGAAAGTTATCAATAAGTGATGATGCATATAATCAGCTATGGACATCACAGTTAAGCCTACCTCTTGTGCAATGTGCACAAAAATCCATAATTTAAGAAGTTTTATACAATATATATGCTATTTTTACCATGCTTGGATAATTTCAGGGATGAATGATCAAAAAAAGATTAAGGATGCTACTAATGGTAACAGTGAAAAAAAAATCTAACTGGCCAAGACCAAAGGACAATAATTATGAAAAATGTATAAGCAAATATAAATCTATATTTGGGGGCAGAGGGGGGAGGTGTTACATGAATAAATTAATAAAAAAGAATATTTGAGCTGACAGAGGGAAACAGTTCAAAAGTTCTCAGGTGTTTGATATTATATCAAAAAATGACCTAAATTCTCAGACTCCATTTAATAGAGATCCCAAAAGAACATATCTGAAGCTAATCTGTCTGAACCTGTTCAAACATCATCAATATCTCCCACCAGAAAAAGACAAGATATGTCTGGTAATTTGTTAGGAAATAAAAGCTTTCTATAAAGAGATACAGAAATTCAGCCAAAGAAACTGCAGTATAATAGGTTTATTACCTTTCTCAAATACTTCAAATACCCTTCAAAAGGTCTATGGTTTTTTAGACAAATAGCTTAAGGAAATGCAGAAACATTAAAAAAAAAAATTGCAGCCAGATTACACAATGCTATCAACCTAACTGTCTAAATAACAATATAAAAACATGTAGTAGACTTTTGTCTTCATACAGAAGATGAAGCAGTTCACTAATTGCTTTCCATAGGTATTAGAAAACTTAAGTCCTCTTCTATGTGGGAAGTAGCTTCTGTCTCTTGGGAAAAATAAATAATTAAAAATAAAGAGCCAAATGCAACTTAAAGGAATGAAAAATATCCAAGTACATAAAAATCCATATATCATTTTTTTCCTTCTTTTTTCATAAATAGGGCTCAAAAAGTTAAGTGTGTTGAACATAGCATAATGGCTAAGGATACTTTTTTCTACCTGGTTATGGAATGTTAACAGCATAGATATTGAACACAAACTCTAGAATAGCCCACTAGGAAATATGCAATAGCTGTGGCAAGATTTCCTACAAATATACTTGGGTTATTTTTCAAAATTAATATCCTGCTATGCTTGGCTTAATTAGCTTTCTTCACAGAATCTTCTTCATTTTCAAAGCATATCTGTCTGGTTTATGAAATTAGTCTCTATTCCCCATTCTTGCAAACCTGTTTAATTACAGTTTTAACTACAGCATTAGCTTTGGAAACAGTAGAATGACTTTTATTACTAGAAATCTAGATCCTTCTTTTAAACATCATACCTACATACACCACATTGGAAATATGACAAGACATGCTCCATTACATTACTGATAAAACACATGATGTTGCTACTTTTTATCATACATATTACCAATTTCCATCACGTTGCATGTAGGTAATGGGGGCCTTTTTGCACAGAAAGTTGCACTAGTACAGGAACTATGATTAATTTATCCAGTCACCACGTCAGTCCCCTGAAATCCATTAAAGGTCACCTTTCCTTTTTAGGTACATACCTATTTCTAACCTGCTCGTTTATTTCCTCATCCATTATTCTATTCTATCTCTTTTAAAGATCCATCACTTATTAGACTCCCATCTCTACCAATATGGTCCTGCACTTTGGTTTTCAATTATAGCAAATCCTATCACAATCTTTTTCAGCATATATCACTTGCTCTCCCTCATGCTATAATAAAAGTTTGAGTAGTAATATGTGTATATATATATATATATATACACATATATTTGCTATATTTACAAAATTGAAACCTATTCATTAGAGATACTGCCTGGAAGAAGCCTGAGCTTATAGAAATACATGATGTACAGTTTATCGTAATGTATTTTTGGCTGAATATTAAAAAGTTTGTGGCATAGTGATCAGTGAGCAGAAACTATTTGCGGAATCACTGTCAATTAACTACAGTAAAGCAGAAAATATTTTTGTCTCTCCTAAGCACAGTTGCTGGAGACTCTGCTTAAAGACTTGTAACACATTATATCCAAAATACTCTACAGTTCCATCACACAGTTTACTTCACAGAAGTAGAATGTCAACAACAGTGAGTTCTATACTAATGAAGAAAGATAATAATCACTTTCCCCCTATTCTCATTTGAATCTTGTAACTGGTGTGGTGACCAAATACAAAACTATTAGTTCTGCTATTCAGGCCATCATTTCAAGGTCAGTTTGCACCACAAAACTAGGGAGACAATCTTTTCAAATGAACAATTTAAAATTAATATTTCTGCCAACATATATTACCAAGGTTTACAGAATGGCAAACAGTTTCAAAATTTTCAAATTAAAACATGAACAATTACTGCTTATGACTGATAGTGCTATAAAATAGAAATTGGCACTACTGAACTTCATCAGGGTGTACATCTCCTTAGGAAAGTAAGCAAACAAAAAGGAAACTACACTGTTTTTCTAAATCCAAAAGAGAGAAAGAAAGGGAGAGTTCAAGCATCATCAGGCCATCCTGTGTATAATTCCATGGCCATTAATTCACACAGTGGAAAAATACAAAATGTATAAAATCAACTATAAAGCTTTGAAACAGTGACATCTTTGCAATCCTTATATGGCACAAAATGCATTTATAAACATATCACAGCATCACAGAAAGTCTTGAGTTGGGAGAGACCTCTAAGATCATCTATTTTCAAACTCTCTGCCATAAGCAGGACTGCCAACCACTAGATCAGGCACTGGATCAGATTACAGGGGGCTCCATCCAGCCTGACCTTGGACACCTCCAGGAATGGGGTGTCCACAACTTCTTTCGGCAGCCTATTCCAGCACCTCACCGTTCTCTCTGTGAAAAACTTCCCCCTGACATCTAATATAAATCTCCTCTCTTTTAGTTTAAAACCATTACCCCTTGATTTCAATTTAGACTAAATTGGTATCTTTTTGCATCTATTGTAGTCTCCATGGAAAAATATAGGAGGCATTACTTTCAGGGAGACCTACATTTTTACATGAGATACAGAGTATTTCTGCACGTAAAATGAAATAATGAACAGTGAGATTTATTTAAGTTATTCAGAATAGACTTTTTTGTTTCAGCATGTTTTCCTTTAATTTGCAAACACAACATTATCCTTTATCTTAACACTGCTCAAGCTAATAAAAAATGTCCTTCCGATTTACAGAAGGAAAGTGCACAGAATTACCAGGTTCTAAACACTGTCTGCCTTTCAGTACATCTAGGAAAATCAGCTGCTGACAAATATATGAACTTACTGTTCATTTTCTGGGATGAGAAACTCAGCAAATTCAGTTAACGGATGTCTCATATACTTCTTATAGGAGCATAACCCAACACTGCTATCTTTCATCCTGAATTCCTCTACAGAATGGGTTTAATATTTTCTTCCTCTGACTTACACTGTTGTTCTGGGTTTTTTATGAGATATATGTCAATAAGCATCAGATTTCAACTCTTCTTCAGAAACAGCATAAACATCTACAAGTTGAGAAGATGAAGTCCTATATTGCTCAGCATTAAAAGTATTTTTACTAAATACCATAGGTATGGACTTCAGTAACAAATTTTAGGCCATCAATGACATTTGCATCCATAGCTTAGAAAGAAAAAATAGCAAATAATTTATTACAATTAAAATATGTGAAAGCATATAATTAATTTTTCAGTGTTTTAAAATATTAGCACATTTTAATCACTTGCATCTCACTTTTAGAAAAACTTTTCATGAAGACATCTGTTGAGTTCCTATTGAGACGATTACACTCATATGCATGACTTTTTTAAACTACTGATATCATAGCAGCACATCAGCTTTCAGTGAAACAGGCATTTCTTTAAAGAAAAAAGTCTAAGAAATATGTTTTCTTAATTGAGATTAATCCACTGTATTACTTCCAGTTTCTAATAAAGAAAACATTTATCTCAGTGTTACATAACCCATGACTTGAGCATGGTACAGACAGACCAAGGTAATTTAAACTTACTTTTCCCATCTCCTCTTCATATTTCTGTTCACACGTAGTTTTCAAAGATAAAGACATAAAGTGCTTGGTTGTTTATTTTCTCTTTCTTTGGTAAAATATTTTAGCAAAAGATAGAATAGCACTTCACATAGCTCCTGCATATGGTGGAGTATACTTCACAATAACCACGGGCTGCATAACTACAGTGATTCACTGAAAACCAAGAGAAGTGTTACTGCACGTAGTCTACTGAGCTTTTAAAAAACTTCCCCACTGTTTATTACCGTAGCATTAAAATCATCTCTGAACACAACCGAGACTCGTTATTCACAGTGCTCACAGCTATGCCATCTCAAAAGAGATGAAGCTTTTTGCATTTTAGAGTGGTGCATTTTTAATTAAGCTCCCCCCCCAAAAAAAAAAAAAACAAAAAAAACCAACAACCCAAACCTTTCTCTTCCTTGTAGATGCAGTTGACAGTTGTGTCTCGCTTCAGATGCACACAGACACAGAGTAGCTGAGTACTTATTTTATGACAATTACACATTCAGGTTTTTAAATAACTTTGGTTTAGTCTGAACAGTAATTCTGTGAAAACTAGTGCTATTGATGGTGTCTCTTTTATTATCTCTTAGTGTTGCCCAAACCAAATATCCTCACTTCAGAAATAATAGGATATGTTGTTTCTTTTTTTTTTTTTCCCAAAAGCCAACAATGAAAATTCTGTACAAACTTGGAATACCTCAGTAAACTGTTTTTTTTTTTTTTTTTTCTTTTAATAGGAGAGTTACAAAGTTCACCAAGAGTCTACATGGAAAATCTCTTCCCTTCAGTGAGTCTAAACAAATGCAATATACCAAAATATAAGATAAATGGTATTCTCAACCATTTAGCAATCTCACTGCTGCTGCATCTTCTCTCAAGAATTAATGATGCTTAAAATGTTATGGCTATTATGTAGGTCACCTAAAAAGTAATGCCTCCTATTTATTTCCATGAAAACTACAACAGATATGAAGAGCACAATAACAGTACTTGATAGAGCAAATTCTGAGCTACAAATGGCTATTTTTCAATATTAGCTATGTTTTTTCACCAGTGATGAACAAGAATCTGCATGATGCACTTCTAAAAATATGCATGGCCAACCAGAATATGGCTTGTCTTTCATGCTGCTGTCACCACCACTGGAATGCATCACCCACCTCCTCACTGTGCTGACATTAACTGTTTGGTCTACAGAAACATCTATCAAGAGTCAAAGAGGGCAGTTTTTTTCTCCATGGAAGAATTCAGTGTCACACTTGCTTCACACTCACTTCCATGTCAGACACCAGTCAGTCTGACTGTCCTTCTGCTGCCATCTGTCACACATCAACAAAATGGAATGGAATAATGGTGGGAAGGTTCAGCCTCTACTGCCATACTATCAACATCTGTCTCTGCTGTTGTGGGCCAACATAATGAAACAGAGGGCATTATTTTCAGAGCAGTCCTCAAATGTTATTAATATAACGTTATAAATTAGAGTCATATAATTTATATATAATATAAAAATGTATACAACATATACATTAAATTATGAGTTAAAATATTTAATACCTAACTGCCTGGAGCAATGACTAAATATCATTATATTGTTATTATTAACAAAACAACAGTTTTCAATGTTGCAGAGAAAAATAAGGCAGGGTAAAAGAAAGTCCAGGAGACTTAAGTATTTTCATTTCTTCCTTTTTTTTTTTCTTTATTTTTTTTAATTAAAAAAAAAAGCTGCTCTGAAAACAAAAGATGGTATACTTGTATGTTTCTTCCTGAAATTCACTTGCCTATTTTTAACCTTTCTTTGTCTTCATGGACCTCAATTAAACATTAGGCAACCTAAATCTAATACAAAATAAAATCATCTCTCCATACTGTGATCCAGAATATGGTCAAATTTTAGAAATTCTGCTTGCTAAACTTCATGACAGTGGCTGAAGATTTGTAGAACCTTAGAAACTTATTATGGATATAGGAAATCTTTCCCCAGTTTTTCAAATTGTTTGCATAGCTTTAAGACATTGTAACAATATTCTCATAATGTGAGTTTACAGAATGCAGAGTACAGTAATGCAAGGACTCTGCATATAGGAATGGAATCAAAATCAATGGAAACTTGATTTAGGCTATTTGCAAGGATGCAAACAATGCTGAAGAATCATGACAATGCAGTATAGTTGGCACCTAACAAGAGATTTCATGGACTTAAAAATTCCCATCAGAACCTACCAATAAGCAGTGCAAATAAACTGCATAAATGCTATGGTACATGAAATCCATGCATATAGCCACAAAATAAAAACTAAGAGCTAAAGAGAAGGTTGACTGTTACTGCATCCTTCAAGTTCATAAATTGCAAAGACAGAACTGCAGACTACAATTAGTCACTTCTAAGGAAAAACATTCCAAAATTTGTAGCTTCTAAAGATAGTGCTGCATAATTGCAGAACAGACTCTATTCTCTTTTCTGTTGATTTTTTTTTTCAAGCAGAGTTGTCAGTGTGGATTCTCACACTCACAGATCTGTGCTTACAAGCCCACCATTACAGAGTGTGAGGAAGAAGGGAATAGCTATAAACATAGCCTGTATATAGTCAACTATAACTGCTAGTTCTTTAATGTCTTTTAATGATATTCCACCCTAACTCTGAGACATTAAAAGCAGTACAAATACTTCCAAATAGTTACCAGAGGTCTTTGTGTGTTTATTGGTGATGGTAGCACATGGAAGTGGAAAAGAAGATTCTTACTATAGCATTGGTGAACATAGCAATATCTCTGTGTGATACAATGGCAAAGGTATGGATGTAATTCCTGCTCATTGGTTGTCATGAAGCTGTTAAGGATAGAGACATTCTTGCAAGGGAACACAGAATTCCTGAAGGTTATCCTGCTTCCAAAGGCAGACAGTAGTTTTTATGTACAATCTAACTATCAGGTGGGGCAGCCTCTGCAAATGTCTGTTTTGTTGGGCAATGATTCTTGCATCTCAACGAAAACAAAGAACAGTCACAATTGTCTGATGAAATTTAATTGGATCTGTGAAAAAAACGATTTTTTTTCTATTTGAGGGATACTGGAATACATACATTCTGACAAAAAAAGAAAAAAATTAGCAAATGAAAAACTTGCATAGAGTTGTGAACAGTTCATTTGTAGCTGAAAGGGTACTCCAATAGGTGAACATAAGAATCAGGTTTTGGTCACAAGCTAGCACAGCATAGGATCTTCCAGTATAGCCTGGAAGAAATTACTGCATGAACTTGACAATAGGAATACATAAATTTATGCTGTGATCACTGCATTTAATAGCTACTGATTGGCTTTATTTCTAAGAATTCTTTACTTCTTTTTAATCCCATTTATATTTTTTGTCCTTAATATTCTGTGGCAACTGTTTCTGCAATTTAATGATGCACTTCATCGCAAAATTTAAAAAGTTACTGATACTTATTCTAAACCTACAGCCCAGTAATACAATGATCTATCTATGCACTGTCACTCTTTGAGAAAAAGCAAATAAATATCTCCTATGTATCTGGAACAGTTTTGCAAAATATAGCACTAAAATGCAACATTGTTTTGCTGAACCAACTTAAAACAATGACTCCTAAATAGCCAACAATATTCCTGGACAAAATGTTTTAGAATTATACTTTCTAGGGACTCACAGGTCATTCCTAAACCTGCTACAGTGTTAAGAAAAAAATAACGATGTGAAAGAAGCAGAATCCAAACTCTTGCAGACCTGAATCCAGATGGAAGCAAAATTAGTTCAGTAAGTTGCTGAATTGACTTAATTTTAAATTTTATTAGTTCAATCCCAATTTTAATACCATAAACCTTCATTTATTTGTGTTACTGAAAACATACCATAACTCAGCCATCCACGATAGATTACTATAGATTTTTGAATTTCCACTGGTGCATTTAAGATAAATGAGTTTTAATATGTTTAATTTCAAAATATTCGAAGTGTTTTATAATACCAACATTTATTTTTAACAAATCACATTATATTGACTTTTAAAATATAGTCTCCCTTGGAAGAGTTATAATTTAAATACTCTTCAGGAATCATTGTAATGATTTCCTACTTAAAGTTAATTCTCCAGTGAATCTGTTTAAGACAAAACTAAACCTGATTTATGGGATCTGTACTGCAATATTTTCTGTACACAAGCTGACCTATAGTTTCACCCATCAAAGGCTAAATGGTGATTTTCTTTCAGTTCCTTTCAAAAGGAAGTTACACGAGCTTTTCCAAATTAAATTATAAGTTGTAAGTTTGTAAAAGCGTAGTATATTTGAGGGATTTTCATGACACTACTCAATACATTTCAACTGGACTGCAATCTAGAATGGAAATAAGATCAGATAATTGAAATGTAAGGATTCTTACTCAACAAGTAAGCACCATTTTTCAATCCATCACATCATACTTCAAAAACTGAAGTATTATTATCACAAAGTCTCACCTACATTTATTTTCAAAAACTTGAGCTTTAGTATTTTCAAAATGTACCATTTTAATTATTTATTTGTTTAATGCTTTTAGAAGTGAAGAACTGAAAAACAGAATTTTCTACTGTGGACTCAACAGAAGTCAAAATACAAGGAACCTTTCCTACAATATTAGTAGCTCTGCCTATTTGCATTCTCACTACTTTCAATTATGAATAAACAGTAAATACTAAATTATTTTAATTAATAGAATAAGTAAACACAGCTTTCTTGTGATAAATCATCCTTAATCATGCACCAAACAGATCAAATAAAGAATTAATTCAACTATGAAAATACTACTACAGACTCACAAACCATATTGTCCCATATAGTGGAGTGCTAAATGAAAATTCCTTCTAAATCATTATTTGCATAGATTTCTTCACAATGAAAGTCTACTCATCACTGAAAGTGTGCATTAATTAATTCTGTCATTTGACTTCAATCAAAATTTGCAGAAAAACAAACAGAATTCATGCATTTCACTGACCTTCCAGATAAAATGTATCATAAATATATAATATCACGTGTATATATAAACACCATCTCTCTGCAAAACTGCTATAGCCACAAGTATCCCATAAACGTTTGAACCACACCATACCCATAGAACAATTTCCACTACTCTGCATCCCGGAAATGAAACTCTGTAGTGAGACTGGATGTTTTCTCAACAATGAGAAATTCCAAACAATCATTGGAGCAGCAAAAGGCCTAAAGACACAGGATTATTTTGAGAACAGGCATATGTATCCCACTTCAGATATTAGAAATGCAGAAGTTCAGACACTTCTCTAAATTCAGTGCATTTCAGTTTCTCATCATTTTTACCCATACAAAGTAAGAATAATAAAGAAGCCCATTTTTATACCTTCAGATCCATTTTTTTGTACTTTCAGTTTCTGATCTGAAATAATTAAATGTACATAAATATATAGATATAAAATCCTCAATATCAACGGCAATAACTTTGAAGTTTGTAAAAAAACCTGTCGTCAGACATATAAAATAGAAGTCAAAATCTTCCATTTACGTTTTCTTAGTGTGAGTAGTCATATGTTTAAATCAAAAAAACCCTAGCCACATATCTGCTTGTGGTATAATTAGAAAAATAACATCTACTTTAGAAGAATCTTGACAGTTTTGATATTTTGTTACCTAAGCTTTTGCTTTACCCTGGTGCTATGAAATTTGGCGAGCATTACTTATGTTTCCCCCCCACACACAAGTAGACAGCAGTAAAACAAGTTATAGTAGCTCAATAATATACTCCTTGCCTAAAAGCAAGCCTCTACAAATGAAGCAAAAGACTCTAGGACAATTTCCAGGTGTTCAAGTAGAAATATATACACAAATTTAAATTACTGGTATTAATATTTCTAACAATAAATTATCCTGTTTTTCTGAATAATAATGAGGATCATCATTCAGTCTTCTGTAATCAAAAGTGACACACTAACCTACAGGCTTCTAAGTATTCTGCATGCATTCTCACAGCTATTGTGCTCCTACACCTTTTTCCACTTGGCTAAGAACACTCACATAAGTTAACAAGTGGTTCAGAGTTTTAAGGCTCTTAAATGTATAGCATAATTAATTGTCCATAGTTGAAATTTATGGTATTAAACATATTTCATATTATCAAAAATGTCATTCAGTTTCAAAAATTCAGGCAAATATATTAATAATACAGAACACTGAAAAGTAACACTTGAAGTTACTTTATATTGCTGTCTTTTTCTGACATTACTACAGAATAGGATGAGGAATACTGAATTATGAGTCTTATCACTTGTATAGATGGCAGAATTATCAACATTAACAATAAGTACCTTCTTAAGGATATAGGTTTACACAAGACATGACTAAGTAGCACTCATTATTCCTATGTTTTTATTACATTAATGTGACAGATAACCATTGCTGTAGATCTTCATAATTTTTGGACATCAGATTCTTTCTCTTAGTGTTTGCTATTTCAGTTTTTTCTTCAGAAGAAATGTTTGAATTTTCTTCTCAAACTGAGAGGATTTGAAATTTTTAAATTACAAAGAAATCATACAGACTGCAAAAAGAAATATTGATAATAAAAAAGATACAGGCATATCTCATAGTGTTCAACAGCCCACCATGCTGCTGTTAACTAGGGCTCAATGAGGCCACACTCAGATCCTTGATTTGAATTGCAGGTTCCAAGTACTTCTTAAGTATTCCCTACATCATTACCCATGCAAATTGTGTCCCAGTCTGCCATATTGCCTAACAGTACCCAAAGTCATTCATATCTTAGAGTGGGAAACTAGCAATTTACCCTCCAAACTCTATGCCAATTCTATTCTGTACTTGGGAAAAAGAAACCCTTTTAAACAGATGTTTTCATCAAAATGGCAGCATTTCCGCAAAAACATTTGATTTAAATCTACTAGTAATTTATTTCAACCAGCCCCAGTAGAATGGTCTATCTGATAAGAGTAAGCCAAGTCTTGATGTACATTAAAGTCCACTTTTTCTGCATTTTTTTTCTTCTGAGAGAACAATTTCCTCCAAATCAGTTCCACCATATTCCCTACAGATTCCCTCAGACTTCAGTGAAAACAGTCATCTATGAGGGTCCCTTCCTAAAGGTAAAAAAGAGAGAACCTCTCAAAACAAACAAACAAAAACATTAAAAGAACTCAAAAACATGATAACCACAGGATAAAACACCAGCTCTAACTCTCTAACTGAAAAATCAGTCTTATTTAAAAATTGCTGTAGAATTACCTGTCCTTATATGTGACAGAGATATTCTAAGAAACAAGCTTTATTTGCACCCATGAATATTTCATAAGAGTGAATATTATTGTGTATCACTTCTCCTCTCATTAAAAAGGAGACAGGTACAACACTGAACATCCCTTTTAAAAGGAGACAAAGAAAATACTAGAAAGTTATTGTTGTCTAGGATAATGATTTAAAATCCACTGGAAAGCTGTACTATTCCTATAAAGACTCAGACGCTATGGTATAAAATACTTACTTGATAATGTCTCCTTCAAGAGCAATCACTCGTTTAATGATCTTCTGTTCAGGGTTTCTAGGAGACCTAAGACAGTGGATAAGGTTATACAATCAGTAATGTTCCCATTGTTTTAAGAAAATGAAAAGAAATTCCACAAAGAAATAGACATTATTAAAGTCATTAGGAGATTCCATGTTCTCCTTGATACAGCATCAATCATGATGTTCCACTGACGTGAAGCTACTACAACCATTCTCATTGCAAGTCATTACTGAAAAGCAGATGCTGAAAAATTACCTGCATACAAACACTACAATAACTGACATACTTGCACATTTTGTCATGAAAAGGACACTCCACACCATTAGAAGTAGAATGTCCCGCTACCAGTGAAGAAAGTACCTTTGCAAATAGATTCATATGTTAAAACTGGAATTTTCCAACAAAAGCTAACATCATACTGTCTTTAAACATTAATCTGATTTACTCATTCACTTCAGGAAAAAAAAATCCCCCTCTTTTATATTGATAACTATCACTAATGTAGGTTAACTTTGCCTAAGCAATGGTAGATAGTTTAAAAAGACCTCAGCTTTTCTGAAAGTATCAAAGGTTCTTAATATAATACCAAGCTTTCTTTTCAATTTATTTTCCTAGAAGCATGTTTTATTGAGTGAATTATGACCACACATTACATAGTACTATGAAAAAGCAAAGTTGAAGTTGCATACTCAGTCTGAATGACCCAAGTTCTTGCAGGCAGATTCAGAGACACAATTACTAGAAGTTATTCTATCTGAATTTTGATAAACTAATGCAGAAATTTGCACACAATAAACTTACTTTTACACATACTATGATTCTATGCCTTTTTTTATTTCATTTTTTACTTTTAATTACATAAATTTGGTAAAGTGCTTTTATGGTCTTAAATTTCTTTTTATATGCTGCTTGTATACTAAAGAAAAAAATGGCTTTGATTTTCTGTTGTAGCTTGGGTTCATTAAATTAGACTCCAACTCTACTAGATATGCAATTGCAAAGGGTTTATATTGCAGGTTTTGTTCCTGAAAACACTGGTCATGCTATCTTCACAATGTAGAAAGTATCGCTGAAATGAATCTGGATGGAAAACTCATCAGTAGAGCTGCATGATTACTGGTATTTGCTCTTCACCTGCACTTCCAAAAGTTAAAAAAAAATATTGCTTCAGGTGAAGTAAAAAATAAAATAAAAATTTAATATGTATTCAAGAGTGTAAAGAGGTTCAAAATTTTTTTTTTGTGTCAATACCTTTGAAACATATTTCAGTGTTATGAAATAAAATTAAAGAATTATAATTTCAAATTTCAAAATAACTGGTATTTTGACTTTACTGTTTACAAAACATTATTCCCTTATTTTCACAAAAAGTACTTTGATTCCCTAGTCACCACTGGAATTTTCAAACCATTTTACCTGAATTATTTATAGAAATATCTTATTTATTTTAATCCAAAGAGTTCATTTCACTCTTGTCTTTCATGTTCCTTATCATGCTGAGAACACAATAATTATTTTTTTTTTTACATGTCAGTCTTGGGCAGGATGAATCAAATTTTAGAAGCACACATGATCCAAATATGTGGAGTGACCACAGCACTTTCTCATACTGTTCCCTAACAGGTTTCAGTGCATACACTATTGAGCAGAGACAGTCTGCCATTCTAAATTAGAAGGCAGACTAAATAAAAAAATATTTTATTATTACAAGCTTTTATACATTTAAAATATTTGCAAAAAAAAAAACTTGTTTTTCTTTTGTTGTTGTTGTTAATCTATTTCTTTTTTATTCACTTAGACTCAGATTGTAATGCTTTCACATAAAACTGAGCTGACAGAAATAGCACATACCGTATGTGATGAATTGCGCATTCCTAAAAACTGAATGAATAGAAATTTTGCCTGTTCTTTCAAACTTATTATCTGGTTTAACATTTTACTTTAGAAGTTTATTTGGAATCTCCCATGTTAGTATTTCATTTGATTAGCATATATATATACTGTAGTGTAAGCACAGATCTTTCCCTTAATTTACCTTCATTTTTTGGGGAAAAAAATATTAAAAATCATGATTTTGAATAAACATCATATTAGACCTGAGATATGAGTATTTGCTGTTCTGAGTGGTTACTTTTCTGCTAGTACCTATGCATTACAGAAAGAAAAACTAATGCCTGTGTCACAAGGACGCAGTTACTTTGGATTAAAGCTTCTAATGTTAGTTCACTTGTTTGAAGTGGAAATAAGCAGTTTTTGATAAATAGACAAGCATGTAGATCACCCCACATGAAAGACAACAATTGTTTTCTTCTGGCTCAAAGCTCACTTTCTGAGGCATTCCTTATGATAAGACTGGCTTATCTGGGAGGTGAGCAATCAGCATCACTTTGTGGATAGTTTTACATTTGAAAGCATTTCTTTGGAGCTGTTTGTCCTTGAAAGGTAGTGTTCAGGTGTGTTTATTGGAGGAAGATCTGTCCCGTGATCAGATAACTCCAGGTTGGTATGGGAGATTGGGGGATGATATCATTGTATCCTGTGAAAAAACAAGACGGAAGTGAGCACTTTCCTGCTCCCTCTTATCTGCTGGCAAGGCTGGGAAAATGGACAAAGAAACTCCTGCTGAAGTCCACAAACCAGAAGCTGCCACTCCAAAGAGAGTTCACTTGACCCCTTTGGACTTAATAAGTTTGTACTGTCATTGAGAAGTTGTCATCAACTGAACAACACAACCTTGGAAGACCCATCACTAATGAAGATCAACGTCTGAACTACGAGCTATGTTGGAATCCTGGCGGTGACTCTCTCTCTCTTACTTCCTACAAAGACTCCTTGCTTTTCCTATCTCTTTTCTGTTGCCCATCTTCCCTTCCTCATCTCCCTAAGCAACTAGGATTTGTAATAAACTGGTTGGGCTAACATTTGACCCATTGTGTCTTAATCTCACTGTTGGGTACACATATATCAAAAGAACCTCCTCTCCCTCCTATAAATTGGAGTGAGACACCCCAGTGATTAGGTCAGAAGCAAATTACTTACTCATCATTAGTACGCACTTCAAGATACAGTATTCCAGTTTCCAGCCTACACAGTGTTCTGGCAAAGGTCTCATTTTATCTATCCAAACAATACTGATGGAAAAAAAAAAATGAGAAAAGGAACCACCTTCCACTAACACACACTTAGTTCAAAAGTTAGGAGATATTCTATAGCAGAAGAGCTATAAGAGCAGAAGAGCAGAAGTGTTCATTTTCCTTATCAACAACAGCAAAAAAAAAACTGAAATAATGGAGTTGAAGACATTGCACATCATGGAAAGAAAATACTGAGAAAATGAAGACTAGTCAGACACAACTACAGCTAGATTTTATATCTGATGCATCCCCAAAATCAGTCTGAAATAAACTAAGAATTTACAAGTTCATAAGAAGATGCAATTTACTGAGTAGTGGTATAATAGTAGTTTCATATATGTGAGAAGTTATGGTTCTATTTCAGGTAAATACCGACAACCTTTTCTACTTATTATGTCACTGCTCCAATAAAAATGAAACTTTATTTACGTTTTTATTTTTAATCTTACAAAAGATAAATCTTAGAAAAAATATGAATATATACACACATACACATAAACATAATTATGAATTTGTACAAGGATGCATTCCTCCACGTTCAGCTTTGCATTAGGGAATTTACATTGTAGGGTAGCAGTACTACAGAACACATTTACCTCAAAAGCAAAGGCTGATGGCTTTATGAAGGGTTTCTTGATTGACCAACTCATTACTTTATCATGATATCACTCCAAAACTTTTCCCCTTCCGTTACTTGGATTATATATTTATTCTAATGCTTACTTGTGCTTAGCATAATTCTGCATAACTACTTCTTAAGGTAATTAAAATTTGATCAATAATTAAACTTGTATAGTATTTCCATATTTTTACTTGACATTTATTTGGTTTATCGAACTATATTTCATTCAAAAACGCCCACAGTAAATCGTGCTAGAGCTTAGAACTGATGTTTCTACAGGTTTTTCTAGGCTTTGTGCTTTTTAGTCTAAGATCCCAGTAAGATAAGTAAAGCAAAACAGTTGATTCATTTCTAGTCTCCTAAGGAATATATTAATATGTATAGCCAAGTCCTCTGTGATATCATTCCCTGTCGAAAATGCACTGTCTATAATCGATAAATAAAACAGGAACCAGAAAATGGTCCAGCACAGTCAGATGCAGACACACCAAATGCAATTATATTTTTCAATAGATATTAGCACAATATCTTTCACCAGAAGAAAAAAAAAGTAGACTTGAATAACAGCAAAACCTAACTAAATAAATGCTACTTCATAAAAGAATACTGTTTTCCTTGAATGTGCACTCCGAATTTCTGGGAACGTGTGCCAGAAAAAGATCTTATACTGTGAACTCATCATGGAAAGGCAGTTAGTATGTTTCAAACAGATTGAATTACACATTTTAATGCTCTGGATATTTTATTTTATCCATCTATTATCCTGGTCAAACTGTGCAGGTTTTGTGCTCACATTTTAAAATAATTTAAATTTTGACACTTTTGTTACTAGCATTTTATACAGGACATTAAAAAGTATTTATTAAAAAGTTGAAGTTTAAGATGTCTGCAGCTTGTGTTGTGTTTTTATGTATGTATCTGCTTATATGCATATATATATTACTGTTAGCACACAGCTTTACTTTTTCATGAGACAGAACGAAGATGTTTAGCAGCAGCTGGAAATCTGCCTTCAGATTATTCATAGTTTATTTTATTTTCATGCAATTTGTTCATCATTTACATCGCTGTAACTGAAACAATAAACACTGTATTGAAAAAAACTGAAATAATGGAGGCCACCTTCTTCACAGGCATCTTCTCCACTTTGATTTACGTTGTTAATGTCAGATAATAAGGTTTTAATTCCATAAAACAAGTTGATGTGGAAGCTTCTGAGATCTTAATCTAAAGCTACGATCCAAAGCCATTCACCCAATGACCTCTCCATTTCCCCAAATTAATACCTGTCTGATCTTAAAATTCCAACACAGTTACAGTTAACACTTCTGGGCATTTCCAAAACTGCTGCTGAAAGAAAAATGAGTTATTTATCTCCTCCTTGAGCCTTTTGGGGATCCATAAAATAGCCTGAGCAGTAACTAAAACACAGTTGAAGCCCAGAATAAATGTTATCAATATACCTACGGAATTGGGAACCTTATAGTACAATTTTAGTGGTGTCATTTTTAAACTATGCTCAGAGAAGAGGAAAAAGTGAGGTAGTAGAGCTACCTCATCCTTATTTGCTGGCACTACTTAATAAGGTTAACAGGGGGTTTAACTTGGCTGAATTACATACTAGTTAAAGACGCTAACCCTTCAAAAAAAGTTACATTTCGTTCACTTATGATGAAGAAGCTTCCTACTGGGAGCATAGTTCTACACAGATGAAAATATGTAGCAGTATCCTTTCTTTCATCTCTTCTAATACTACAGCTAGGACAAATCAGATTTAATAGATCCACGTATAAAAGTTGAATGCAAATTTATATAGTATATGAACAAATTTTCTAAATAAAAAAAAATGTTCACATTCATTTTTTTCCAGTCCATAACTATTATTTTAATTTTGTAATTCTTTACGCAGAGAAAGACTACTTTATTAAATTAATTAAAGTTAGTACTTAAACTTTTTTTCTTCTCTAAATGTTTTATTTCCTTTTGATTCCATCAGATACTGAATCTCATAATAAACATAATATTTAACAAACAATACAGCAGGTTGTGAGAAAATTTCAATACTGTTGAAAATAGCATATGATATAATAGCTGTCATCGCTGTTGCCAAGTTCTACTATATAGAACTGTATATAATTCTGTCACATGGAATTGTTGCCAAATTCTATTTTACAGAATTACAAAGAACTGATGCATTAAATGTTTCCAGTAATCAGGCTCAGTATCTGTATTCAGATTCAAGAAAGATACTGACAAACTGGATAAAATGAAGAGCTGCCAAAATGATAGTAACAGAAGAGTAATGGGTAAGAGAACTGGGTTTACAGATAAGAGAAGAAGCAAAGAGTTTAATTGCTATCTGATGAGTGATTAGAGAGAAAAGAGACAGAATTTTCTGAGGCACAATAGGGGAGAGGAAATAGCATGAGTTGCACCATGGGAAATTCCAGATGAACACGAGAAAAATTTTCACATTACATGCGGTTAAATAGAAGTACATGCGATGCAGAGAGAATGAGAAACTCGGATGCTCAGAGCTTAACTGGACATGGCACTGAAGAGCCTGATCCAACTATGGAGTTGGCCTTGCACTGACTGGTTGTTAGATATAAATTGTTACCAGAGGTGCCTTCCAACATTATTTTGAACTTGCAATTATGAAGAGCTTTTAGTCCCATTCAAATATAAGAATTATGAATCTGATAACTTAGAGAAAACAAACAAACAAACAAACAAGACAACACAACAGAAAGCAGGCTGTGCCAAAAAAGAACTGATCCTCTTAATTAATGATCAAAGATTTTTATTTTATTTTCTGTCTTTTTGGACAACACCTAATTCTACCATAAAGACTTTGTAGAGAAAATTATAGTATCATCTTAAGCATTCTGAGTGAAAATGAGTCTAACATAAAGAAAAATTACTACAAAGTTTAATTATCCTTACTACTAGGAAATGACATCTGCATTCATAATTGAATTTATCCAACTTCAATTTCAATTCCATGCCTTCTCTTCCAAGTAAAAAATATGTATAGTTTATATTTTATTTCTTGGTCATGCAGAAAGATTTAGGCACATCAGTTTTCTTAGATTTTTCTTAGGTATATCAGCTCCTTTAACTTCTTAGTACACAGTTAGTTTTTCAATTCCAGGATCACCTTTGTGACCATGCTTATGACATTTCCAATTTCTTTGTGGCACACAAACTTGAGAAGCTAGTATGATTCAGGTGGGATTACCACTATGCTGAATAATAAGGAGAGTAACCTGGCATTGTTAAGTTGGCTCAATGCAAAATCTCTTCTTTTTAAAATTTTTCCATTTATTTCATGTTTAGGTAAATGTTTTATTGTTTTCATATTGGAAGCTGATACTGAAAGGATTAAAAAAAAGTGATATCTAAACCATTCTCTGAGTAATTTGCTTGCTAAAACAGTTGCCAATAGGTTTTTATTATTACTTACCATTCACATTCTGTAAAACAGCTTTTTGGATAGTAACCATGTGAGACATGTCATGCTATAACAAGAGGGCTGCTTTATTAATTACCACCTCATCCATCCTTGTGTTGTTCACAGGCTTAACCACTGATTATGAAGATAAATGACAAAAAAAAAAAGTATTTGACTTGGGATCACAAAACAGTTTGACAGGACTATCACCATTCACAGGTTTCTCCCAAACCATGTCTACATCTTTGCAGCTGAACTGAACCAATTTATGACTTATAATGTGGTTCACACCTATTCCACAAAGGAAAGCTTCTAGATCAGGATATTATGTGGCAGAAAAAATGATTTTGGATGAAAACATACATGCTAACTTACTGTCATTATCAAAATAACCTTTCCATAATCATATTGTAATTTATTGTATTTATTGATAAGAGCTACCAGGTTTGCCTGACAAAACCTATTTCTGAACTGACTAGCTTTAACCACATTTTAGTTTCAGCAGATAGAATGAGAATAAGCCTTGTGATCATTTTGTTCAGATAAGTCTTTCCTAAAGCATTTCTTCTGTTTGTGTTAAATACTGACAATTCATTGCCCATCTTGAAATCATCTGCATTTTTGTCTTAGTCTTTCCCTTCAACAGAAGAGGTGTTTTCCAAGTGGTATGCTGTACTACAAAACCCATCTTTGTGTCCATGCTCTCCTCGTTTTGACCCACTATTGATCTTAAACAGCATTATTACGTTAAAATGTTCAAACTGAAATATTGCATAGAAATCATACATTGTTTTGACAATCTTAACAGATAGCGACACCAATGGAAAATGTTTTTCAATTGCTCCTGGATTCCCTCTGGTCTAAGGATGAAGATACAAACACCAGTCCTACTAAATAGTGTTTAGTGAGCCATTTTGAATAGTCAACATTTTTCAACCATAATTTACAAAGTAAGTACATCAAGACAACAATTGCACCAACTGGTTAAGCATAAGTGCTAGTGATGCTTGATTTGCTCAGCAGCTTCCCTGGAAAATATGTACAGTCATATAGTTAAAAATATAAGGGGAACTATACTTCTAGTAATATCCCATAATACTTAATTTAATTCCACATTATATTAGCATTTCTTAGTCAAACCCCTGATGAAAAGCAAAATCCCTCACTGCCAAAAAACTGTTCTGTTCTTACTGAGGGTAGTGTTTTGCAATAATTACAGACTGCAAGCACATACTGCTGGAAAGACAGTATTTCAGTTTTATTCATTTTAAAATGCACCAGCACCTAAAACAAAGCATCCCTGAAACTTCCTGGGGAATTGCACACTGTACACAGAAATAACAATCTGAATATCATAAAGCTTCTGTAAAGGACTCATATACCCTTTCATATTGCTATGGAACAATTAGGATATGTAAACAACTACCTCAAGCTCTGCAGTTCTTGGATATCCACACTTCTCTCCGCTTACCATTGGTCCCTACTCCACGGAGTAGGAGTAGGGAGTGCTTCTCCCTTCACTCTGATTTAGTCTTCAGAGTAGGAAAGTACAAAACTGACAGTACCAAGTAGGCCTATCTACACCCTGGCTCCCACAACCCTAATAGTGCATCTGAAACATTTTCAGAATTACTTATAAGGCAAAGTCAAGAAAAAATAGAGAAGGAAAAAATCAACCGTGTCTCCATAAGATGATAAGTTACCTTTTCAAGATTTCAGCAAGTTAGTTGAAGTGAGGTATGAAAAAAAAAAGAAAGAAAAACCGAAAACTAATTAAAATGTTTAATTGGAACAAAAATAAATGTTAGACTGCAAAACTAAATGACAAATCACCCTGAAAATTTCAAAATACTATAGAAACTTACAAGTATGGGTACTATTTTGAAGTAAAATCTCATTTAATTGGTTCTCAGCATTCCAGTCTAACCACTCTGAGGTTAAATGACTCAGCCGCTTGTAATGCAGACTGTGTAATCGCAATAGTTATGTGCACTTGACCTTCTTCCTGTTAACAGAGAGACTCAATTAATTACTTGCTGTTTTAACTGGCCATTTCACCTTATCTTCACCTTTTCCAAAGGGCTGAAAAACTCTATACCTTAACCTTTGCCTTTGAAAGCATACATAGAAATATTTATCTACCAAATAGTAAGTTAGCACAGTCTACAAATGAGAATATCTTGTCTCTTACTCTTAAGTCAACAACAGTAAAATCTTCACTGTTTCATTAACCATTATGCTGCAAAGTAGGAACCAGATTTCATCATTATTATAGCTACTCAAATATTCCAGTCTGTAATAGAAAGAAAACACGACTTAAGCTCTTCTGCAAAAGACAAAAGAGGGAAGGGCACAATAACCTGCAAAATGTATTCAGATGTTTGAAAATCATTCTCAGGTTGTCGCGTAGGGTACTGGATAGTAACAATTTATTTAGTTTAAATAGGAAACTAACTTGTGATGCTGAAGAATCCTGGTTTGGGCCTACCTTTGAAATGACCTAGCTACATAATCACATTGCTTATTACATTTTTCTAAACACTACTTCAAGCACCTGCAGAGAAAATCTTGATCTTGATATTTCTGAGCAGCTTGATGCTATGGTCAAGAAACAAAGCATTCCAGAGTAGTTTAGTCTGTTATTGTCAGGGCACAGAAGGAAGTAGACAAAGTGGGATGAATCACCTTCTGGAGAAGAATCCCAATTGAGAAAGGGAGCCAAACTTGAGCTTAGTCTAGCTATCTCAATAGAAAATGATTAAAAATAAATGTCTACAAAACACTGTTTAATCTACCTTATACGAATCCAAAGCAAATTAAAAAATAAAAACTAAAATGAACAAACAAACAAACAAACAACAACAACAACAAAACAACACAGGAAAGCAAATAAGATATTAAAGATGAGGTAAATGGAAGACCCAAACTAACATAATGTTCACTCTTAAAATTCTTTTAATATTAAAAAAAATATTTATACCACTTTAATAAAAAATTGTCAAATATTATTTGGATTAAGGAATAATTTATCAGGGTGATCTCTGTACTGCTAAATTCCAGGAAGATAAATGAACTGAATTCTACTGCTTTTAACAGTAGATATAAAAGGCAACTGCTTATAGCTTTGAATAACTGTATTCTGAGTTGCCTTGTTTTGCTGAGAAATCAGAAAAAATGAAACAATTTTAAGAACAGAGACATCAGGTCAATAACAATCCAAAGGAGAATTCAAACATTTTAAAAGATCTCTACAGAGGCCAATACAAGTCTTGAACTTGTAATTATTTCTGTAAAAAAGTCTCACATCCTCTAAAAATGTTTTCCGATATTTTGAGGGAAGAGAATGTAACAGACAATTAAAGAGGAATGAATCACCGTTTGGAGAAGATATTAACGCATGATAACAATCAAGAAACAACCGTTTTAAGACATGGATATGGTTACAAACACTTACAATGAAATGACACCAACATAACTTCACAACTTCTGCTTTTAACTTAGATAGTTTTTGATGAAAAATGCCCACAATTAACTGCAGGTGTCCACCCTGCAGGTAAACTCAGGCTGAATTAACCATAGATTGGCAACTGTGACACAAATCCTCGTAATAATAAGAGTTATGGATTTGGCAAAAAGCAGCGAGGAGAGATAATAGGGAGCACTTTTCCACATGATATTCTTCATCAAAAGCTGATCTACTATGTCAGCAGGTCATCAAGCATTGTGCTCCATTAGACAATAATTCCGTTATCCTCTACTCATGTCCTTTCAATAGATAGCAGAAGGGATCCTGCAAAATAACTGACAATATTGCTGTAAGAGACTTTGATCACTTGAGAAAATACGAAAGAAATTTAAAGAGTTTGTCAAGAGTAAAATGATGTCCTATGTTGGTTTTTGCTACGAGATTTTTAGGATCCTGAGGTGCAAGAGACTTACTGTCCTGTATTATGATAAACATATTTTTTAAATAAATAAAGGGGAAGATGAGATAAACCAGAAGTGTCTACAAAAAGAACAGCATGAATGAGTAAAATATCTATCTTACAGATCATCTTTCCATTGCACAAAACAGTTTACAAGTTTTTTAGATAGTGTTCCCTGCTTTGTGAGGGGCAATCTGCACACACAGCCCAAGGGCTTGGTCTGCATGCTTGTTTTCCATCTTCCCAGCAAAGCTTCTCTTCTTACACTTTCATCTGCACTGGTTATTCCACCCAGAATGTATTCTTCACTCTCAGACGGCAGCAAAACAAGCCCTCGCCCATCCAGTCTGTCAAACCCAATCCTTTGTGATAGTTTCCTGCAGAAGGTCCTTGTCACTTTTTCCTCCAAGTAAATTATATGCTGCTCAGAATACTGCAAGAAAAGGGAGAGACTGGCAGGAGAAGGAAGAAGGGAGGTGAAAAGAATGAATTAAACTTTACAGACATTTGTCATACATTCTGATGATGCATTCCTCACTCTCCTCCATAAGGCTGAAGTTCAAATAAGTCATCACATTTGTATCTTTATTATTTTTTTCACATTAGAACTAGATGAACTACACAGTTTTACTAAATTTCAAGATAGCTATTTATTAAGTTTCTTATCTTTCTTTTTCTGAACATTTCCTAGAAAAAGGAAGAAAGGAAAGGAAGGAAAGGAAAGAAGAAGAAGGGACAAAGAAGGGAAAGAAACATCACAAAAACATTCGGGGACTGAGCAAAAAGATAATATATGCTAAAAGTATTGATGATACAGGCTTGTGTCAAAAACTGATATAGAAGAAACCAATTCCTTATTTTTTAGTGATTGGAAATGTTTGCTGTGTTAGCTTCTCTTCCTTTAGATTTTCACAAGCTTGTCTTTACTAACATTAAGCAGTATTAATTCTCTAAATGCAGTGAATAGCAACCCTTGACATGTGACAGAGCACTGGCACAGGTTGCCCAGAGAGGTGGTGGAGTCTCCTTCTTTGGAGACATTCAAGACCCCCCTTGGACATCTACCTGTGCAACCTGGGCTAGGGAGCTGCTTTGGCAGGGGAGTTGGACTCAATGTCCTCTGGAGGTCCCTTCCAACCCCTACAATTCTGTGATTCTATGAACCCCAGAGAAACAACACAGAGGCAAGGAAAGTTTCTCCAATTGCTTTCTCTCAGCAAAAGACAACAGCTGCTATGTCCACAGCTGCGTTATTCCAGCCAACACATTCATTATCAGGAAAAATGAATACTTACTTGGACATTTATTTTTATATTTTTACTTAATAAGGAAAATATGCGGAATATTTGAAACACTTTATCATAGTACATTTTATGTTGCCGTCTAGGAAGAGAGACCTACACACAAGCTTCTTGTACCATTATTAATTAGTTTATACACTAACTGTGACTGTAACCAGACCATCACTGGCTGAAAAAATTCTGGAAAATTGTGTGGATAATATGTTCTTTTTCAATGAATAACACAGATAACTGTATAATTTCAACAAGAATTTTCTCCATTTAGAGAATCCTCTCTAACATGCAAGAAAACGTACAGCCTGCATATCCATCGTGAATCTAAAAGGCAGGAATCTAAAGCAGATTCAAGGCTAGACATCTCAAAGAAACCTGACAATACCCAGACAAAAAGTAAGAAGGTTAATAGTAGCCTAAATTCTGTACTACATAAATAGACATGCCACTGTTTAGGCACAACAACGAGAAAATAAATAGTGATTTCATAGCTTATTCCTCTGAGATCTTTGTTACTTGTTAGTTTGCATTTTTATAATTCAGACTCAATAAGGAAAGGAAATTATATCGAGTTTGATTTCTGACACATGACAGGGTTTGTACATAAATGCAAGCAATGCTTCAATCATGGGAGGTTTCTCCTTACAGCTCTGCGAAAGTGCAAGATACATTAGACAGCTGATGGTAGCTATCATAATTGTTACCAGTCATCACCAAATGTGGGACAAGGTACTCCAGCTCCTAGTTAAAGAAGGATCAAATTATTTTTACTTTTTTCAGGGGCTAAATATTAAAAAATGGACAGTTACCATGTAACAACCATGTCTGGTATTGAACATGGAGGCCTGAGACGGGATGTAAGAATTAAATCATGTTAATTTGATACTGAGCCTAACAACTTGTGTTGGATTAAAATAAGAGTCAGCAAGCTACCTTCATTTGAGGATTCTAATGAATGGTCACTTTCTAATGTTGTTGTTGTTTGCATTAATTTATAATACATTCTTAAAGTGTGAATCTTATTTTCATATTTGAAGTAGTCCAGTACCTTTTAAAATCCTTTCTCAAAGACAAAGTTTGAAGTACAGAACACAGCAATACGGAAAAGCTTCCACTGCTTATGTTTATGCACAACAAAGTATGAGTACAAGAACAGCAAATCTTACCCCCTTTCAAGGCACACACAAATTCATTTTATGGCCTACAAGTCCTTAGCCAATCCAAAGATAAATGCAAGCTCTCTTTTTCTTTTATACTACTGTAACACGCTGTATGACCACTTTCTGAATAGTTTAATGCTGTCTACATCTAAAAAAAATAAATTAAGCTGGGCCAAAAGTCTTGCATTGACCTCACATCATCTTCAGTACTCCTATGTTCCACTAACTTATATTTGGAAGCCTAAAATGTGGGTGAACTCAAAGAAGTGACTGTGGTAGCCAGAGGAAAAACATCTGAAAAATTACAAAAATATATTCAAAAAGTGTTAAAAAAAATCATACTTAAGCATTATAAAAGCATAAACCAAGAACCATATATTTACTTGAAGTCACAAGAAACCAACTGCATTCAAAAAAAATCAGATCTGTAACAACCCATTGCTTGTCCATCCAGCTAACCGTTGGATGAGTAAATAAATAGTTTTCAGTAGCCTCAGTTGATGGATCTCACAATTGTTCTGATAAATATATTCTCATCTTCAATGAAATATTATGTCATCCAGTCTTTTCAAAATACAGTAGAGCTCTTACTATTTTCCTAAAAGTACAAGATATTTGCCAGCTTACGGAAAATCCTAAGCTACCTTCATTAAAGGCTAAATGTAAACAACTTAAAAGTACACTGATTACATTGAACAGTCTATACAACAATGTTCACTGAAGAACAATTTTGTAAGCTACAGTAACAGCTTCTAACTGTATTATGAAAACAAAAGTAATTTTTCTTAACATATTAATAATGTCAGGAGATTGCTTTTAGGGATAAGGTGAAAAAAGGGAAAAAAATATATAAACTAGAATTTTTACTGGCAAGTTCATTTGTGAATAAATGAGGTTTTGATAGCTGGCAGCAGTTAAGTAAGAAATAATGTATCTTCTAGAAAAAATTTACACTGTAAATATCTTAATGAGACAGATGCAGTCTTCTCTGTAACTGCTGAATCCCAATATCTTCAATCATGTATTGGAGCAGAAAATATAAGAATGAAATTAAAAAGGCTTTATCCATTTCAATATAACAAGCTCTAAAAAGCATAATAAATTCTGCCAAGAAAATTAGCAATAAGAACAGTAGTGCATACTGTGTATTTAATGTTGTTTTTTATTATGTATGGAATTACAACCCTGTACTCATCTGATCAGTTTATAATCATACGTATTTTAGAAAGTAGTGCTACAGTTCAAATGAATTTTTTTAAACGAGCAGTTGTATTGGATGCTCAACATAAGACACCTAAGGGCCTCATTATTTTTTTGGTTAAGACCTTCTTTTCCACTTAAAGTGGGCACAGAAGTCATTTGGTGTATAACAAAAACTGAGTTTGCCAACTAATATCTACGTGAAGGACTTTTAACTGTGTACTATACATATGCCTCTATCACTTATCTTGCATTTCTGAATTAATATATTCTGGAAATGTGTCCATTCAACAGGAAAAATAATGATGATATATCAATATATCTCTCATTACACAGAGTTATAGTCTTCTTCACCAGCAGGAAGTGCTATAGAACCTTTCTTGAAATGTGTTATGAGATAAATGCTTTTTTTCTTTCCTGAGGACATTGCTAGTCCTAAACAATAGATTTGACTTCCCAGCCTGTGTCTGCCTCATACCTGGAGACTGGTAAGACTCCTGGCTGCTCTGATCACGTCCTTTGGCTGGCCTTGTGCTTCTAGTTGAGAGGCTGTAGGCCTGCCCAGGGGCAAGTGATTGCCCTGCCTCTCTTCTGGCCCTAGATCCTTATGCTCCTACTCGTCTCACCCACTCCTGTTACTCTCCATGAGCTCACTGTTGCAACTGTTTAATCTGTCTTGCCATCCACAAAAGTAAGAACGTCTTTGTCTTAATTCTTATAGCACTGAAGCACTACAGAGATCTGATTAGCATTGAGAAAGAGGCTTCAACATAGCTAAAATAAATTTTAATTAATTTTAAAAAGCTAGATGAACAGCTCTGGGCAAGAAAGGAAATCACTGTTTTGAAAGGAAATGAGGAGGCTTCAGCAGTTTTGGCAGCTGTGCTAGACAATGAGGAACCATAAGTCAAAAGCCACACAATTAAAGCTGCAGAAGAGTAGGACAGTAAAGTATTCTAAACTGTAAGACGGAATGGATGGATCAATAGACAGACACAGGGACTGACGTTTTTTTAGCTTGAAGTAACCAGAAAGCTGTGGCATGGCTGGATAATTACAGCTGGGATGGTTTATGAAGACATTATGAAAATCTACCAATTCTGGTTAAAGTCAGTGATTAAAGTTACTCATGAAACTACTCAAGCAATGTGAAATAAAATGTTAGACTTTGTTTTTGTTTTTGTTTTAATTACCAGTGAGAGGAGCAATACCAGTAGTTGTATAGTTACTACTTAAATTCTTATAACTCTGTAACTGACAGATTGGACTCATATACATTCAGTCCTCACTTAAATCAGTTCAAGTAAATTTAAGATTCGGTTTACTCCAGTTGGTGATCAACTTCAGTGAAAACACGGCCTGTTATCTACTAACTGTGGTTTCCTACTTGGCTGTCATGAGGCATAATTATATGGTAATGGGAGGAGAAAGATTGGGTCTTGATAGCCTCCTGCATCGATGTCTCTGTGTTCACCATCATTTGTGTACAGATTAACAACACTGTCTCAGATCACCAACCTACTCACTTACCCAGCTACATTCCAGCTATTTTCAAGTACACTGCTTCATTAAACCTTAAAAGGACTCCGATTACAGGCAAACAGTTGAGAAGTGGTGATGCACTTTTTTTCTTCTCTGTAATTAATAAGAACTCTTTAGAGCCTTACTCTCACCCTTTCAAAGAAGTTAATTCCAGTTTACCTTTTTTCCTGTGAAGAAGGGTAAAGCTTGCTTACTCTGACTTGGTAGAAATCTGGATTGAAAATCTCTGCCCTTAAATGTAGGAGAGCAGAATTTTTATACTGTTTACTGTAGGAATAAATGTCCACTATGGCCACAAGTGATTTCACAGATTACAGAAGGCAACGAGACAGCTCTAAGTAGATTTTCTCATTTTGAATAATACTTGCTGAAGTCCCATAGGAATAAACAGACTTGATAGATGATGTATACAATGCACTGCACAAACCTATTATTTGCATACATAACTGCATATCGGATTTTCTGAGAGTTGAAAAATCACGTAAAGTTATTTGCAATTTTCAACTTTCTGTAAAATAAGGGAATATCAAGCTATATTTACATACTATATATATTTAAATAAGCTATATTTAAGTAAGTAATCACAAAATTAAAATTTAGAAATTAAGCTATCAAGTAAAAGTGAGGGTCAACATAATATTAGGTTTCATTGAAATGGAAATTTCAAAGGTTTCTGCAATTAACCACTGTTTTTATAAAATCTCACTTGACAAGATGATGTCAGTTCCCACAGATCAGTACATCTTTCACTGTGCAAGTAAGTGCTAATAACTGTGGCTGAGCTTCAGTATTGAAGGTACAATCACACAGAGGCCCTCAGATGCTCAGGGCTGAGGAATGCCTTGTCCCATTTCCCATGTACAAAAGGCAGCAGAAATGATTCAGACTTGACAGACCTCTTTCTAGGAATTTCCTCTGTGACCCTCACAGCAAGATTCAAGCTAGAGTACCAACAAACCTACCAAAGGAAATGAGCTCAAATGTACTATGTTCTCATCCTGCTTGGGTGTAAGGCACTTTCTAGAGGTTTCCTATCAGTTGGAATATATGTACCATTTCCAGAGGTGAAAAGTAAACATTAGTAAAAACTACATCCTCTCTGCATTAAGTAGTTCATGTATATAGAGTATGACTACTTTGTTTTCTAAAAAACAAACAAACAAAAACGAACATTAGAAGGTTTTTTCTTCTTTTTTTTTTCTTGACAAAATATATTACTCAAAGCCTATCTACTTATTTTTCAACAGAGTTTTCTAACACAAATATATCTGCTGCTCATTAAGCAATTAAAATAGAACAAAATGAAATTACATGTGCACAGTACCCATATGAACTATGTCTCTTCATCTCCAAATAATCAAGTCTCCACTGTTAAATTTAAAAGCCAGGGTTAACTTGCTTGATTCTGAAGAAAAAAATTATAACAAAACACACAGCTGTAACTTAGCTCTCAGTTTACCTCTCACAGAAACAAATGGTAGAAAAGCTCCCCTTGATGAAGGTAGGCCATGACCAAGCCAGTCAATCTTATTTGAAATCCTTAGGAATGTATTAACAATCAAACTGTACTATCAAAATGTAACCTATGATGTGAATGTCAAACACAGTGACAGCTTTAAAATCTTACCAACCAGCTAACTGTAAAGAGTATGACAGAGTCATATTCATCTTTCCATTCAGAAACTGAAATTTGATTTTGAAGACAAACTCTGACTAAGATAAATACTGAGTCCCAAAGCAATCTTATTTGAAAGGAGATAAACATACTTTTAATTGCTGCCTTTTTCAAAGAAGAGCGTTTTAGACCTCCTGGGGATCTACCTGAACAATCTGCAGACAAGCAAATGATGCTTGATTAATTTTGTTAACAGCAATACGTTACAGCATTTAATACCACAGATTTTCAAGTTAGTAATAATCAGGGGAATTATTCCTTCAGTATCATTTTAAGTATGACACAGATGTTGTATTGTCACCCAACTAAATATCACTGTAAAGTATCTTCAAGGCAATCAGTCACCACCTGGGCCTTTAAAAATTAAGTCTGAATAGAACAAATATTTTATTTTTCTCTGAAAAAAACTTCTGCCATTACACCTTTCTTTTAGTTAATTGCACTTCTAAATGTCTTGGCAAGAATTTCACAGTAGACAGCAGATCCATTAGACAGTTTTAATAAGACCATTTGAGCATTTGTTCACATGAAAAGTTAACCCAAATGCATCAAAATTCTAAGCCAATATTAAGATACTCATGATTAAGGATACATTCGAGCATACTACTAGTTTTTATATTTATTCAGATTGCCAACTTCACAGTGAATATATTAGTGTTGTCCTTGTATGTCACTTGCATTCAGTCCCTGGAGTTAAAGCAATTTGGCTAACATTCAGCTACAAATCACTTAGTTAAAATTATCGTTCCCTTGGTGAATATTCATTGGATCAGAAAGGAAATATAAAATGAAGGATAATTATAAGCAACTTGTAGCTACTTGAGCTTTAACCTAACCTTGTTGTTATCCACAAATGACTGTTTTTTTCAATTCGTGGGCAAGAATCTCTGCACTGTAACTAATTAATATATAAATAAAACTTGCTACATAAATGAAAGGACTACAGAATGATACACTTCAGGCCATATCCACTAAGAGAAGTGAGGGAATTTTGAAAGTTAATTCAGTGAAAATTAATTGTACAAATTTTCAAAACAATTCAAAAAATAGTTGAAAGCACTACGGCTAACAAGAAGTAAGGAGAAAGCAACAGCCTCTCAAACAAAATAAAACAAAACATTAGCAAATATTTTGCCAATTAAATGTGTAATATCTGTAAATAGCAACTGAAGTAAACAGCAGTCAGCTCTGCTAGACTACTCTACCCATAATTCAAATCATTCAACTTATTAAATCATATCTTCTATTTTACTCAAAAAGGGCAAATATGTTTTCTTAATGAAATTCAGGCAGGGCAGTATAAGAAATTCAGTATCATTTAGATGACACTGAGAATGGGCTCATTACAGAAGCAACCTGATGGAATTCAGAATGAAATGATATCCAAACAACTGTATATTTCAGATAAAGTTGAATGAAGGCTTAGGATGGAATAACACCACCACCAGTAAGACATCTGAAAATATTAATACGAAGCTTCTTCATTTCTTCAAATCCAGGCCTGAAAACACCACCAAGAAAATGCAGTAAGTTACCATTATTGTTTTTTAAAATAAAGTTTAGCTAAATTATTTGTATCCTGAAAGAAATGTGATTGCATTTACTTGCAGCACTATTCTGGTGAAAAGCATTTAAGGACCACTATGCATAACAACAGTAACTAGAAAACAGTTCCAGCGTAGATTTCATCAACTTTGAGAGATCATCTTTAGCACACATTTCTTTATTGGTTATTTTTATTATTTGTAGTTTATTTTTATACTTTTGTTTTTTTAATAACAGTCTATAAGTCTGAAAGACTGTGGAAAATATATGACTTCTTATGTTTCACATCTAAATTCTTGTAATTCATTTAAGGTAGGTCTCTGGTCGAATCATACTGGTGATACTGAACCAAAGAATAGTAAAACAAATGAAAAAAAAAATCTTTTCTTTTTTTGTCTGTCACCACAGAGCATATGATATTTCTGGGTAAGTTTTCTATGTCTTGTATTTATTATGATGAAAATAAGTGAAAAAACAAACTGGTGATATATATGCGCAGCAGCAACAACTTCATTAAAGCAGGCTACTGGTGACTCAAGTATTCACTCCCACACAATTTAAATTAGTTTTCTCAAGCTCCCTTAACATCTCTATATCTTTCACTTGCAAAAGAAGAAAAGTTTAAGTCCTAAATACCAGCTCTGTAAGTTGTCAGCTAACTAAAAAGTAAAACATAAAGAGAAAAGTAACCATGACAATGAATACAGATATTTGCCATAAGAAACTATTACACAGGTTATAAGAGTGATAAGGATAAAAGAATCCTAGAATCTGGTCAAAATTAACCGAAGTAAAACTCTATAGCTCCTGCAGAAGCCGGTTAATACAAAGATCAAGTCTTACAATTGTGAACGTTTTCTCCTGTGAGCCATCACTGAGTACAGATATTGTGGAAGGGACAATAGATTTGTCATTTCAATACATTCATATCTTCATTAGAAAACCAGACAGCCCATCCCTGCAGTAGTCTACTGTTCAAGGCAATAAGGATATTCTATTGTCCAAACAGGTTTTCTCAGTATCATTTCTAACTCAGGTCTACTGGGGTGAAAGTCAGCATACATGCAGCTCACTCCAAAAGTAATGCCTTCTATTTATTTCCATGGAAACTACAAGAAGTATAAAAAGCACAATAACAGTGCTTGATTAAGCAAATTTTCAGCTGCAAAACACTATTTTTTTCCCACAGTTTCCTTGCTTTCTTGCCAGTGATGAACAAGAGCCTGCATACCATGTTCATAAAATCTGCACAAGTGGAGATGACCCATTTCACTGTCACCACTGCTGAAATGCACTTCCCACTGCCTCATTGTGCTCATGTCCATTGGTTGGTCTCCATAAACATCACCAAATATCAATAAATGTCAGTGGGTACTACTTTTTCTACATGGAGGAGTTCAGTGACACACCTTTTCTTCATATACATTTCTGCGTCATTTTATCAGTGTCCCTCTGTTGCCATCTGTTACATGAGAACAAAATGTAATAGAATATTGGTGGGTAGGTTTAACTTCTACTGTCGAATCACAAACAACTGCCTCTGGTGTCATGAGCCAACATAATAATAATAATAGGAGGCATTACTTTTGGAGCAGCCTTCATATAATTATTATAGTTTTGTACAGAAATAATTATTGTGAGTCTTTTCATCTTGCTTTGCTCATGCGCTGTTCTTTAGTCCGTTTATGATTGTTTAGGAATGTTCATCATTAATAAAATTCCTTCATATTAGCTATTACAATTTCATCTATTAACTTTCAACTCACATGATTTTAATACCTTCCATACTTATGTTTAATCATGATTGAAAATGTGATGAAATATCACAGCTTTCTGGAAACTTTTAACCACATATGGTCTTATTGCTGAACAACAGGAGATACAAGCACTCAGCAACATCTTTAGTCAGACTCATTCGCTGTAGCTCATTTTGCTTACGCTTTCTCTTTTTTACTCCCTCCCTCACTCCTCCATAACTTACCTTCACATGTCCACAATTTCCACTATTTTTTCTAATGCCCTTCATACTAATCTATTCTCTTAATCATTCAGAACACACACAGAGAACAATGCATGCATTTTTCTACACACACATTCCAGCTCCTCTGTCTGCTCTTGACAGTATCTCATGCTGATTGTACCAGCTGACAGCCACTCAAGGCCTCTATATATCTTTTTGTTTGTTTGTTTGTTTGTTTCAGAATTCTTGCCCATTCCACACACCTGGACCTTCCTGTTTGATGCAACCTCTTTACTCACTTTACCTTACAGAGATCTCTTGGCTAAGATGAGGATCTGTTAAGCTATCAGCTCTTGACTCCATTACCCCTTCCTTCTGGACTCACGCAGCTTCTCTCTTTTTCCCCTCCATCTCTGCCATGTACTTGTGTTCAGCTGTCGACTATCAGTTCCCTCTTGTTTTCAGTTCTGATTACATATTTTCCTTGCATTTTTCCCATTCCGTTTCTATATTAATGAATCATTCTCTGCCTAATCTCCCTATGTATTTGTCATTTCCTCTTCCTCAACCCTCTACATCCCCAAAAAAAGTTAATGCTTGATCTTATCAAAACACTTTCTTCTCTGATTAACTTGTTGTTCTGCCCTGTTTGCTTGCTTCAACACATGCTATTACACCTGGACTGTCCCAAACATTACCTCCTTCACCTCTGTCTAGTATTACGTTTCAGTTTCTCCATCAAAAATCTTCTCATTTTAGAGACTTTTTTTCCCATCCTCTTTATTTTCGTTATCTCTAGAAATCCACACATTTAAAGCTCCAGAATGCTCAGTCAGCATCACATGTCTCATTTGCTGCACCATCAGTTTCTCTGCCCTTAGCAAATGCAATCTTGTTCCACTCAGAACCACTCAGAATGCTGCTACAAAAATTATTCTTTTAATTCATCTCTTAGATGATGTCAGCACTGTCCCTGCTGTATCACATCAAGCAAACTGTTAGTCTACATTTTATAGATATAAGATCATAGACGCAAGAATTAGATGCTTTCAGTTCAGCATGTATGTACCATTAAAGGCTTACAAATGGACTGCAGGCAAAATAAAAAAAAACAACTGCTGTTACTTAGGATCCTGGTCACTGTGCACTGATTCAGTTCAAACTCTCAGAAGATCTTTCCTACCCAAAAACAACTGAATATGCCAGGAAAGGCAAACTCCTGGAAGACTGGATGGGGTTCCCTCCTGCAGCAGGTCTAGACATAGACCTCAGATATGAAAAAATAACACATCCAACATGTTAAAAATACAGAAGGACATTCAGGTTATTTCTTAATTCTTAGGGCCTTACTGGGGCAGGAACTGAGGTAGGGGAATGGATGGGGAGAAGGACAGTTTTGCTGTAGAGTATTTTAAGAAGTCCACATGAGGTGACAGTGAAATACAGGGTTCTTCAACAGAACCAGAAACACTATCTCAAGGTCTACACTTCCATCAAAAATACTGTAAAAGGCTTTTCAAACTCTAAACAGTTGAAACTTCTGGAAAGTTGAAATCTACTCAATTGCAAGATAAATGTTTTGGATTTTTCTCTCAAGCAGTCCCAGTGTTCTGGTTGCAGTTACTTAAGAGTCTAACGGAATCCCAATGAATGTTAGAATACTGAAACCACTGTCCAGTGAAAGTCAGGCAAACAGTGTGAACAACAAACAACTTAAGAAAATCTATTTCCCATTAATACAGAGCACATAGTGTAAGTCCAAAATTTTGTGGTTCGCAAGCAATAAACACTGAGGAGAAATTAAAAATCAGTCCTGAAATTCATTCATGCACTGTGTCACGGCTTTAAGACAACATTCTTATTTTTAAAATATATTCTTTCGCTTCCATAGTAATTAAGAAATAAAATCTATCGTCATCTCCAATATTAGAACAACCTCCTCATAGGGTGTCTGGCAGTTTAGCCCTAATTGGACAGTTAATAGTTTTAATCATATCATTGCAGTTTTAGTTTTTACATATATTAATGGAAAAACAGATGAACTGCTTTTTTTGAAGAAGAAGAAGACTAAATCCAGCATAGTAAAAAATATCTCAATTCATATAAAAATAAAAGTCTACAACCAAACATACAATTTCTATTCCTCATTTTATTCTTAACAGACTCTTTCAGCAACCAAAAAAAGTCTTATAGGTGGGCTGCACCAATTTGTATTTACATCTTTATACACAGGCTTTTTTATTACAATTTATAAATTACCCATGGCGACAGTCTTATCCTATGAATCAGAAGAACTGAAGAATCTCATACCCATGCAAAATAAACACACATCCCAAACATACACAGAGAAGAGGAAAACCTGGCATAACTGTCATATAAGGTGACTACAAAGCATCACTGTGATGCTGCTGTGAAAGAGCTGCCTGTAGCCTATTTGTGATACAGACCAGAAAGTATCTCTGCAGTACCATACACAGATCCATTCTGAAGCAATTCAGAACGCAGAACAAGGTGCAATAATAGCAAGACCAAGAGTCACACTATTTCACAAAGTGACTAACAGCATTTGGTTTGCCTGACAAAGCAAAGACAGAAGATTTACCTGGTATTTCTCTAAATATAGTAGGGGTAGAGCACTGGAATGGAAGGTATAAAAAGCTGTTTTTTTTAATTAATTGCTCTCTAAATACTGTGAAGATAGACGATGTTGACACAGAACTGGTGGCTATTAGGTTTTCATGAATAAACTTAGTCTATGATTAGACAAATGCTATAATCCATCCCACAGGAGTCCCCAGATATGAATAATAAACAAAACAAAACAAAAAAAGCAACAAAGAAATAACCAAAACCCTCACTATTTATAGGATAAAACTTGATACTTTTTTTTAAGTATATGTTATTGATCCAAGAGAAAGCGCCATACAGATTTTCATGAAACAAAGAATCCATTTCAATGTCCTTTTCCCTACTGCACAGGGAGAAAACTTTGTACTATTGTCCTGGAAATGCCAGTACATTACTGATCAACACAGTCTGTGACAGTATTAAATTATATTCATTGCCACCATTTCCTTGGAAATGCAGATACCACGTTGCTTGACGAGCACAATTTCAGCTTGCTTAAATGCTCTATTCAGACAGGAACTTAAAGAAGAATATCCAGTTATCTCATCAAATAGTAGTTCATCTGCTGGATTCTCAGATAAGTGAAAATCAGCTGAAATATTCTCCATTCTAAGGACTGGAAGCAAGTGTTATACAGCTGGCATCTCATGTAGCAAACACACAAATAATGAACTAGATCCAACTGTCACTCCTGAGTCACCACTGTATACCCGATATTTTTAGACACTAGTGATTTATGATATGGCAGAATAACATGCTGCAAGTCACAGAGGTAGCTATAGTATCTTACTGTAATCTAACCACACTGGCAAACTGCAAAACCTTTATAAACGTTGACGAGTCATTATACTTGTCTGCCCATTGAAATCAGTCTTCCCAGAGAATGAACACTATCCATATATAGCATAAGCTACATACTTTTTCCTTTGTTCTTTTAATTAAGTAAGATGAAAAATTTACGCTTTGTGATAGCAGCAGTGCTCTTTCGATTCAGACTTACTTGGAACTTAAACTCTGAAAAAAACAGCACACAATAATATAATTGTGAAAACAAATTAACCTACTACTTCCATTATTGAACATGTCCTCTCTCAGTTATTCAATTTTAAATATGTAAGAACATCTCTGGGAATTCACCAGAATTCCTATATAAGACATTATTCCTATTTGTTTTCTCGCAAGTCAGCATCTATGATTGGCATGACACTAGCTAAAGGAAGCCAATAAAATAGTTTCTAAAAATGCTTTTTAGAAGTCTAACAGAGAAGATTTTTATACAAAAATAACTTTGATGGTAACTGTTTTCTAGTGTTACAACCGGCAGCATATCATGACTGGATATCAAAGTTGTTATTTTTCAATATTTATGCTGAGGCTTCCGTATTTTATCATCTGCCATTTTGGTTTTCAATTTGAATGAAATGGGCATGAATTATATAAATTCAATATATGCAGACATCAATCTAACAATACAGACTGTATATTTTAATCACTGTCACCTACTGACATGCCCACACTTGTCAGTGTGTCTTTTTCAACTCTACTCCAGCTACCTTCTACTTATTACATCCTTGCTCTTTCCTAGTGGTATATGCTTTGATTAGCATGATTTTCTTTCCAGGATGAAGAAAATGTAGCATATGTTCTACGGGGACTCACAGAAAAAAGAACTGATGCTATAATGGATCAGCTATTTTGATTAAGACTCTGTGATACGTAAACTGACAACAACTTTATTCCCTGGCTACAGTCACACTAGGGTTACAAAAGCTTAAATCCCACAGTGACAGTGGGATGATACATGAGCACAACATGCTTATGTGACGTGCTCATGTGCTGCTGTGGTAGTTTTGGCAAGTAATTACTAGCTGGAAGTTGTCTACAGATAGCATAAGGGAGTAAAGTTGGTGCTTATTCATAGAGTTTCTCCAGGACAAGTCCACGTAAAAAAGAAATACTCAGTGTTTTCTGCTCCATTATCAAAAAGCTTACTAATAAATTATTAGCAAAAACTGAAGTGCACTCAAGCATAAACCCAACTGATCAAAGCCAATGTATCCACAATCCAGCACTAGTGATGCTGTGAATAGAGAAATATAGCCTACAGTGATTACAATGTTCCAGTGATTACAACATTCTTTTACAAATATTATACACACATGCATGCATAGATTATGACAAAATGCATGCATTGCTACTTTAAGTGCACAGTCTGAGTTGTCCATTTCAACCAGACTAACGTAACAAATTAAAGGCAACTAGACAATCTCAGCGTATCAGTGTAACTGCAGTTATTTCAAGACAGCTTTGCAGCAGAGTATAAAACAGTAGACAGCCTTTTCAGCTGATCAAAATTGCTGCAAACAAAAAACTAGTAAATCCATGGTCCATTGGGCAGTTACCAAAATGTCAGTTTATTTCATTTGCTCAGTTCTATTAATCATATTCACAATACTAATAAGGAACACTAAGCTCTCTTCTTTGTGTAATTTTACGTATTTCTAAGTGAACATCTATGAGAGATTAAAATAAAATCACCTTATTTAAAATTCAGTCTGTTTGTCTTGATTTTAAATAAAGGATGATACAAAACACGATTCATCCGCATATCAACCACTTTTTCCAAAGCTTCAGGAAATATGGATAAAGCATTATATCACCTCACAGAATTATTAATGCACTACAATAATTTTAGTAGTCTGAAGTATTAAGGTAAAACAATTCCAATTAAGACAGCATTTGAATTGTCTCCAGAATGATTCTCCTATTTATGAACACATCTTAGAGAGGACTTACAGGACTTTGTTTTTTTTTTTTCATATGATAGACTCAACACCTAACTATGCTTAAATTATCAGTACTTTATCACATTCCTGCTTTCTCTAAATACTCACGAAGTCACAGAACCAACTAGCTCTCCAATATAAGAAGTCAGCTTATCTGGCTTACCTGCTTTTATAACCTTCAGAGATTTACGAATGGGCTTTTGAATTATAATCAGAAAAAATGAAATAAAATAAAAAAACACCACTATCTTTGATCAGCTCTTAGATCTTCCTTTGCTAACAGAGGAGAAATTATACCGGTCTCACCTTGCTGGAAGTATCTCTGGCTTAGGTAAATACTCAGTTGCCCTCTTTTGGCAGATCTTCAGCTGCACTGAGCAAAAACACAAATACTCCACTATTACTAACAATGTTCAGCAGATTTGTGCATTCTCCATTAAGAAATATGTAGACATAGAGATAACGAATATTGCATTTGAGAGTTTTCCCGGGATTTTCTTGTGAGTTGGCAAACAATTACATGAAAGCACAAATTGCTCAGGCTTATGCAAAGCTTCTATTAAGTCTCAAAGAAGTATAAACCAAATAACTTACATTTGAAAGGAAATATATAATACTTCAAGCTTAAATGTTCTGCGAGAGTCTCACACATGAAGAAAAAAGACAAAGAAAAGGGAGAGAGAAAGAAAAAAGAAGACAGAAACGGAATTAAAAAAAAAAAAAAGAGAGAGGGAGATGGAAAGGAAAAAGTAGGAAGGGAAAAGGAGAAAAAGAAAATTAGAAATTTGCTATAAGTATGCAAAGAGACTACCAGGTGAAAAGCTGATGAATCATGAAAACCAGCTCATGCAAGTGTTGAGACAAATAAGAGATGACAAATAATTTCAAATCTCACAAAGCCAAAATTGGTGGGCTTTCTCCTGTCATCTTATTTATGAATAAGAGTTGTTTAAAATCTCAATAATAACTTATAATAACAGCATCATAATTAGTGATTTAATGCTTTGATCAACTTTAATTGCAGTGTTCCCAAGATACATCAAACACTTCATAGGATTAAAATAGCAGAAATCTTATTCATGAGAGAGAAATGAAAGTAAACTTTTAAAGATTGGTTTCTGTCATGTCTGTGGTTTATTTTGGTATCTTTACAGTACTTAGATATCTTGACCTCTTCAGTATTATTCTAAAGAGAAAATCATTTTACTTTTTATACTTTGACACACCCTTTCTAATTCTCAGTCCTCCCAATCATCTAATTTTCTCTATTTGAATGACATACATCTAATTAATCACTCCTGCCTTGTCTCCGTAGAATGACATTACCTCCACAATCCATTTGTTTTGTATAATGTCAAGTAAGTCCTTACTGCAAATTTTTTCAGCACTTAAGAAACCATTCAACACACACACACACAAAAAAAAAACCTAAGACCTTTCCTTGCTTTTGTAATTTTTGAGTTTGTAATCTCATATAAAGCTGGGATTATTGACTATGAAGGCTCTGAAAGGAAAACTGAACAGTGATTAATACCACCGTCACCCCAACACAAACACATTAGAAAATGCACATTTTTTTTTGTGGACACTGCAAAAACAAATGCTTTAGTATCACTGAAGCAAAAAGAGGACACTGCCTTTTATTTAAGGACACTACTGGGAAAATGCTTTCTGCCTCAGGCAAAGTAGCTACGCCTGCTCTTATACAGTATTACAGACATTGTTGGAAGAAGGAATTGAAGATTTCTTCGAGCATATAAATCTGTTTTCTTTTTTTCTAAAATCGGGCAGGGAAACAATCTTTCTAGCCTACACAATAGACATAGACATGTATGTGTATTTCTTCCTTCCAGTATTTGAACCCTAATAACAGACACAGAGATGGGTATATTTGGGATGCTTATTGTGTCTTCTGACCACAAGGTCTAGAGTGTGAGGTGCCCACTGCAATGTTCTGTTCTCCTTATCATCTACACAGGTGACACACAGATGTCCTTTCTGGCACAGACACCCAAGTCTCCTTTCCAATGAAATTAGGACATGATATCTCTACTAAAATAGAACAGGGATGTGGCTGGGGTGTGCACCTGTGTTACACAGTTGGAGGTAGTCCCCATGACTCTGCTTTAAGAACATGATTGAAGTAAGCAGAACATTGCACTGAGTAGAACAGATTGTAACTATGCAAATGGTAGGCTGCTGAGTCTTCAGCAAGAAATCAGCATTGAAGGATGATTTTGTCCTTATGAAAAAACATGATTATTGGCATAGGACAGAAACTGTGGCACATGAAAGGGTAACAGTATCGCACTGGGAAGAAGAAAATATTTCCATGAAGTGAAGGCTTGTAAAGATAGTTTGGGGTTATTTACATTGCAACCTTCAAGGCACCAAATGAATTTATTTTAAGGCAGTAGTGCAAATGTTTATTTCACCACACTGAAAGAACAACCTCGTACTATTGCAATACTGTAGTAAAGACAATCCGTACCATCCTCGGCTGTGGCAGTTTTGATAATGAACAGAAGTAGGTTATTGAGGACTGGAAAACGGGGGAAACAGCCAAAATAAAGCAGATCACTTCTGCAGTTTATACACAAATACGTATGAATTTCTTTTCCTATGTTATTATAACTGCTCTGCTACAGCAATTGGTCGAGTCATGTAGCAGCAACACAGGCAACGTAAGTGGAAAGAAAATTAAATAAAAGCAGGATGACCTGGCAACAAGGAACTTAAACCTTCTTTTCCCTGTGACTAAAAGATTATATTTAATCAACAGCTGTGTGCTTTGAATTCGAGTTGAACTATCTAAAAAGGCCCTTGACCAAAGACAATTGCAGCCAATGGATGGCAGTTACTTTAGGTAGTTTAAAATTTTCTATTTTGAATTGCTGTTTTCTATTCACCCAGAGTCCACTGCTTCTGTATTAAAATAAAGTGCTAATCATGTTATGCTAAGTACACTGGATTAAGGCCGGGGAAGTTCAAGAATAATAATAAGAAATGTTCCTGCTTCTCATTTACCTGGCACTTAGGTTGAAAGCCTTGCATTGTGCATGCTATTCACCTCAGATAACGCAGTGCAGCTGCACTGTAGCTAACAGCTCTTTTCTGAGATTCAAATTAAAATTCTCTACTACCCAAATTCTCTGCTTTGAAGGGGTTCAGAATTCACCCTTAAAAACATACCTCTGAGAGACTCTGGGTCTCAACCCAAGAACAGACATTAAGACTTTTTTTTCCATATAGCGTCTGAGGACTAATTTCAGAAATTATCTGTGGACACAGAGTGAACCAAGGATCGTCATGAAGAAAGCTGGCTTGGCACTCAGTAGGGTGGAGAACCTTGACTCACTCCAGGCTCTAGCTGGGAGGTGGCTGGCATCACTGAGAGCAGCAGCAGCCTTGGCTCCTGCCCAGTGCAGTCGCAGAGCCCCAATAACACGCCTGCACAGCAGTACAGATGGAACTCCTTCAAGCATATGTTCCTAATGCAAAAGGCTGCAGAGCTCTGACACTCTAACATAAGCTTTCCACATCCTGTTCCGTTCTACAAAAAGGAACCAGATTTATTTTGCTTCCTTCTGCCATATGTGCTTCTTTAGGGAAAAAAAGGATTTGTCCTAGTAAATGAGTTCATAATCCAAAAGAAAAAATATTAGTCTCATTTCTCTCCCTCTCTCAATCTCAAACTTGACAGAAAAAAAGGAAAAATCAAGGTGGAAGGTGGAATCCTACTTTTGATAATATTTTTTCTAATACACAATTATGGTTAAACTTTCCAAGCACTTAAAATGATCAATAGTGTTTTTTTGTCCATTTCTTATCCATTTTAGGCAGCAAATGGAAGGAAAAACAAAATATTTCTCATCAGTGTTTCAAAGGCATGTTCTTGCAGCATTTTCTCCAAGGTACAATTTGAAGGCACACTGTCATTTTTCTTAAAAGTTTATCCAGCATTGCAAGTCTCCCTTTGGAGCCTAAATATTGTTGGATAAGTAATTACACTAAATAGAATCAACTGCTACATAGCTGTTATAATGAACAAAATTTTCCTGGGTAGAATAATATTTTCAAGTATATACTGGTAGAATGGAAAATGCTATTATACTGAAACATCTTGGAGACAAGTGATTTTGATAGATTTTGATAGATCAGAAGTCCACCACAACTATCTGTAGGTTTTTGCATACTTACTTGTGGGAAGTCTAGATTACAATGTGAGGAAACTGAAATGTACATTATCTTTGCATTCCTTTCATCTGCACATGCTTGGAAAGCATCTTTAATCTACTGTAAAGGGCAAGAGTACCCAAACTCAAAATTAGTGCCAAAGAGCACTGAAAATTACTTTCTAGTCTTCTCATTAAATCAAAAACAGTGACAATGTCAGGGTAACAGGTTGTCCTTATATCATGGAAAAATAATTTGTTGACCTGAAAGAAGGATGCTTGGACTCACTAAACTAGCATTTAGGTCAGACTGTACAGGTATTGGGTACAAAACAGCTACTCCACAGGATCTAGACAAAAAGGCTTCTGTGGGAGAAACAGTAGAAGATAGTTATCAGATTGATGACAGAATAAAAAAGTCTCCTGCAGAAGATGTCTAATGAAATTTTTGGCTACGTACTGTTCAGAGGAGTGTGCACGTCGCTGTGTTTGAAACACCAAGCAACCATCCAGCCTCCACAGCAATTTTTTGCGCAGTCCCTCTGCCTGCTAAATCTGACAATTTTTTTTCACAAGTCCAGGAGCTGGAAAGTGAAACACCAATTACCAGAACAGGCAGAGTCCCTTGGGAATAGTTATTAAATATGCATGTATATTCATGAATACTTCACAATTCTTCACTGACCACCCTACATGAACATTCACTAAAATATGAAAGAGTTCGTGAAAACTGCATGAATGACAAAGAACACAAAATGAGACATTTTGTACCACTTTTTGATAAGTGACATCTAGACCTACAGGGATACCATCTCACTGTCAGATTCATCAACACGTGGTGTAGGCAATCTGAATTACCTTCTGCAGGAATCTGCACTGTGCCTCAACAGGCTATGTACAGAACACGTAACACCTGAATTACAAGTCTGTAATCACCTACTATAAACATGTGTCAGTATTCATACAACAGTATTACACTCTCTCTACCATCCCAAAATTATTTTTCAGGGCATCTACTCAATGCCTTTCTTCGACAAATATGACTTGTCTATAACTTTCCAACTGTAAAAACACAATCATACTGAGTTATCTACAGATAAATCGCACCAATCAGGCAACTGGATATACTGTTAAACTCCTTGGATATAGATCAGTTGAAACAGATTCAAATGAGTACAAAGAGAAACTTGCACTGATACAACTAAATTGATTTCAGTATCAGTGCCACTAAGATCAGTGCAAATTTGTTTTGCGGGATGGCCTTAAACAGACATTTCTTTCCATTCAATGTGGGCATTCTCTGGATATAACATATGACCTTCCTATTTGTAGTGGCATAGGTATCTTCTGCATAGGTTTGACTTAACGTGATCTAAGCGCATGAAAGCTGTCCGTTGACTCCAAATAGCTTTGAATTAGCTCTGTGATGGAGCACATGACTTTATAAACTCAATACAAAAATACTGTATTAAACTCATTTGTTTGATGTATGATATACTGTCCTTGGTCACTCACATAATGTAAACCCCTACTGTCTCTCCTTCCTCTTCCTATGCCTGTTTGAAGTAAACAATTTCAATCCTTTTTTATTTTTTTTTTCATTTAAAAGCTCCCAACTCATTTGTGTCATGTCCAACATTGCATGTTATTTAAAGAAATCTCCATCTAATCCTGAAAACATTTTGTTTTCTTCTCTGTTATCACCCTGGGAAGTACCGTTGACAGATGAATCAACCTGTTTGTCCTTATATGCCATTATGAGTGGATAATGAAGAAGAAATAAAGCAATTTAGATTAAATTGCTGGACTGAAAGCAGGCTATTCTAGTAGCAGTCACAAAAAACTCACTTATTTACACATATATAACTAAGAAATTTCAACTCAAGAGGTACCTTAAGATACAGAACTAGAGATTTAGTAAAACAAAGTTTTGGTGCATCTTGGTGCTTGGTGAGTTAATTACAACCATGCACCCAACAAGTAAAAGAAGGAAAGACATTATAAAATCTTTAATGGAAGAAAAAGAGACAGATTATTTTTTAAAGTATTCACACAACCATCAGAGATCTAATGAGTTCCTATCTTTGGAATATATATTTGATACCAGTTCTAGTTTCAGCCAATCATGCTGACATAGAGTTCCACAGAGCAGAATGCAAGCAAAAAGCATGATACTGAGCATACAATTTGAACATACCATATCTCTATTTCTGCCTTAATTATAGCCCAGGGCTCAGTCAACTGGATACAAGTGAGGAAAACCAGTAGTCCCTTACTTTTTGTATGCTTACTTGAGAAAAATGGAAATAATAGGAATCACACTAAGCTCAGCTTCTTTCCTCTTCCTTAAGACTGCTGCTACTGTTGTCCACTCCATCCTGAAGAGCACACTGCAGGGACAGGACAGATTTGGCGGTATTTATACAACTGTATTCTACACTGTTTTATTTATTTACTCCATGTCATTTAGATGACCTCATCAATAATCAACTACTGAGCTAAGGTGCATGAACTGCATGTAAATACTAAGCATATTTTACAATGTTACACAAAGAAGGGCAAATAAATGTTATCTTGCTTTACATATGACAGATAACTGAAACATATCTCAATCAGAGATATTTCTGTTTGCTTATTTTCTTCCTGAAACCACTTTCATAGAACTAGGAAAAAGGTTCTTTTACATCCCACTATCTCTGGATGTCTTTAGGCAACTTCTAGAATGCATAATATAGTGACAACTCTTATGGAAGTATCAATTTCAATGACATTCTGCTGGCACACTCCAGCAATAGTGAATAATATCATAAAAAACACTATCATTTAGCTGAAAGAGGCTGATCAACACTGTTGTCTATACTAAATCACTGCCTTGCTCAATGACCACTGAATTGGCAGAAGTTATAAGTGGGGTTTGAATATAACCCAGACATGACCAGATGCCCGCTCATAACTGTTGAGTAATTGCTTTGAACAAGAGTCCCTAAAGGGTGCTGAATTCTGTCATTAAGAACAGAGTGACCTGGCTTTGCATGGTACAAATTCTCTAACAGTAACTTGGTACAGTAATTTCAAGATTAATCTTTAATAACAGAGAAGGGTCAGAAATGTAAAGGAGTAAAGTATAAAAAAGAAAAAGCTTGAGTCCTCAGAAAGGAAAGATTTCTGCAAATAAACAGATAAAATGAAAGTCAGAGAGAAAAAAAGATCTATAAATGCAAGGTATTTTTATTCACTGTAACTAAACCCTGGGGAGATCTATCAGGATGAACTTTGCAGAGTGTCAGGCAAGAAATGCTATGCAAAACATTTCTTCTAATCTTGAGCTTGCTCCTGTGCTGTTAATAAATCCCGTTTTTAATTAGACCACTTGAGTCTCAGACGTTTATAAGGAAATTTTCATACAGGTTGTCCCAGAGAGATGAAACTTTCAGTCACTAAAAGATAGTAGAGAAAAGTGGCTGACATAATCTTTCTCCAGGGAAAAGCCCAGTTAAAGAGGACAAGTTTGCACTTATTTTAGCACAGTATTATTATTGCAGGCCTAAGGTCCTCAGCATTTTCCTTCCACTGACTGAGATCAAGAAGTAAATTCAATAAAAAACAAACAAACAAACAAACAAAAACAAAACAAAAAAAAACAACCAGTGAAGGGCAGAACATTTACCTCCATCTCATTTTTGTTTCCTCCTTATCAGGCTAATAAAATCTAGGCAAATAAAAGGAATAGTAAGGACTTCCAGTGACAAATAGCAAAATCCTAAATATGAGATTCAATTTCAGAGACTAGAAATACAAAGACTTTCAAATACCACTTGTGGTTTCATTCGTGTTTTTTGATCCGAAGTCAAAACAGTGGTTAAAGGTATCTGCTTTAGTAGTTAATAAAATTTAAAGCAGAAAAATACTGAAAGGCGAGAAACTTAAGAGCTTTGACAAAATGTGTGACAAGCAACCAGAATTTTGATGAAACTATTCTGTACAACCACTCTACTGTAATATCACTTCCTGAACAATTTTACACATCACTCCCAAAAGAATAAAACATGAACATTTGACATTGTTTGATAATAAACTGCTGAATATGACTCTTGAAGTACAGTTTGTAAACATGAAAAAATGCTTTTCCACCTATTGTCCACATGTCATTTCATAGAATCATTCACAGAATCAAATTCATAGAATCATAGAACTATAGAAAGCCTCCTGCAAGAGGCAGGGTCACCACCCTCTAGATTAGGTTGCTCAAAGTCCCATCCAACCTGGCCTTGAGAGCTTCCAGGGAGGGGGTATCCATAACCTCACCAGGCAACCTGTTCCAGTGTCTCACCACCTTCACAATAAAGAATTTCTTTCTAATATCTAGTCTAAATCTACCCTCTTTCAGTTTAAAACCATTTCCACTTATCCTGTTGCTATGTGCCCTTATAAAAGTCCCTCCTCAGCTTTCCTATAGGCCCCCTTCAGGTCCTGGAAGGCTGCTATAAGGTCCCTCCAAAGCCTTCTCTTCTCCAGGTTGAAGAGTCCCAGCTCTCTCAGTCTGTTCTTATAGGGGAGGTGCTTCAGCCCTTCACTCATCTTTGTGGCCCTCCTCTGGGACCACTCCAAAAGCTCAACGTCCTTCCTGTGTTAGGGCCCCAGAACTAGATGCAGTAGTCCAGGTCGGGTCTCACAAGGGCAGAAGGGGAGAATCACCTCCCTTTACCTGCTGGTCAACACTTCTCTTGATGCAGCCCAGGATATGGCTGGCCTTCTGGGCTGCAAGTGCACACTGCTGGCTCATGTTGCGTCTTTCACCAACTGAAACCTCCAGATCCTTCTCCTCAGGGCTGCTCTCAGGACATTCTCTGCCCAGCCAGTATCTGTGCTTGAGACTGCCCCGACCCAGGCACAGAACCTTGCATTTGGTGTTATTGAACTTCATGAAATTAACACAGGCTGATTTCTCAAGCCTGTTCTGTTCCCCTCCGGATGGCATGTCTTCCTTCTACTGTGTCAACTGTATCACTTAGTTTGGTGTAATCTGAAAACTTGATGAGGGTGCATTTCATCCTACTGTCCATGTCACACCAGTCCCTGAGAAACACTCATCACTGTTCTCCACTTGGATACTGAGTCATTGATTGAAACTTGCCCAGAGTGACCATCTAGCCAATTCCTTATCCAGCAAGCAGTCACTCCATCAAATCCATTTTTATCCAATTTGGTAACCAGAAGGTCACATGGGACAGTCTCAAACACTTTGCAGAAGTCCAGGTAGATGACGTCAGTTGTTCTTCCTTTATCCATTGATGATGTAACTCCATCATAAAAGGCCACCAAGTTTGTCAGGCATGACTTGCCCTTGGTGAAGCCATGTTGACTACCAGTCACCTCATCTTTATTTTTCATGTGCCTTAGTAAGGCCTTCAGGAGTATGTTTTCCCATAAAAGTGGGAATATTAATAGTTGCTTTCCACCTCCTGCTTTACATACAGTTCTGAAATAGTAAACACTAGCAGCAAAGTAATATTACAGGAAGCAAAGTGTCACAGTATTTTAGGACATACATTTTCTGCAAATTGTACCAACTAGATGTGGCAGTCAGCATAGAGGTATTGCTGATGTCATCACCTTTGAATCTGTTTACTAATTATCCTCTAAAGAACAAACAAATAAGCCAGCACCTGCAATTAACAACAAAATTCCAATGCAAAAAGAGCATTTCAAAATACATCCACAGTAATCTATTAGTAGGTATTCCTATACTTACTGGCTGATTAGAGGTTCTTCCAAAAGCAAAATAAAACAAAAAACAAAAACAAAAATTAAATACTTATCACAAATTTTCTCACACACATCTCATTCACTTAGTAAAAACTCACTTCATTTATCTCACTAATAGAATGTCTTCCTTTTTTCAATTTACAATTTTTTTCCTTTACTTGTGTACCATACCTGTTATTTGAGCTTTTGCTATGGCAAAAGTTGTGCAGATAAAGGTTGTAAAAGGTATGCCCAAAATGAAAGATGAATGACAACAGTTGGACACAGGAAAAAAAAAATAACTTAGAGTTGAGGCAGGGAAGATGATTAAAATCAAAGACTTTTCATGTATGTTTGTCTTGCTGTGAGAAAGAAGAGATAAGACACTTAAAGAATCTAATTCTAGCTAATGAAGACCTGCACGGAGACTCTTGTGTTCAAATGCAATCTGGTTGACAAAAGACAATTCTGACTCTCTTTTTTTTTTTTTTTTTGTCAATTCTGTAAATATTCTGTAGATCTGAAGACCTTTAAATACCTTTATCCAGGAAAGAATTATATCTAAGATACATTTGTCAATTGATAATTCAGAAATTAAAAACAAAAATAGCCTATGATATTACAGTTTTAGATCAGGAAATGACTATGAACAGAAAATCACTGACATGCTTACAATGTTTTGGTAGATTTCAATATTTCAAAGGGTATTATATAGAAAATTTTAAATTATCTTACTGGAGAGGCTCAGGATCTAGCCCAGTAATTTATTTTATTTTTTTTTATATTCAGTATCATATATGGGAGATAGCTCATGTGCAATGAACACACTGCTTGAAAAACCACTGACTTCTTTTTATATATAGCTACACATAAATGTCAATATTCTAATAATAATGCCTCCAGCTATTCAGGCAATTCACTTACATAATAAAGGCATTAATCACACTGTGAAATAAACTTCATTTGCACATAAAGCTTCCAGTTTGAAGTCAGGATTTTGCACTCTTACAAAGATTACTTATCAGAGAAATAAACGAGTAACTTTATTTTTGTGTTCCAACACCTATGTTAGATGCTTTTTTGTTCATTGTGTTTTTAACTTTTTTTTAATAACATGGTTCTTAATAGTAGCACAGTGTGATCACACTAAAAATTTGCACTGAATTAAATCAGCTACTTCATTACTTTTAGAGACCAAAACCACTTTATTTTCCTATTTGTACTGTAACATCAATCATTTAAAGGGTATTTTCAATTGTGTTTATATTGTGATGCACACAAAGCACATGAAGATATACATTGTAAATAAATTATTATTACATTACTAGATACCAATAAAGGTTGAAGGCAAAGAAGAAAAAACAAAGTGCATTACTTTGTCACAGTGAGACTGCAGCGAACAGGAAACTGCTTAATCTATAGAGACAGGACAAATGTCAAAGTAAATTCTTTAGCAGGACTACATAGCTCCAGGGACGGATAATGGCATACTGTGCTCTTCAGCTTCTAGGTCACAGCACGGAACAAGGATCAGATCATTCCTGCTTTATGCAATGATCCACTGCTTGTACATGCAGACATCAGAGCCGTTAGTTAAACACACATGAAGAATGCTGGTCATAAATCTCACCCCTATCATTTCTTGTACAATTGTCTGTAACTCACAGCAAAGCCAAATGGATTCTATCGTGCTGGAAAACCAACCACGAGCTAATGGGACAGGGATAAACTATAAATGTTTCAGAACATATGAAATTGCTATTGAAGAGGAATGTAGATTCACCCAGGACATCTGATGGCTGCCTAGTGGCCCAAGTGAAATGAGCACTTGACATACTTTTTCCCAGTTCCTAGTGGACAGATAAGGAGAAATAATACCCGCGGAAATACTAATCTTGGCAGCAAAGCCAAAAGGAATGAAGTATCCTGCCATTCTCATATGACCTAAGAGTTTAATCATGTTACTAGAATACAGAATAAAAAGATCACTATAGATGACATTACTGTCATATCCCTGTTAATCAATGGATGCAATTAGAGACGTACTAATTTCCTATTCAAATTAGAAGGGTGAAACAGATCATTCTCACTGCTGCTACAGTACAGTTCAATACCAACAGCCCTCACAAGAGCAGTCTGCTGATTTCAACACTGAAGTACGCTCCTGAGAGGCACTAGAAACAAGTGCTTATCTGCTACTGAAACCTCTCTATAAAATATGTGGTATACAGCCAATGAAAATAATTTTTTACAACTATCAGAATTACTGAAGGACCACTACCCAACACAAACCTGACAGCTGTAGTTAGCACCACTGCTGCTCAGACTGTTAACAAAGACAGTAAATTCCTAATTAGGATAACCCTTGGCAGGAAAATATATGGGCTTATTCTCAGTAAACAGCAGTATACTTCAAACAATTCATGATAAGAAAAAAATATATAAAAAAAAAAAGGAAATGAACATAAGCACTGTCAAACTTCAGTGGATGTTCTACCAACAGCTATCCAAACCACACAAAGCATACGTTGTTCTGGAAAGGCTACCAAGGAAAATCTTGGGAATCCAATAGAAGAAATAACATAATGATCAGCAAGTTCCTGAAAATCACTACTGGCTTCTTAAGAAGATACTAAATTCTCTTGAAATTATACAAAATATCTGTAATATTGTAGCTATCGTTGAAGATGATAGTCTAGAAAAAGTAACTGGAACTGAGCTCCTCTAGACTGGATATTAACTCCATGGAAGAAGGTAGTTGAAAATGTGGAGGTGAGCTAAGAGCAATTTGTGTGGCACTCCTGATGAACTTAAAAGAATTCACATTCCTTTGAAAGAGGAAAACAGCAAAATAAAACAATTTCAAAAGGAAAACTTAAGTTTGGAAGAAGTTTGAAAGAAGGACAAAAAAAGAAAGTAAAGAAGATCAGGAGAAGGAGTAATTTTTTCTAATAGAATAAAAGGCTGGAATTCCACAAAATCAGAGCTTTCATTGATCTTAAACAAGAATAAAGTAGGGTAAGTACAAAACAACATACAGTAACAAGATAGAAAAGGCCAACACACATAATGGAATATAAATAAGAAACATCAAGACTACCATAAAAACAAACCTGTAAATACACTAGCAGGGAGGAAAGCTAAAGAAAATATTGGCATACCATTCAAAGAGAAGAAAGGCTATTGACAGAGAGTGTTGTGAAAGAATCAATGTATTTAATAACCTTTTCCTCCAGTTGTCACTAGAACAGTCAGTTGTGAGTAAACGACCAACTCAGTTTCTAACAATGAAAAGAGAGCGCTCAACTCTTACAATCAGACAAGTTTACCTTAAGGTGTAGGCTAAACTAATGACTGCCTTGCCACACTTGTTCAACCTCCTATGAAAGGAAGATGAGGGAATACAGGCCACTGGTAAATTTTCAAGTGATAAGTGAGTGAGAATTGTAGCTGAGAGTTGAGTATTTGGAAGAATTCATTTTTCCTTTAAGTAGCAGGCTATAAACAATCTTAATTACTAACAGGTCAGTATCCAATTCTAGAATAATAAAAGCTGAGCCATTCTGAAACTTTAGTGAGGAACATCTTTCACAAGAAATCTCTCTGCTATCAAAAAGCTGTCAAATAAACAAAATCAGATTAACCTAACATATTATAAGAGATTTTTAAAGATCTCTGACAATTTTAATTACATTACCCGAATCCAGCAAATGTTGTAATGAAAACAAACAAACGAACAAAACCCCCACATTCCTTCAAAACCATTATGTAACCCAAAAAGATTTCTCAATGAAACAAACAATTAAGGTTCACTGCTCACTTCATATCATCACTTCTGCTCCTTTTATACACTGACTTTTACTACAGTTGACCAAATTAGTCATGATGGCACAGCTGACAGTCAAGACAAAATGAAATGAAGCTAACCTAGGATCATGGGATCCACTGAATATTCTAGAGCATTCTAGACAAAGGTATAAATCTCCACTTCTTTTTCCTCAGTAGGGTGCTTAAATGAAAGAAATGTCACTAGCAGAAGATATGATATGAAAATATTTTAGAGGTAAATACATACAACTAAACACAAGCATTTAGATTTGATTTTGGAATCCAAAAGAACATTAAGGTTTGGGAACTCTAACTCCAGAAAGGCAAGAGGAAGCTTAAGAAGGACCTACAAACATGAACACTACTAGTGTTTCTACTACTAGAATTTCCACTGTAATCTCAAAGTTAAATGGGAGATTGTGCACGCAGTAGAATTACAGTGATTCAAAGCATCCTTGATAATTTATGTAGCTGTTAAAACATTGATTGATTGATTTTTGCAAGAATTCAAAATTAAAGACTTGCAGGAAATTCTTAACAAAAAAGTTTTTATTTAACAATAAAGTATCTCATAATCAGACACATACCATGTCAGGAGTTGTGAACTAGTGAATGAAATAGGCTATAAAAACTGTCATTTTTTATTATGAGAAACAATATATTTTAAATCAGAAAAAAATGATTAAAACTTTTTTCATGCATTTTGTATCTTTATAAAAATAAAACTATTTATTTTCTATGTATATAAACAGTCTGAATTACTTATAACAACAGAGTATTTGTATCATCTTCGAATAAAAAGTACAAAATGTGGATTTTGCAATTAGAAAGGAAAAATGACTTCTAAATTTTACTTAGGTGATACAATGCTTTGCAGCAGAATAGGTACTCATGTGGACTAAATTTAAGGGACTTATAATTAATGAGTACTTACAGGTAGGAAGCAGAAATTTAGCTTTCAGTTAATAACACAGTTGTCTAAGGTCAGCCAGACTGAAAATGATTTTTTTTTATAACATGGAAAAATTTAATTAACATTTAGCAGCCATTATGCTGTTCAGCTGTAAGTTGATTTCCTTGATCAAGCTGGTTGCCTTAAAGGACTAGGATGTCCTTAACTTCTACAACCAGCACAGAATATTAATTCCATTAGTGATATTTTCAATTTTGGTTGGATCTGTTTTGTTTTGTAAGCATGTGCTGTATCAGATGCATGTGCTTCAGACTGATTTAGAATATCACCAGAAGGGGACTGAAAAATCACAGAAGAAAGAAGAAGAAAAGCGTATGAAATTGGATAATCATAAAATGTAATTGAGGCCAAAAGCAGAAACCATTAATTTCACAAGAGAGCTTGGATGGTATAAAAAACCACTTCAGATGCATTAGTTGGGTATCATTTTCTGTTTCAGTAGGAGTAAGATCAAATCAAACCAACCTCATAGTAAAAGAATCCTACAGTTACACCCTGCAAAGAGGGGTCATTTTAATTTCAGGGTCTTTTATTACACAGCAAGATAACTGATTGAACTGTGAAATAACATTTAGAGCATAAATAAATTCTGATGTCCTCTCTTTAATGCGTTTAGAAACTACAGAATTATTTCTGGTTTTGTGTGTGCAGGAATTATTATAATTCTTCAAGTGCTTCTTCATAACTTCAGAATATTTATATGAAGACTTTACTATTGTTAAATCTTCTGCCACTGCTAAATTTTTCACTAATTATCATATTAAATTTTTAAAGGGCTGTGATTTAGTAGTTTCAGGAGTTCATAGCTCTCAACAAAAAAAGAACTTGACTTCTATAGGCCTTACCTCTGAAAGCCTTTTTCAGAATAAAATATTTTTTGCAATTAAAGGAAAAAAGTGAAAAACTATAAACATTTCTGCTATGGTAAAAATTGCTATAAATCTTAAAATATTTCACAGGATCAATTGCCAATAGAAAGACAGCTTGATATCTGTAGAACAGCAGTGTTTCCAAAAAACAGGCAAGCTTCAAATTAGCACACAGCTTATTCTGATACATCTTCAAAGGTGGTTTCAGTAAGCATAACCATTTTAGTATTTATAAAGTGAAAAGATTCTGAAGAAATCAAAGACATTTTGCTGATCTAGTTTCTGAAGGCATATTCCTTTAACAGAAGATGCTATTGCTTTGGTATAATTTTCAGAATTCCCTTTTTGCCAAGGAAATTCAATTAAACTAAAAGACTGTAAAGTCTAAAGGTTTCAAGGGCAAAAGGTACTTTTATGATTTCTACTACAAAAACTGGTAAAAGCTTTTTTTAAAACACCAAATGCAAGAACCTGCTTATACTAACAAAGACAGACCATATCACAAACTTCCAGACCTTAAATGACAAACAATCAGCAGTGTCTATGTTTTCTCCTTCTTACAGACTGGTTCAAATCCTCTTCCCCTTAGTTACAGACCTATCAAGTCTAATTAAACAAGGTCTATTTTTCTTTTTAATGTTTTGTTTAGATAGATACCTTTAAAATGACAAATCATCTAGTGTTATTCTGAGCAACTCTTTGAAGTAGCTGAATTGTCGGTCTTAATATACATCAGTGCAGATCTAGCTTAAATAGTATAATTCTTCTAAAAGACTGCATTATACAAATTTTATTTTTCTAAAATGCTAAAATTTTGCAGTGCTAAATGTTTTAAAGAGATAAATAACATACATCCTGTAAATTAAACTGCAATTTAACATTCTGTTCAACTAAACAATCTTTCATTTTAGAGGAAATCTGTATTGTGTATTGATGATAATCTCATTCTGGCTAATTTTTTTATTGCGACCAGACCTTTCAATGACTTTTTTGGGAAGAGGGTACTGCATAGGCAGGTGATAACTTATTCACATTCAAGGAAAACAACACAGGATTAGTGCTATCAAATATTCCTTAGTTCTCACCTGCAGACCATACAAAGGGCTTCTTGGAGTAGAAAAACCTCACAGATAGTTGATAACAATAGAAATCAGTGGGTACAGCAATGGCTTACTATCCATCAGCAAGGCTCCATTCCACTCCAGCTATACCCCACTAGTTTGTCCTAAACAGATCTCAGATAATTTGCCAGGTTATACACTTACAAACTTTGCGAAAAACCTCAGTGCGTAAAACATACTCTGTTCTTATTCTAAGGTCTTAGCCAAGTATGTGGAACACCTCTCAAAAAAGATTATCTATTATTGCATGAATATGTGCTGAGACACTAAGCTGTATGCCAGAAGCTTAAGAACAGTTCTGAATTTACTTAACAAAAAACATCTTGACACTTTTATTTACATGCTACCAAAAATACCTTCAGGAAAATACATAAACATTAAATGAAATGCAAATTTGGCATCTGTCAGTTCCAACTTGCCCACTACAACTTCAAGCCATGCAGGTTGGCTGAACTGACAACTCTGATTCCAAGTAACCTCATCTTTAGTCACAGTCTCACTCACACCTCACCCTCAATGCCAATCCACCACTGACTAAGAGATAGATTTGTCTACCAGAAGAATATCAAGTTGTAGGGATGAGAGAAAATATGCTCTGCTGTTACCATTAATACTTACTACTAAAAATACAAGGCATAAATTTGTTTTGCAGTTGAGAAGAAAAATCTGGACAACAGCATTCAGTTATCATCCAGATGAAAGAAGTAAAGTAATGTAAACACAAAAATTAACATCATAGATTATGTTACTTTAGGTTTTTCAAAGAGGAGAGAAAAGGTATTCTGAAACTTTCAATGAAGATGTAACACTGTAGTATGTAGACCAATTACTGCATTTCAATCACAAGATTAGCAATATCAGTAAACAAGCTTAGACAATAATGAAACTTCCTAATTGACTTGAGCACGTATTACTAGTAGTACTTAAAGTCTCATGTATTTGTACATTGTCACCACTCTTTCTTTAAGCCATAAAGAACTATGTATAAGCAGACAAAGGAAATATCTGTGTTATAAACAACTCTAGTTGCATTCCATACTTGATTATTACCTACATTTCAAGATTATTTTGCTACTCTTTAAATATTTTATCACACTTTGCAATAAGAATTCCTGTTTTATATTACCAACTTATTTTTTCCATGTGTTTGTAATGATTATTACATTTCCACTTGAAAAAGGCCAATTATGTTTTAATGCTGCCCTAAAGCCTCTATCATCTTTTCAATTCACTGTGTGATGATTAACTATTTCACTGGGTTAGAATACTTTTCTAGTGTTTTGACTATTTTGTCTTTATAAAACATTCCTCGATATGCATCCAATTAGTCAGCATGTTTTTACATGTGCTGTCTTTCCAAATGGTAATCTTTCAAAACTGACATGATTCAATTAAAATTAAGCATAATGTCATATTATTTGTCTCAACAAAAAAGTACTCCTCCGTTCATTTTTTGTTGAGCACTCTTTCTTCATCCTCCATTTTCCTTTTTTTTTTTTTTTTTTTTTGCATTCTATTCTCGTTTGAGATGACATTATGTAGGTTGAAATACTATTACTGCCAGTCACCACATTTTACTCACCAAGAAGCAGAAGCAATACTATACACGTGGGTTTCAATTCAGCTGAGAGAGTGTGGCACTGCACTGTGCCCTCCTCATGCCCTGGTTTCAGCCCAGATAGGGTTAATAGCACACAGATGTATGGTTGTTGCTGAGTGATGGGTGTGTGCCTGCAGCTAGGCCAGGCCAGGTCACCTGGAGGGGAAGAGCTGCCACCATGATAGCATAGGGCAGGGGGTGGCTGCAAGATGGGCAGGGTGGGCTGTGGGTTGGACGTGCCTGATGTATTATCTCATAAAATTCCTACTTATTAGCAATATGACATTTTTTGAATGTTTTGATCTCAGAATCACCTAGGTATGTATACTGATAAAAATTAATTTTGATGTATGCTCCGTCAAAGTCATTTTACTTGGCTGTAGGGAAAAAAAAAGCATTTCAAAGTTACGTTTTCCCTAATTCCTCTTCAAACCTGTAGTGAAATCTCAAGGCAGCACTAGCATGAACACCACGTATCCTAGTATCAAATTACTGCTACACAAATAAATTTGGAATCTGCATCTAAAATTCTTAACATTCAAGGCATTGGATGTATTTAACCGCTTATGCTTAAGAGGAACTTTATCAGGCTGAAACTTAAAAATATAAAGTAAAATAATCATTGCTATTTTTTTTTAATGTGTTGTTAAACTTAGTGACTCAGGTTTAACAGTACCTTTGTGATTTCCCAAGGAAGATCTGAGCAGGTATTATTGCTCAGATAAGGATGACCCCCTGCCAATAATATCCTAACTTCTACTAAGTGTTCATTCTAGATGAAACTCTGTAGCAGACACAGAATCATCACTGTTGACCAGCTTAGACCTGTCATGTTCGGAAGCTGAATATATCTCAGATAGTCCTAGAATTCCATTAGGAATGAAAGACATCTAAAATTTCTAAATGTGATTTTTATTCCATTTTCCAAGGCAGTTTTCCACTAATCAGCCAATCTAAAATATATCATGAAGATATTTGCTACAGAGATAGAATTATTTGATCAAATCACAGAAGCAAATTATGTGGCAAATACAATTAGACTATACTTTTGTTGAAATTCTGACTTCAGGCTTTATTTTCCCTTCTCACCTATAAATTACCCAAAAGCACAGTTGGATATTTAAGATCCAAAAAGAAAAACAAAAGGCAAGGGTTGAACTGATTTGTCAGGGTAAATGGAACAAAGAGGAATACTATAACAACTGTAAAATACAAGTCAGTCTTCTGAAAAAGGGATGCCTGCTGCAAACATGTTTTTGCATGTATCCCAAATACAAATTTTAAAATATTTATAATTTCAGCATATATATAATTTTAACATAAGTACATACACAGATACAGATGCACATGCATATAGATATATGTACGTAAAATCGAAACAGGTACTTAATGTTTCCCTCTTAAACCTAAACTTTCATTATCCTCACTTTTTTTTTTTTAACTATCCTAAACAACCCATTGAGTCACTGCCAGTACATTTTGGGATACCACTTTACGAATGCTTGGAAGGGAATGCATCTACAATCTGATACAAAATGTCTTAATTTTTACCATGTAATAGTAAAAATTTGTATGTAATAAGTCTACATATTAACCCAGCATCAACAACATTTAAAAAATTATAAAATACCTTCATTACATAACACTCCAGAATCATAGCTCATTTTACCGGAAAAGATAACTTTATATATATATAAATTCCCATTATGGAAAGAATATAATCTCCCTTTTAAATGTTAATAGCAGCCATTAAAAAAATAAAAAAGAAAGAAACAAAAGATGATTCTGCAACTTAATGAATTTAGACTGTTCGTACTGACTCCTGTGCTATTACATAAAGTAAATTCAGGAAATAGAGTCTAGCTTACACCACTCAGTCACTGAAAGCTATTAAGAGCGGGTTAAGCAGAAAACTGTCAGATATAATTTAGATAAAGTTGATTCTACATTTACGAGAGGTAGTTGCTTTAAAAGCAAGCTCATGAGGTCAGGTAGCACTGTTTTCTACGGTTCAATTAATGAACTGATAACAACTTCAGCTATTAATCCTAAATCATTAAAAAGCTGAGAACTTAGCCTCAAATGTATCAGCAAGTACACCTGCTAATCTAAAGAACAGGCACAAAAACACTAGACATACAATCACAGAAGTCAAGATCCGTATTTCCCATACCTAAACCAGACTATCAGTTCATACAAAATAGATGGTGAAATTCTTAAGAGACATCTAATAATTTTGCAGATTTTTTCCTCTCCAAGAAGCATTTACAGTTGGTGGTTACATTAGACCACATTACAACACTCTTCCTTCTTCTTCTGTTGAAAAAATATTCTATTATCTTAATATTTTTTGTCAGCCACAGCATTAAAATTTCACAGTTTTGCTTAAAAGTCCAGGCCTGCTAAGAGTTACTGTCAGACACATTTCTGGAGAATCCAAACACCTGTCGTATCACCTACTAGGAAGAAAATGCACAACAGCAATTACCTGTGAAACCTTGCATAGTATTAGCCTGATGGTAGATAATTTGAAAATTACCTGATACAAAGTCAGAGCCAAACAACATATTGTTTAAAAGACACAAAACAGGATTTACGAAAATATGAAAATTACCATATATTATTTCACTATATGACTGATATTATGGTAGGTAAAAATAGTTATGGATTTCAGACAACAATGAAAGTAAATAATTACATTATCAAAATCTGTGGAGGCTTAGAAGTCTTACATTCCACTTAATAAAGTCACATTTGTTATCCAAAACTTCAAATCTTTAGAGCTTCTGATGTAAAGTGATCTAAAAGCATTTCAATTTTAAAGAAAAATGAAATGTCATCTATAGATCTTTAGTCTCTGCATGAATCAATGAAGTGGTAATCTGCACTAAGAGAAAGCCTAAATACGACACACCTGGGAAAGGAACAGCTCTGAGGACTACAGCACACTCAGCCCAACTGCCTTCATTCCAACTAAGGTTACATCAAGTCAAGCTCTCTCACTCTGTTAAAACTTTAACATGTAATAAAATTAACGTTCCTCTACATATTGATTTTTCACTTCATAAAAATGTAACACTCCACAAGAAAAAAATTCTTCTCATTGCAGACTTTTTTATTTGTTCTTTTCCTTCTTTGGCGTAATTTCAACTGGCAGTCAAAACGCTCAGGTCTCAAGGCTGTCCCAATGACACCAATCCCTCTGCTCAGATAAAATAACACATTGCAACTGTCACATTAGTAGCACACGCAAAACCCAGCAGCAAAACTCCTACTTCTAGTGGAATAAAGTCAGCACAAATATGATTAACAAAGTACAAAGGGTAGTATATCTTTATTAGCGTAAAATACCTCTAAGCTGGTGATTCCCCATCCCAATGTTAAAACTGTCTTGTATGTCATTACTTTTATGGTATAAATACTCTTTCTGAAGAAATCCCTAATATCATTTCTATTACCACATTTACAAATCTTTTTTTTTTTTTTTTTTTTTTTTTTTTTNNNTTTTTTTTTTTTTTTTTTTGAGAACTTAGTTTAGCTGGTACAGAGTTTCTGTAGCATTTTATTGCCATCTGAATCTTAGTGACAGGTGAACCTTAAAACTGCGTTGTTTACTGTTCATATTTTCTTTCCTCATTGTTTATGACAATTCACTTAGCACTGACTTCAACAAAAGTTAAACTAGAAATAACATAATTAGGAATCCTTAAAGCGATAGACATCCTAGAAACTAAGGAGTTTGAAAAGATTATTTCTATGTTATACATTAAAAACTGAAAGGTCCAAACTGATTAAGACACAAGCAATAGCTTAGGTATCTCACTGTGTGCATAAGGATATCTGAGCAAAACTAGAAGTCTGCTGAATATGGTAGTAATAATGCAGATTGTCACTGAAGTCTTATTCCCAGTGCCTATGCCTCTGTTACTGTCACTGCTAGAATTCAAAATCAAACAAGAAAAGGAAAAGACCTTAAAACAAGGAGACAGGGCTTTTCACCACTTCCATAAAGCACAGTACGCTTTTCAGTGGTACATTCGTATGCGCCACTGTTAACAACTTTAACAGTTTTTCTCAATTACAGAAAAAACTTTATGTTTTACAGTCATAGTGATGTTGTACTGAATTTCACAATTCAATTACTTATCCCCATATGATCTGAAATTTTTCTTTCTCCATTTAGTATAAAATTATTTTGTCAAGGACTTATTTTCATCAGTCTGTTGTTTAACTGTTTTTGTCTTTAGCAACCAGAGCATTCACAGTGTTTAAATTGTTTGCATAGGCCCTAAGTCACTAAACAGACACTGACAGGACAACCACTATTTCCTTCCCTGGCAAAGCAGAACTGCAGAACTGACTGTGGTTTAACACTGTAATCTGTAGAATTTACAGAAACACATTAATTAGCCTTCCTTTGTACTTCCCCAAAACCATATTAAAATACCAGACACAGCTGCCTCTATGAGAGACTGAATTCATGTCCTTTCTAATTCATGATGTCACCCCAGTCACAAGCAATTTCCTGTAGTTTTACTTTGAAAAGAAAGACAACTAATGAAAACATCACTATAAAATTTTACACGTGTACACTGTACAGACATTCTACAAAAAAAATTTAGTATTCATTTGAGATTCCTTTCTTACACTGCTGGGTAAAGATATATAGGCCAACAGTCCTGAAGTTAAATCAAACTTCAATTCCAATAAAATAGGCAGCTATTATGGAACAAGCTGAGAGTTTCAGCTTTTATTTCTACCATATTGCTTTCTCACAAACACATAACAGGCCTATTTAATACAGTGCACTGTTCAGGAATGAATCAAATCATTGGGGTTTTCCTCTTCCTGATAGGAGTGATCAGTACCAACAGAACACTTCAGAGGAATGCAAAGTACCATTATGAATTAATGAAGAAAACAGGTCAATGTGAAGGCCAAAAGGGCTTTCCTTGTGCTTTACAGGGGACAGATAATGAAAAGTCCTTAATCTGAAAAGCAGAAGTAACAGAACAATCAGAATGAGTAAAATTAAAAGATCATATGATAGGAAAAATTCTCACAAGAAAGGCCAAGGACTGCAGTGGCAACACCATGCAAAACTATACCAGTGTCTGAGAGCAGGAGTGAGGAAGAGCAATAGCTGCTCTGAAGGCAGCCAGTGGCTCCTGCTGGAGTCTCACTTTTTTACTTTCAATCATATGGATTGGGTTTGCATTCTGTGTCTGACCAACAGAGATAAAAATCAATAATTTTATTGGTATTGTTATGACTGCTGGCATATCTTAGTCAAGAAGCTTATATCTGCAGTGAATCAGCTTGTGAAAGCTAAAGAACAAGGAAAGAAATCACACAGAAAGCCTATAATCATGAGAACAAATGCACACATCCTAATCATATCTATTAGATAATCTTGAAATGAATATATCTTTATTCTTTTCCCGTTAATGAGAACATTGCAGATAGAACTGAAGGCTATTTACACTATACGGCATGCTTGACCACTGTAGAACAGTCCAAAGGTAGAAAGACATGCCATGTGAGGGCCCTTTTCATCTATTCCAACACAATATTATTTTTTTGAAGTTATATAAGAAAATGTATAGATATAGTTTTTAATCTGATGAACCTAAATTTCTTTAACAGTCAGTAGTGTCAGGCTCAGTACTGATAATATTTACAAAAGAAAGGATGAGCACTAAAGCAAGTAATATTGGGATCAAATTTTTCATAAGACAGGGCCTTAAGTCTCTGTCCACAGAGTTATATTTGGTCATTAGAAAGATGTTTAAAATGCGTACTAATGATTTATTATATGATACACAAACATTACATTCAGTATTATCTATCACTGCAACTTTGGAACCATGTGTCAGACCTCACTTTGGAAGGAGCACATCTCTGTGTTTAACCTCTGGAGGCACAACATTGGCTGGTACTGAAGTTGAATTTTATAATTAGCTCAGAGATTTTCAATGCTAATCATAAGCTGATGTCGTTGAGAAACTAACTTTAATGCGCTGCCACAACATATACTATATACAGAAAGACAGCTCTGATGAAGATTACTTTTAAGAATTTAAATTCATGGTATCAAGGGAGAAAAGTCTTCCAACATGGTTGGTCATCCTGCCACACCAAGCCTATGCAATTTATAGATGCTTTAAATTACTAGCTAAATGACTATCGCTATGTACCAGAGGTCCAAAATGGGCCTTGGGGCACAAATGAAGAAAGCGTGAATGCTCTACACAGCTTAGAAGTTAAAGGAGATACTTTGTAAAAAGCTCCTAACTGTACATTAGATTTGGAGCAGTAACTACATTAAGCAAGCTGTCAATTGTAGTGAAGGTAGATGTACGTAAATAAGAGTAGACTACTGCTCATGACATGAAATGTTGGCAATCTATTCCAACTGGCCATGCTTCAGGAAAGCATTTAAGTATGTACTAAAGGGTTCCCTTGGCTGGAATACCTTCTTGAGCTGAGAGTAAGTGCTTTGGGGTGTTAAGGGAGAGAGAAAAACATGCATTCTTCCTTTTTATTCACAAAAATGTACAAATACAGACTGCTTAGAGAAACGATGCATTCAACTTCTTTATCATTTAAGAGAAAAACAACAGAAAGTACTCCGAAAGTGTAGGAGTTCAACGATTTGCATATGTATTGACTGTTACACCTGAAGTTAACGATGAAGGTACTTACAGACTGCTCTCTGCAAGGCAGCAATGAGGAAGATGCAATATCTTGGAATAAGTGTAAATTTATAAAAATGAATGTGGGAAACATTATTTCTACTCCATATAAAACCTTAAAGAAGGTTTGAAAAGTCTGAAACACATTTCGTCTTGTAAAGACATTTCAATATCCAGAATTCTTAGGTTGAAAAGCTCCACTTTTTAAGGAATTTTATAGGGGAGTTTATGTATGAGGGTTGCTCTGAAAGTAATGGTTCCTATTTCATTGCATTGAACCACAAAGCAAAGGTGTGCCATTGAATTCCTTCATGTGGAGAAAACTGCATCCACTGACATTCATCAATACTTGCTGAATATTTATGGAGACCGAAGAGTGAATGTGAGCACAGTGAAAGTTGGACTATGTGAGCAAATTTTTGCCTACCAATGACACCATCATAGCAGCTCTGAAACAATGGGTCACCTGCACTCGTGCAGATTTTTATAAGCACTGCGTGCAGGCTCTTGTTCACATCCAGCAAAAATGCATAGCTTATGGTGGCGAACACACTGAAAAATAGTGTTTTGTAGCTGATAATTTGGTCTATTAAAAAGTGCGATTATGTTCTTTGTATTTGTTGTAGTTTCCTTGGAAATAAATTGCAGGCATTACTTTTGGAACAACCCATGTATTTCATATATACATTCCTTACACTATGACTTCTCTGAAAGCAACAGTACACATACCAGCTTCAAGAAGGAAGAGGAGTTCTTCATATTTCAATTTTAACATCTCTATGCAGAAAATCCTAGACATTTCTAAACCAAAAACCTACACTGAAGCATCTTCAGAAAATCCAGGGACTATCTTCCAATTTATTGTTCTATTTTATTTGCTCTTACTTTTGCTATATAAATGACATACCATTTGGAGAACATACTGCTATAAAATCTAGGAAGTTAACATGTAAAAGAATTTTTAATTACTGAAACTTAAAACCTCTTAAATCTTAATCTTCTTTTTTTTTTTTAATATATATATATTGTTTTCTTTTACAACAGAAACACAGCATGTTCAAGTGAATACAATTCACAGGAAAGAAATACTCACTATTTGTATCCTAAATGAAATGTTTCAGGAAGAGCAATCAGAACCAAAATTTTAACTGGAAACATAAAAGCAAACCTCAGGATCAGTCCAGAGGTTTTGCAAACTGCACAAGGTAACATTAGTCTAAAATTAGTGGTCCCCATCTCATCTTCCCTCTACTTGAAAAACTGCCAACACTGTTAGCATCAATGCAAAAACATTCTGTAATAAATCACATGAAATACTCCGTTTTGTTTATAGAGGTGAAGTTAATTCAAAAAAGCTGAAGATATCAAAGGGAACATATATTTCTCATTAATATTTTTCTGAAAAGCTGCCAACTGTAAACTGTAAATAGAGAAATCATTTTGTGACCTATCTTACCAACTTTTCATATACTATCAGCTACTGAACAAGTTTAATCTTTTCATTTGTTTGCAGCCCTTAAGTAAGAATAAATTTTTCACTCTATATGCCCTCATATGCCCTCATGACCTCAATTTTTTGTTCTTCGAAATCCTAAGCCTTTAAAGACTTAAGGAGATAAATTACTGCAATGTATAAATTTCACTTAAAAATCATTGTTTTTCATGTCTTAGAAAATAAACCTCAGTCTCACTAAGTATCATAATTAAAATAAATGTAACCAATTGTTTTTCTCTAATGTAAGAAGCAAGTGCCTAATTGCTCCCAATTTGCCTCTACCCTCCAGCATTTCTGGTGCAGTGGAAAAAGTTTTCAATTTATTAAGAATGTCTTTTGAATTCTAGATCTAGTTCTCAGCTTTTACAATTACTTAATTTATATATTCCATGTGACCAGTGGTCAGGTTGAATCCTAGTACTAGCACAAGGAACAAACCCTGCACATTTACTGACTAATCCAAAATCTCACTCCCAGATAGTTACTGTCTCTCATTTCTACAGAATGAGTCATCACTGACAACACATACACATTTGTTCTTCTGCTAACATTGCCCTACAGCTTAAATAGATTCTCATGCTCTTGCAGTGCTTTTCTCTTTGAAAAGTAAGACAGCAGAAATACTTTATTCTGTAAGCCCAGATAATCAGATTTCTTTAATAATAACTGCATAAAATAGATTCTGTATTTCCCTTACCCATCTTGCACCTCTTCCTTTCAGATCTCATGTTTCGATCTTAAGTGACCAAAGCTACAAACAGAATTCCAGATTAGATTCTGCTAGTATCATGTTCATTGACTTTAATATTTTCCTTTCTCTCTGAAAAACACGGTGAGACATCCTGATATATCTTTACACTTGCCTTTTTCATTGCCATGTCACATTTGTGGCTTTAGTCAGCCTTAGACTAATAAAGCCAGATCTCTCTCTTCCTCTGACACTTTCAATTATAACTCCCAGCTTATAACAGAAAAATCTTATCAGTTCCTAATTAGACTTTGTACTACACTTTTTTTTTTCATTCACCCTTGCTTCTCTGACTAGCCTGATCTGACTTTCTTGTCTTCTTCTATCAGCCAGCTTCATGGCCTTTGTTTTTATACTCAGAGAAATATTTCCTACTGCCTCCAAGTTAAGCCACAACTCAATAAAAATGTCTTTCAGCAGTAGCACTGATCTGAATTGCACTAATTCAAAAGGGGGAGAAAATGCTGTTTTTTCAGCCAAGTTGGCTTCTCTATCCAGTTTATCATACAAGTTCTTGTGCCAACAGTCAGCATCAGGGTAAAAGCAAGCCCAGAAATGAAGGATGTGCTTTTTTCAACAGCAATGTAATCTGCAGACACTTCAGAGACATTACCCTGCAGTTCTTCACTAGCCTCAGTCTGTCTAACAGCTGATTGCCAAGGTCTTCTCCTAGCCATTAGCCTTTATCTTTTCCTGGCTACAGCGTCTCTTGGCACCATCACTCACCGCACTCTTTCAGGATGTTAGGAAAACCACTATTTGCTTGTTGCCTATACCAAATATCAACAGGCTGACAGTGCTGAGCAAAGGGCCAGGGGGCTAGAAGAGTCTATGAGGGCAATGGGAAAAAGCAGATGGATTTGGGGTAAGGCTGGGAAAACTGCAGCAGGTGAATCTGCAAAGGACATCTCATGGCATGGTACTAGGTCACCCAAGGTACAAGAAGAGCTTGTTGCCAACAAAAGAATAGATCTTCTTCCCCCGTTCCTTTCTGTGCTACTGCTGTTCTTTTTCCCTTCTTCTAGCCATGCACTCCTTCTCTGGGCACTACTCAGTCACTTGAAACTGCTTGCACTCACCTTAAAGCAATACAAAATACCCCAAATACAATAGAGTGCATGCCTGGAAGTTAAGTGACGGGAACACTCAGCAAGGAGTAGAAAAGGAACGAAGAGGCATGAAGTAGACCAGGAAGCCCCCTGGTGCTATGGAAGCCCAGTTCTGAAACCACAGCCTTCATTTTTGCAGAAGCAATCCCAAGCAGACAAGTGCTACTCTTGACAATGGTTTCTATTGTGTCCACTCTCCCTGAAAACAGACATTTAATAATTTGCTCCTCATTCAACTTGAATGCTATCAGCTAACTGTTCCTTCATTATAACAGGCCATACATCAAAAACATGTGTCCTAGCAAGCTTTAACATCTCTGTATGTTTTAACACTGTTTTTTTCCACCTGCGTCACTGGTACATCTAAGAAAAAACAGATAATACTTAGGTACTACAAATGACAGGTTTGGTTTTATTTTCAACATATTTTTGTTAAAATAATGAGAAAAAACAGTAAAAGTATCTTTATTCTCAAAAGCTTCACTAGTTGTTTTTTGTTTTGTTTTGTTTTTTGTTTTTGTTTTCCATAAAAGAATGCCATTTATCTTTCTACTTCTTTCTTCCTTTAGAAAGACTTTATCTACAGACTTTCAATAAAAACAAAGAATTCATAATATTAATAATTAGTCACTGTATTTGAAACTGTATTTGAAAACCAAATGGTATGCTAGTCAGTTTTAAAAACATTACTGTAGATGTCAAATTAACTGCTTGAAGGGAACTTAGAAGTTGGACTTAAGTAATTAACTCAGCCACATTCCACAATGTGAACTTCTGGTAGTGTCAAATGGCTAATGGGCTCATTAGAAATGTTTAGGAAAAGATATTCCTTCTCTTCAGAAGAAGCAATAAAATATACATTCTGGAACACCACCACACAATATTGAAATAGGCATTCACAATCTCATAGCATTGTAGTATGGGCATACTTGCTGACACAGAAATACATCATTAAATGAGGTGTCTTCTCCAAATATTTATGACTTCATTCCTTATTTGAATAAAGACAAACTTTGCCTTTAAAAATCATGAAACTTTAATGAGGACAAGAGGCAGTGGAATGAACAGACTTGTGAGAAGGGCTCTATGCTTAACTCCAAGGTAGCAACTGAGAAAATTTCCCACAGTTATTACATGAGTTTGGAAAAGAGAAGAGGTTCTGACACAATTAACTTTCTGGCCTGTCAACGGTTTATGGGCAGGTTCAGCCCGGTTCCGTGACGACTGGTGTGGGGGACCCACAGACCCACACCCCAGGAAAGGGGAAGGGGGAAAGGGAAAAGGGAATAGGGAGATGGGCCTAGAAACAAAACAGTGGCAACGATCTGAGGAGGAAAGCTAATTTACTAAATAGATATCGGAAAACAAAAATAACACACTATAATACAATATAATTGGAATTAAAGCTAATAAATCAAATAAAATGAGCAAGAGAGAGTGTCCGATAAACCGAAGGCCTTACGCTAATGCTGAAGGCGAGACGGCAGCGAGCACCCACTGCTGAGTCCACCCCAAAGGAAAGAGAGTGTCCCGTGACCGCAGACAGTTTTTATCTTTCCCTCTGAGCGTAAATAAGTAAAAATGCAAAGCATCGCAAAGTCCTCTGGGGAATGTAGTTCTTCTTCTCTTCTGATACAGATATACCTGGAACTATCGATGATCCATGGAGTTGGAGCATTAACTCTTCAACTCTAAATGCACTACTTGATGTTGTGATGTGGAATACCGGTACCAAAAATCATAAAACCATGACATAGTCATACAGAAAAGTTCTTGAAAAATAAGCAGTGTTTTCCTGAAAGCCAAAATTTTTACATCTTAAAAACTCCACTCCAAACAGCAATCCTTCAAAATTGGTAAGCACACAAGGTAGGTTTTTCATCTGCTTTTTTGTTTTCAAAATAAATATCAGAAGTACCTAAACATATTCCTAGCCTGCATATAATTTTTCTTTTTCTTGGAAGCAAAGATAAGAACAGAGAACACGTGCCAAGTACTATTACAGGAGCAGAAGACAAAGATAAAACAACAGTAAGGGATACAGAACAGAACTTCTGGAAATGGTGAAACTATCTTCTCAACCCATCTGATGCATTTTTTTTTGGTGCACATGGGTTTTGTGGTTCATGCAAAGCAGTGTTGTGGACACATGAAATGGATTCCAGGATAAACACTTAAGAAATTTATCTCCTCCCAAGCCACCTGACATCCTCATGTAAATATATACATTTCTTTCTGTTTTAATGGCAACATCCCACATTTGTGCACCGAAGGTGTACTACATTTCTCATGCAATAGTTATCCAGGGAGATTTTTCATGTGCCTCAGCACACTTGTCATTTTTTTAAATTCCCTGCCTGATCACCAGCTCTACTTACTCCCAGCATTGCTATCCATCCTTCATCTTACTTATGTTCTCCAAATAGGATCAGGGAGAATAAAAGATTCGCTATCCTATTGTTTCGTCCATTGCTACAGGAAAATAAGCACAAGACTGTTTTCTAATATAATGACACTCTTTGAGTATTCAATACAGTAAATTCCAAATCATTTGTCTACACTTCATGTGTTCCTGGCTTAGAAATCAAATTTTCTTTTACATATATATAACTTGTTTAGCATTCTCATCTCATACTGCAGCTTCATCTTCAGTTTCTTTTTAAAAGAAAATTGTTAAACTTGACAATAAGAATTCTGGAATAAACTTTAGCATCAGCTAGAAAATATAGTGCTTAATTTTGCTTTTTTGGATGCCTTTCTCCATCTGGCCATTTTTACCAGCTTTTGTACATTTTTCTAAATATTTCAGACATTAGAATGCACTTATCCCTTTGCATACTTTATCACAACCTATTATTTAAATGTAAATTAAGATCTCCTACAAGGCCAATTTTTAAGGCATCAAAATATAGTGCTGAAAATAATGCTATAGGTCACATGTTGGCATGTTAACCTAACGACACTTCTAAGATTAGAAATACAATAATATCATGTATTAAGTATCTGATAAGCAGTTACCATGATATCATGATAAAAGACTGAAAGACTGATTCAGCTTAAAGTTTTTGTATAATTTGCACTGGTGTGCAATGTTCCTGCCTGAATACATAGCCTTGTAGCCCTACCTTGTGCCTCTCTCTTTAAACTTTATCAAATACATTCATCAGACTCAGTAAATTCCTCACTCCTCACGTACGCATTTGAACATAACAGACAGAACAACAAAGAGAGTGAGGAAGATATGAATCACTATAAAACAAACCAATGCTCACTATAAAAAAATCTTCCGAATGTTATTGGTAAATAACACTTCCTACAGAAGTTTAGGTATGTATTCAATCATTTGGACAAAAAATGTATAATGAATATTAAAACATGTGCCTATGTTTCAAATACATGACAAAACCAGAGAATACAAAAGAAGGCTGCTCATCTAATCCACCCACAGGCAAAAACAGAAAACTTGAGAGGCAGGTGTAGGATAATATAGCCTTAAATTTCACATAAGTAAATGAATTGCAATAAGACACAAGAGGCCAGTTTCAAAAATGTTAACACTATATGGAAGACAGATATTTCTTCACTGCTCTAAAAATTACAGAAAGGCTTAAGTGGCTACACTGGCAAACAACGTTACTCCAAATAATCCTTTTTCAGTGTATGTTTTACACCTGTAGAGCAGCCTCACAAGCAGACTTAATTCAGCATCTTATGTTCTGGCATAAAAGTAAGGCTAGAAAGGGATGACAGCTCAAACTTATCTGCCCCAAATTTGGTATTTTGTAAGAAAGAAGAAAAAAAGAAGCAAATACTGTAAGTGCTTAGAGATATATGATGAATATGGCAAAGGCTCTACAAAATCTATAAACTAGTACACAAGGAAATGAACTAAACATGGATTTTAAATACATAAGCAGCTTGATGTTAATGATCGTAAGCTTCACACATAAGCTATACAGCTTTGTGCAAAGGTATTACAGCTCTACCCATGGCATGCTGCCGTTGGTTCTACAATATATTTAAAAACAAATCTGAAAACATAATTATTATCCAACAGTGTAAGCAGCACCACAGATGGACTAGAATACTAAATGTAAATCAAGTATTTAACGAGCCAGTTTATCAAACAAAAAGATTCAGAATCAAGAGAAATAATCACCCACCACGCAAAACAATATAATTTTCTTTCATTTGCCCATTAGGCCAATGGTTCTTTTCATAGCCCGATAAAAGAACAGGAAAATGAAATAGCTGTAAAATTTTTCACTTTATATTCCTACAAAAAGAATCTCATTTAATATTGGACCTTAATTTGTGAGCACCTTGTATAATGTAGAGAGCCAGGATTGAAACTCAGAGCTGAACTGCTAGGTCAGTATGGTCTTCTTTCCATGCTAATTAGAATTAGGCTAATTAAGTGTTTTCAAAACCCTCTTGGTCATGTTTGCACATTCACATGGTTTTCTACTGTGTTGTATGCATTAGCCACTACTTGGAACCAGCTTACAGACCTATATTTTAGAGAATGAAGACATGTTCTAGTGCATACATCTATGCTTTATTTATATACATAAGAATATTATATTATATAAAATGTATTTACATATATACATATACATATATACACACAAACATATATATATACATACACAATTACAAGAATGACTGAGTTTAGTAACTGACTCAAGTTTCCAAGCCAAGTACATCGTGGAAGTAGGGAATAGTAAAAACTAGAATATTGTAGCCATAAGGAACTAAACTGTAAATAATAAAAAGATTTGAAAGTAGAATAATGTAAAAAGTTCATCTGATGTCTTTTGTCTAACACAGGGCAACATTTGATGGAAAATGGAATCATACCACCTACTTGTGTTTTTTAAAACCAAATTCATTAGAAATGTGTATGCATACGCACACCCAAACACAAAAAGAAACAGGATGGGGAGTGCAAAGACAGTGTTACACCAAATTCCATCCAGAAATGCATACAGTAAGTTAATCATTAATTAACTTTTAGAGTTGAATATTTCAAAAAAAAAATAACCTCTTTTATCTTTTCTTCTTACTGGACTTATTTTGTCCTAATGTGGCTTAAACCAAGATGCGAAATTCTGATCACAGAGAAATCAGTAATTCATACAATATTTTTCAACCGAACTGCCATTTTATCCATGTTTTCATTTATACACTTTGCTTGCTAATATTTAATTTAGTTTACTGGTTAATTGCTTTTCAAGCATATAAAAAGAAAGTTTACATTAGGGCTTGGAAAAGTGACCACGATACATGCAGGGATTGCTGCCATGAAAGCTATCTTTTCATATTTTTATGGCTTAAAGAAAATCAGAAGTAAATTTCTTTGTATAAAACTTTAATTCTGAACCTCATAATATAAACAATTTTATTGTATCATCTATCTCATCCCCAACAAGTACATTGTGAAAAGATTTGTCAGTGAAAGTGAGAATGATGCCATGCTTCCTTGAGATGTTATCAACAAATTATTGCTAACAAAATTAGCTAACAAACAAGCCCCATGTTGCTGTTACTAACTGTTTCAAGAAGCTCTTTAGAGAGACAGAGTGTTATCCCAATGAATGACTCCCACAGCACTGAAGGTATGCGTTTGTACAGCCCACAGAATGCTTTCAAAAATAAAAACCTACAGCCTTTAATTGTTTAAAAACAGTTACTCTCTTTAAATGCATTTTAAAGGGTATGAAGATTTTAATATTCACAGGATTTAGAAACAAGTAAAATAACGGAAGTATTGTTCCCAGAACAAAATGATTTACCATGTGTTATAAGAGCTTTCTAATACTGGAGCTCTTCTGAAAGATTCATAGATTCATAGATGCATTAGGTTGGAAAGGACCTACAAGATCATCTAGTCCAACCATCCTCCTATCACCATCCCTACCCACTAAACTACTAAATCAAATCCCTTAGCACCTCATCTAAACGCCTCTTGAACAGCACTAGGGTGCCTCAACCACCTCCCTAGGCAGGCCATTCCAGTGCCTGACCACTCTTTCAGAGAAAAAGTTTCTCCTCAAATCTAATCTAAATCTTCCTTGGCGCAACTTGTGGCCATTCCCTCTCGTCCTGTCACTAGTAATCTGGGAGAAGAGGCTGACCCCCTCCGCACCACAATCCCCCTTCAGGAAGTGGTAGANGAGGACAGCGAACCTGTCAACACCATGGGCTGCCAGTTTCCCCAGAAGAATACTGTGGGAGACCGTGTCAAAGGCCTTGCTGAAGTCCAGGTTGATTTTTCATACTATGTAAAGGTTGTGACACATTTATGCTTAAACTAATACAAGTACGGTTAGTAAGTGTGAGTTACTAACCTACACAGAAGATACTTTGCAAGTCAGGAAGCTTGTTTTAAAATTCTGAACCTTCCTGGACTCTTCCAGTTCCTCTGAGTTAAGCCAGCTATTAGCATATCTTAACTGTTTAGTGATTTGTGTATTAAGAAAAAAAAAAAAAAAAGAGGCTTAATTTGTTGCCATTTACATTTGCATTGAAAAGCATTTGTCATTTAGGTTGACTCAGAAGAACTATAAAAACTGTATAGAATAAGGATAATAATTCATATCATACCTCTCCTGAGCCAAGATCGTAAAATTTTAGCCTCCCATGAAAAAAAAAGCAATCTGTAGAGCACTTTTTTTTAAACACAGAAATAAAGATTGACCATAAATATATAGAAAATGTCAGGTTCATTTATAAATAAATATTTAAATGGGCTTTCGTAAATTCTGAATGTAGACGTTTCAACATTATAGGGAAAAAATTTATTCAAGACACAGAGTAGTATGAAAATTTGCATAGAGACACTGGGTATTTGGTGCCCTAGGACCCGTGGAGTAGTACAGTTGTGCTGAGAACGGGTAAAGAAAAGAGGTCACACTGTTACATGCCATGCAGAAGCCTCTGTCACAAGTTCATTCAAGGCAGAATATTTACTTTTCAATTTACTTGCCTTACAACCTTTCAAAACATTTACCTGTGAAGCATGTGTCTTGCTATATCTCTTTCTGCCTTTCCACCTTAGCCCTTCCTCTGACATCCCCAGAAGTGGCTGATGAAGACTTCACTAAATTTAAGAAGGAAGCAGAGGACTGAAATCTTCATCCCAGGACAGAAACTAGCAACGACAGAGACCTGAACTGCCAGTGGGAGAGACAGCTTCCTCGTGAGGAGAATGGAGGGGCAGCACTGACCTCTGCTCTCTGGTGACAGTGACAGGACCTGAGGGAACAGCATGGAGCTGAATCAGGGGAGGGTCAGGCTGGATATTAGGAACAGTTTCTTCACCAAGAATGCAGCTGTGCACTGGATCAGGCTCCTCAGTGCAGTGGATAATAGCCCCAAGCTGCCGGAGTTCAAGGAGCATTAGGACGATGCTCTCACACATAGGGTTTGATTTCTGAGTTGGACTCTATGATCCTTGTGCGACCCTTCCAACTCAGGATATTCTGTTTGGACAGAAGTAGGGTAGACTACTTTGTTTCAAAACTGGGAACGAGGCAGGAGAAAGCAATTGTACGTTCTTTGCAAAAACACAAAGACTGGGCATTGGGAATATGAATCATCAGAAAGCCAAATTCAAAGCCAAATGTAATTTATGATTAGCCAAGTTAGGAATATTCAGTTAAAGTATTTGAAGTACAGTGTAAGCAGCAGTGAAGATTATGGCTTGTTTCCAAAAGTAGCTGCACTCACACCCAGGACAAAGAGAATATCTCAGGAGGGTGTAGTGAAATTAATGGAATTACTCAATCTTCTTTCCAGGACAAAAGTTTGTGCTCCTACCTGACATACCAAATTATCTAACATTAACATCACTCTTGAGGCACATTCGTTAATGGTAATATTAAGTCTCCTTTATGTTACTTTCAATAGTCTCCATTTGAAATAAGAGTAGCCATGATAAAAATATGTGGCTTGAGAGTACATTTAGAAAAAATGTGACACTGCATCAGCAGTTTGATTTCTCCCTCTTCGACCCAGGCATTTTAACTTGTTGGGTCTCCAGTTTGAACATTATAACTAATGCTATAACTAAGGCCAAAACTACCTGTGATCTGGTTCCTGAAAGCCCATTTGGCACAACATTCAAATTAGCAGTAATGAGACACTTACGTTCTTCCATCATCAAGTTTGTTACCTTGATGAATGTATCTCTGTAGGAAAATCTGAAATGAGTTAATGTACTTCCCTATTAAAGCCACTTCAGAAGATGGTTGAACGTATGGGTGGTTTATTAGCTAAAGAGAAATTCAACCTAAGGCCCAATGAAAAAATATAGATCTTTCTAAAAACCAGATTTATTATGACTATTTCTTACATCTACTCATAGAAAAACTAAACGTCAGCAAAATTAAAGTTCAAAATGATTGCACATTGACAAAAAAAATAAAAAAAAAGTTAGCCCATTTTGCAGCATTTGGATTTTGCCTTTAAGGTAATGGATATAGATATGGTTTTTTTGTGCATACAAGGCTTTCTGTGATTTTCCCATAGTTGAACCTGGAAAGCCTGGTTATCTGCCACAGTAGCTAAAACAAAACAAAACAAAAAACAAACAAAAAACAAACATTATTTGAACAACAGAGTGAGGTATCTGATGAACAAAGTGGCAGATGGGAGCAAAAATCAGGGTAACATATAAATCTTTGGATAACAATTTCTTTTGGATAATATTATCAAGGGGTTTACTGTTTCCAGAAACAGCAGATTGGAAATCAAAGCCTATAATGTGGGATATCACTTTCCTTCTTTTTTCTACTATATATATATATGGTTTCCTTTTTTTTTTTTTTTTTTTTGCATTGCCACTCAACTTCTATCATGTAGTTTGCTGGCTTAAATGTAGAGAATCTGTTTTACAAAGGAAAAAAAGTGTTCCCACCCACCAGATGGGGAGACAGAAAATCCTGTTTCTCAGCAGTCAAGATTATCAAGAACAGAGCTTAGAACACAGATGTGGGGACTGGATTTACACAGAAGCCTGGTAAGTAGTGTTCTTAAAGCAGTGCAAAAATCTTCCTAAAATGGTAAGTCTAGCCCCTTCCTCTATAAGCATGAAACCAGCTATTTGCAAACACACCCCTTTTACAAATACAACCAAGTATTATAAAGGCTGAGGATTTTGTTCTTTCATTTGTTTGGGGTGCTTCTTTCCCCCAGGTTGGTTGGTTTCATCTGGGTTGCGGTTGTTTTGACTTGTTCTTGATTGCTTTTTTATTTTTCAATCCAAGCTATTTCCACTGGAAACCTCTCCCAAGATGTCACTTTTCAATCTTGAAAAGTAAAAACAGAAAAGTTTTCTAATTTCCGCACTTAAGTTTAATCACAGTCATTTACACATCTGCTCTTCTGCTGGCTTTACATCTCATTGTGTACCAGCAGGATATATTTATCAGCAGGAATCTTATTTTCTAACTCTTTTGCTCTATACAATACAAGATTTTATAAATCCCTCCATAATGTGGACTTTGCCATCGTCTGAACAGTATTTAATTGCATGTCTTCCAGCTTGATTTCACCTTTTTTTTCAAACAAAAAACCACAACTGAAAAATCACTCTAAATTAGATGTCCAAAATGCTACCAAGCCCTTACTGGAATAACTCTCCCACTGCATGCTAGGATCATATTAGCCTTTTTCACAGTTGTGCAATCCTGTCAGCTCATACTTCTTGATCAACCAGTAATAAAGAGAGAGGTTTTTCTTCCTCAGTTATTTCTAAGTAATAAGCCCACAACTTACAGCAGAATTGCATGTTATTGGCTCCAAATGACCTTTCATAGTAGACTACCTGGTGTGTAATCCCATTTCTATTATTAAAGTTCAAACAGCCTTTCTGAATGATATCCCTATATTCCCTTGAGCGTCTCAGCATGAGAACACCCTCCTTCTCTTATACTATATGTCATTTGCCTTCTCCTCACAGTGATGTCACCATAAAAGTTACTTGGAACGGAAATATTTTTTTTGTATTATTTATTTTATTTGATATTTTTATCCAAATGTTTAGGATGAGTTATTAAAGATTGTAAATTCCTCTTTTCAGGTAAGGATTACATACTCAATTATTAACTCTCAAGTATCTTTCTATTTCACAGACATTAACCTGGTTCTCACCAGGGAAACTGACACTCTTGTTAACAAAACAGATGTTAGCTTCTCCTGAGTATTCCTACTCCACGTATTTTATAAAACAATATTGATTTTATTTCTTTTGCAGTAAAGGGGGAAGTTGGATCCTGTATTCACTTTTTTGGAAACACACTAGTTAGACCATAAAAGAAATTGTCAGTATTACCAAACATTGAAGACATAATTTCTTGCTACAAAGATAAATTTAAGGATAATGAGAAGTAGTATTTTTAGTTTAACAATAAACATGTTATAAATCCATGCAATAGGACAGTAGAATGCAAGCATAATCAGTAAAACACCAAAACAACATAAATATTTGGAAATCTTAAAAATTGATATTTATTAGCTAAGACAAATGTATTATGACATCTCTGTAATTTCAAGACATTTATTTTCTTTCACCAAAAAGTATTCACCTAAGTCAAGACAAAGCCATTTCAGCTTTGCCACAACTGTCATTCTCTCCCTCATAAAATAGCCAAAGATTTAAATCTGTATGAGACTGGCAGAAAAACACACACACAAATCCTTTCAAAGCATATTAGCTTTTAAAGAAATCTCATCTCTTCCAATGATACCTGAACTTTGCAATGTCTATTAAGAATAATCACTCATCAGACACACCCAAAAGTGTTGACAACTGAAAGCTCTTCATTTCAAAATAATTTAAATTGGCATTAACGCCCGTGAGGGGTAGATTCTGTTTCTACTTTCACAGGAAGTTAGTTTTGTGTAATAGTCTTGTTTTGGTCACATGGCTCCCCAGAGTTATGAGGCTTATAGACCTTCCTTAAAACAGGAAATTCTGTCTTTGTCTTGGTCTATTTAACTTGTCAAAAAACAAAAAACCTTATAAACTAATGCAGACAGAGGAAATGCTGAATAAGAACATTTACTGACCACATACCACACTTTCCCTGTAGCTCCCTGACTATCTGTTAGATTACTACATCTCTCTGAAACTTGCAGCTTATCTGTGAGCAATTTTCATCTGTAAGGAATAGCTTGGAATCAGTTCCACATGACCAAAGTACTTACGCTTTTTAAATACATGTCACCTCAAACCAGATTCTTTTGGTGGTACTAAAGCAACCTTTTACTTCAGAGCATGCAATGTGAGAATATGCAATTTATAATAAGTGGATTTTGCATTCGATTTTTAATGTAGATACTTAGTTCATGACTAAACTACAGGTGCTATTCATATGGGGAAAATATGCTGACTCCAGTACAATGTAAATATGTTTTTATGGTTGTCCTCATGTCTTAAATTTAAGACAGAAAATTTGCCAACACAGGCTTACTTTCTAAGAAAGAGTTTGGTCAACTGTTATGGCCACGCGCACAGCACTGTGCTAGCCTTTCTCATTGGACAGACACTTCTTCCTACTTCAAATTAACACAAACTATCATTTCAGCAAATGAAAATGAAAATTTGTACTTGATACTATCAAAATAGTACACTGGATTTTTCAGTGTCCTTACAATATAGGCATGTAAAGTACAGGACAAAACAACATCTATTATCCTTATTTTATTTATTAATAGTTTCTGTTTTTTAACAGAAATGAAAAAAAAAATAACATGCATAGATATATCCCTCTGATATATTAACAGATTAATACAATTTTAGCAGCATGCAATATAATTCTCTTAGATTGTATTCCTTAAAGCAGTGGTGATTCTAAGACTCTTGTATCCTTTGCTTCTTTCTCAGAGCTATCATGCAATTCTCAGTGTTTGAGCACCAGACTCCAAATGAGAGATCTATTCAAAACATGCACAGACAAAATAAGTGGTTTCCTTAGTAATGGGAACTATGTGAAAGCCTCTGAAACAGCTCCTCCTCCAGTAAGTCATTATGTACATGATCTTTTCTACACTCAACTTACTAGTGCAAAGATAACTTTTGAAATATACCACAAAGTATACTTAATGTGCACCCACCATTTTTGGAAGTTAAATCACAGAAGAGAATGAAAACATTTACTGCACACCTTATTAAACAGTTTGGTTTTCTAATCACTATAGATGCTGCATTTTTCAGTAGCCTTTTAATTAATTTTCTAGATCTACAAATCCTAAGAAACGAACTTTTGTAAGTAAACTACTAAGAACTTCACTTTGACAAGCAATTCATTTCAATAATTTAGCGTAACCATATTCTAAGCACACACTGCCCATATCTGTGTCATTCCTCATCATCACCAAAATCACTTAATAACAATTATCTATGATCACAGCTTGAGAATGGTACTGATGGCATGGGAAAAGTACTATGATACTTGTCTCAGTGTCAGAGCAAAAACACCTAACTGCAAAATGTCATTTTAGTACTAATATTTAGCTTAATGCGCTCATAAAGATTTTTAAATCAGCAGTAAGATTTATGGGAATGAAAGCAAATAGTCTATAATTAGTATTGTTCTTCCATTTTTAATACTAAACTACAATAAACTACAACAAAACAGCACTGAAGTTCCCTGATCATGTGCTACCTGTGCCAACACCACACAGTGTTAACAGAAAAAGGGTCAGCCTGTTTAATACAGAAATTGAGTTAATTCTCCATAGAAAGGAAAACAGATATGAGGAAAAAATGAAGAAATTCTTCTCAATTAAGACACAAACTTGACAACTTTTCACCAGCTTTAAGAACTACCAGAGGCTGCAAGCAGAAGGAAAGTTCTAGGCACTGTGTTTAAATCATTACTGCCACCATTTCCTTCACCAGCCACAGCCACAGTACTCAGTCACAGTACTACAAGGTATACCCTATGCATGCATGAGGTCTCACAAACGACAGGTAGATCCTCATGAATTCAAGAAGGGAATCTCAGTCTTGAAGAGCTACCATTGTGAAGACCTAAATAAACTATATCCAACTACTGTAAATTGCAAAAACTGAGATGTGACAACAAGTTAAGACATAAACACACAGAGATTAAATGAGTTCCAAAACTGAATGCATACAATGAGGCTGAAAACCTCTTTACAGGTCCCATAATTCATCGACCTAATCCAGCTGCACATAAGAACTCTCTAGCTGCTTTTCACTACTCCATCTTCATTAAGATTCCCACACAGCATAGCAAGGTGGCAGTTGCTATGTGTGACTCATTTCCAGCCTTCACTGGATGCTGCTATACCAGAGATTCTTGCCTATGAAAATAGATCTAGAGATGAAAATCAAAAGAACTCTTATATTACTCTGAACTGGACCCGACAGGTGCCAGTATGAAACAGTTTAAGGTTTTTTAGGCCCCTGTGGTTCTTCAGGGAGGCTGACTATAGGAGTGACCTGTAACAAGGAATCATACTGTAGTTCTTACTTGGGAGCTTCTATATTCTGTTTCATAGAACATAATTGTTACGTGAATAGTTAAATTTTGCTAGAATATGCAAACTTTCCTAAATCACCAAGATAAGCATCAGCTCATCACCATTGCCTTCACTCATCTACCTCCCGTGATTGAACTTGCCCGTACTATACAGCTCCTTTTACTATGCAGTTCCAGATTTTGCCAAGTTCTATAGCATCTACTATGTACATAGCTTTCAGCGTAGTATCTAGTGCTTTGTAAACTTATCCTTATGTGAAACTATTTACAGGTTCATGGCCTAGATTTAATTCCATCTGCTTTATCTCTATCCTATCAACACTAAATCTGAGATCTAATAAAACAAAGTTAGTAGTGGGTTAAGTAAGGTGAGTGGAACACTTTCCATTATTAAGTACAGCTGCATTTAGAAGCTCGGACTAATTGCTGGCAATAAGCCTTCCATCTCAAAACAAAACAAAACAAAACAAAACAAAACAAAAAACACCAAAGAACCAGAGTTAGAAATGTTGCTTTTGCAATAAATAAATGGTTTAATTGAAGAGGGAGATGCATTAATATATGCTACTTCTTGTCTGCATGGAAGCATAGCCCTTAGGAAAATGTCAATAGTTAGTTGCCATAATAGCTAAAAAGGAATGTGACAGCGTCAGGTTAATGCCCTTGCATAAACAGCACTGAAAATGCTGACAGAACAGGGTTACAGGAAGCGATGGCCTTTTTGTCTCTCTTTCAGGCAAATCATGCATGACAACTGCTTATAATTAATAAGTCAATTAATAAGTTCATTGATAAAGTCACAAGATAGATTTTCTTGAACCTGAACAATTCCAGAATTCATTCAGAATAGAACATCCCCCCACACCTCACATGGCAGATACGAGAGGAGAATGTTTGGCAGAGCTGGTGAGAATTCATCTGTTAAACGTTAGCTCCTCCTTTTTGTCTACGGGCTACAGGAAGGAAGAGGGCAAAGAGCCACCACTTGACCCTCTTGCTTGTCGTTATAGTGCCTCAGAAAGCACAGAAGGGGCAAAAGTATTCATAATTGATAAAGCTACTTAAAATGTGTCTGCTGCTTTACATGTGGACATAATCAGCGTGGATAAGCACTTAAAAAGAATTTTGTAATTACTAATTTTAGTATAAAGTGTTTCATCTTAGAATTTAAATCAAATACTTGCGTTTTTGTTTTTTTTTCATTTAATTGCGCAATATTTATTCACTTTTAAACTACATTTGCAGCATTTTAACTACAGCTGTATTATCTGAGCCTAAAAATACTAGAACTGGTCTTTAATTGCCTGAACCACTATAAGTCTACAGGACATGAAAGGCCAGAGATGCTCTGTCCTTCATCCTAATTAAAAAAAAAGCAAGTTTTGAAATCATTTTTCTGTTTTAAGAAAAATGCCAGCATAGAACCAATGTATTTTAATAACTGAGGCTTTTATGCATCACACTAATTGTCCAAATAAATAATTACTTATTTTCATGTGGACCCAGTAATCAGATAAAATGCATACAAAATAGATACCTGGAGCTAGCATACATTACTTTCAACATATCTCTATCAGTCTGAGATTTTTTTTTCTTATCCTGTAACCCAATAAGCTATATATACAATTCTGGTGAAATAGATGCCACTGCTATTTTAAAACCACCAAGCATCGTAGTGAAATCAGCAGGAAAATAACTTAATGAATCTTAATCATCGTGATTGTATTGTTACAAAAGGTATTTTTCTCCAGCAGATAGTTTGAAAAAAAAAAGATTTGTTCCTTTGCATTAGCTAAATTAAAAAATTCAATTATTTCACTTTTTTATGAGACAGAACTTTATTATGATATAATAACATTTTAACTAATATGTAAATGTATGCCTATCAAGGAGGTATTTTAATTGCATATATACTCTATCATAAGAACTCACTTTCTTTATGCAAGTATACTTCAACTGATTTAATTATTTAGCCTTCTAATTACACAGTCCATACCAATCAACCAAAATGAAGCACTTATATAATCTTCATTTTACATGTCAAATCACTGAATATGATTTTGCATGATTCTCACGCTAACCAGAAAGCCAGATTTTGAATGAATGATGATAACTATGTGAAGTTAGGGGCAAAACACAAGAGGGCTTTATGTAGAACAGTGTCAGTCCCTTTACTCCAGATTTTTCCATGGGATGAGATCAGAGAAGTAGTGGCATTTAGTTAGTTTTAACAGGGCCTCTTCCTATTTTTAATTCTGCCCAGAGTTTTTGTAATTCTCTTATCTTTTCTTTTACCTTCCCTTTCCCATCCCCTCACCCACCTTATGCCTCCTAACTGGAGCACTGGATTACATCCTTTGTCAGGACCAGGTGTGATTACCTACATGGCTGGAATCAAGCAGAATTTCCATTTTTCCTATGGGATCCAGCATGGCAAGCAGCTTTGTTTTTCTGGCTTTTGGCTGTGGATTCTTAAAACATCCTGAGCCCTGTCCCAGCAGAACAGGCTTTTAAGATGAATAGTATGGAATACTCATAGGTTCACTTCTGGAAGCTTACAGTTATTTGCATCTGCAGCTTGTGGTGATGAACATAAAGTACTGTGCTATGAACCACCTCCTGGTGCAAAGGAGACAAGGTTTCTCTGATTCTGATCCTACAGAAAGGAGATGTTAAATCCTTCTGGCCTGAGGTGTTCCCTGTCCCAAGCACAAGGCAAGACGAAATGAAAGGTAGCTGAAGATGCATTGGCCCCAAGTGGTTTTATTACACTTCTCTAGCTCACATTAGGCGGGAAAAAATGTCCATAACAAAAGAATGGGAGAAAAAAGAAGGGCCACAGGCCTTCCACCTACCACAGAGTACTGTATACATTTTCCACCCATCATTTAAATACCAGCACATCATGTATGACACTGTTCTGCTCAGTTGCGTGTATGAAAACTGGATTGCACATGGTTTTAAAGAATAATAAAAGTCAGTCCCTTTACTTATTCCAGTTGCAGTATTTAAAAACTAGAGGAAGAAGGGAAAAAACACCTGCTGCTTTATTACAGCCACAATAATGTAAGTACCAGCAAGTCAGATTTTACAAAATTTTCCCTAACCAATTATTAAAAAACAAAATATATTTAAGACGTTATCATAGCCTTAAATCAGTTTTCATTTTAAGTGATTTTGTTAACTATTAAATAATTTTCTCACAGAACAGAATGAAAAATAATGCAGTCCATGATCTCAAATTGAATCAAAATGAAATAGAGTTTTCATAAAAGAGTAAACATTTCGTAACAGAAATCTGGTGCTGTTGGTGCTACTGCTGTTGCAAAAAAGTACATTAACATAACATTGTTTGCTAAATACTCAGAAATATTTCATACTGTTATTAGAGAGTATGGAAAAAAACATAGCAAAGTGTGAAATGAGAACCAAATTTCCCTGTGCTCCACTAGAGGGTGGCCTGTGTCAATCAGGGCTGGAATGCTGAATTCATGCAAGACAGACAACATTTTCTTAGTTTTGACCTGTTGACAACCAACTCTTTGTATTTTACTGCTGTCAGTCTTCTATTAACAAGAAATTTCCTTAATAGAAAACAATATGCGCAATAAAAAACCTCTCCTAACAGCATCTGTCTCATTTGCTGTTTTTTATACATTGAAAAGATAATAAATTTCAGTGTGGATTTTCCCTTAAATTGATAAAAGATTTTTGAATTATTTCACAGTGTTTGAAACTTCTATAGTTTGAGTGCCCTTTTCTGACACAGAAAAAAGAAAGGAAATGAAAGATAAATAAATTTCTTCACCAAAGAACATGGTAGGATGAAGGAAGAAAGGAAAAGCAAAGGAAGAAGGAAGGCAGGAAAGGAAAAATCTCAATAGTCCTTTGTTTACATACTTGGATGGCCAAAGAAGTCAGGTAGAGAGACACTGAAAGAAACTGATTATATTTCACCAATCCCTTCCTCAATTCATTATTGACTACCCTTGGTTTGTCTGAAAGGCGTGTTATTGCTCTTACTTTCTGTTGAAAAACATGCAAAAAGAATTAAAAACACATAATAAAATATGGAAAAGGAGTATGAAAAATCCTTCACTTCCTTATGCTACAAAAAAAAAAAAGCAGCAAAATGATGGCAATTTTCCTCAATGATTCCACAGACAGCATCCCCTGAACTGCAGTAACCTCTGCAGAACTTCAGTGATCTCTGATCAGTTGTTCCCAACACAGAATATCCTTGCATAGCCCTAAGAAAATAAAAATAAGGAATATAAACCTCCCGAGCTGTTCTGTGAAAACGCAAGCCTTGTCCTGTAACTCCCACAAATAGGAAGAGGTGTCTGGGAGTGTACAGAGGCTTGTTTCGTTCATCCGTCCCCGAAGCATCAGTGTCACGTAACAGACAGCTTCCCACGGCCAACCAGGCTGGCGCAGCCGCGCACTACGCTGCAGCTGGGCACGCCGGAGCGCTTGCTCCTCTCTGGGGAGTGGAAGGGGCTCAGTTATTAATGACCGCTGAGCAGGCAGCACCATGTCAGAGTGACAGCCCAGAGGGTGGACGAGGCACCGCTAACCACCATGGAAACAAGGAGAAATAAGAGCTAGCGAGCAGCGATCCCTCGCTCCTGCTCCCCCCGCTGGATTGAGAGCCTCAGCCAGGCAGGCAGCAACAGCGCCCTGGCAAACGTAAGGGATCTCAGCTGGCAGCACAGAGAGTCTTTCATGCTGTAGGATATCGATAGATACATCTCTGTATTATACACCATTAGACACACACCCACACATACACACACGTATTCAGACTCTGGCTTTAATACAAGTATGTGGTTGCCTGAACTGAGGATCAAAATTACTGAGATGCAAGAAGTCCTCCAGCTCTGAAACTACACTTACTGTAAGGTAAGTTCCTCTTTATTTTCAATCTTGTCCTTGTATCTTAACGTGTGAACTCTTTTTTTCTTTTTGTAAAGTTTTATCAGTATATTTTTACATCTTACTTTCTGAACAGAAATGTAAATGCCATTTGCTTTTTTGCTGAAGATAATCTAAATATGCTTGGGAGAGTATCAGAATCGTGCATTTGTTAGCCTGAAAGAACATCAAAGGCTACAAAATCATAAAGGGAAAATGTTCCCCCTGATGTTTCAGTTGCAAAATCAAATTACACAGTTGCTCTGTGTTTTGAAACCAATAAAACAAGACACAGGACAGCCTCCTTTCTTCTCACCAGGGCTAGGATTAAGGGAAATGCTGTTTATGTCAGGACCTAAAGCCCACTGAGCAGCAAGGCTGAGTGAGCATATCACAAACAGTTATTGAATTTCTGCCAGGCTACATCTTAAGGATTGTGGCAAATGACTTAGCTTTAAAAACATCCTCTTTTCAGTCAGAAGGGACAGTGTGCATGTCTGATTACTGATGCAGCTGGAACGGACGCACTAGGTAAAAAGGATCGCATTAAGCAGAAGAGTTCTCATCTTCTTTGGTAATTAACAGGATCACAGCAGGGTGCCTCCAAAGTGTACTTTCATATAAGGAGACTGTTCAAATCCATCACTGTAAAAGCTGTGCCTGCTTTAGTATGGGGAGGCACTAAACTGTTTATCTTTGCTTTCTCTGTCTTTGTGTTCACATGTCTAGTTTGAGTTTTTGCCCAGCACTGCTGTTCAGAAGGAGAAGGACCCAACACAGGGAGGCTGAGGGGGCACTGAATGTGCATGGGAGAGAAAAAAGATAGCAATTATTAACAATTTAATCAACACAACATTCCATGCTAGCAATATTGTTGCCCAATGTGTTTGTATTTATGTATGCGTATGTCATTTCTTTTACGCAGTGTAACAGTATACTAGTATCCCTTCAGATGAAAACACATTCAGTGAGTCCATCAGCATGGATCTGTGATTCATGCATCAGTGAAATCCAGAGAGATTTTAGTTTACACCATGAAAAAGACAGGTTAGCTATCTGCTGTATGCTTCAAAGTGAGGAAAAAAAAAAAAACAAAACAAAAACAAAACAAAAAAAAAAAACAAAAAAAAACCCTGAAATCTTCCTGAATGTTTTCATCTGCCGTTTAGAATGGTATGCCTGCATTAAAAACAGCTCAGTATATATGTTATTTCCTCATGCTCTCCCCCCTCTACCACCACCCAACCTGTACACCTTGCAGAACATCATAAAGAACCTGTTCTGTTGCAGCAATGCAATTATTTACTTGTAATTTCCATTACTGTGTTTTCAGAAACAAACACAGTGAAACAGATAGCCAATGGCTGTAAGCCTGCCACCTTCCCAAAAATGTCAGGAAATGGGTAGCTTAACAATATGTAGAGTAAGAAGTCAATTAATTCAGGTGACCTTTGTAAATGGTGACAATAAAGCAGCTCTGACAATATGCCACAGCATTCGATTTTCCCTCTGTAAAATGAATGAGCTTAAGAAGAGGTTTCCTTTTCAGAGTAGAGAATGAAAGGTATTGAAGCATTAGCTCCTGCTATTGGCAAGCTTGCTTCCCCGGTTTCAGCTGCTGTATGAAATCTGTTAAAGCAGGCTGGTTTATTTCATGACGTGAACCACAATCCCCCGGTTCAATTAATTCAATATCCCCTTTCCACCCACATTGCATGTGCATGTTAGTTGCTAAAAGCAGAATTTCAAGCTACTGGTTTGCATCTTTGCAGAAGGGGGTATGCAAAAAGGAGGAGAGCCTGATCCTGCTCTCTCTGTGCTATATGCAAAGGAGTACTCAGATGAAACTTTTTCTGTTGTCTATTTTGCTACGTGCTTCTCTGACTTTATTCTCACTCATTTTAGTGGAAAAAATTAAGGAATGACAGGTAACTTTACACTAACGCACACTGCTTTTTGCCACACATACTCTAACGCGCTACTTCAAAATATCGTATAGATACAGAAAAATTCAGTTCTTCCAAGTGTGCATGGACAGAGAAAACATGCTGTAGATGCCATGCACAGCACACGCGACCCCAAGCAGCGCGTGTGTTGGGTGACTGTTTTGGTGAATCCTCCCTACGAGCTCCTGCAGTAACGTGGTGGTGTCAGACTGGGACTGGCTGATGCTGCCATGGCAACCGCGCCATGCCGCCTTGCCGGGTGGTGGGCCTGAGCGCGGCAGCAGGCCGTGCCCGCAGGTGGGCAGGGAGTGGGCAGCTCCGCTAGCACCTGCTCAGGCAGGCACCTACCTATCTGTCACGTAGGTCATCAATATCATGCGTAATCTTTGTTAACCGATGAAGAAAAGCTGCTTATGGAAATCCTCGTGCCCTGCAAATCACTTGTGATCACTCGTCCCTCGAGACCAGAGGACGGAATGAAGTGTTTGCAAGTGAGAGCAAGCCACACAGCAGTGCTGCAGCCACTTCCAGGGACTCTCACCTCCTAATCCTTATCTTTAAATGGATGGTGTTAAGATAAACCAGATTTGAGAGACAGTAGAAGAAAGTAAGAAGCAGAACACAAAGAGATTTTTAAGACAAGCTCTATCTTACTTCTGAAATGAACCATTGAGAAACAAACATTATTTAAACTATAGGAATGAGCATTCCATAAGTTATGGTTACATCTGTGATTTTGTTAATTCTTATACCCCTCCTTCACTTTGAACCATTAAGAGATGATGCAAAAGAGATAAAAGTCTTGAGAGAGATGCTGCCAGAAGGTATCTCAGCAAGCCCTTCCCCTTTAAATTCTACATAATAACAACTACCCAAATCTGACAGCAGCAAACTAGTGACACATACTGCTCAAGCAACTGCTTTCCAAAGTATATTTGCCTAAAAATGTGTAATTTTTAAAGCATGTTTCTTGTTTTTTCTTTTTAAATTCCCATATCTTTAAGTCCGTGTATTTCTTTAAAAAGAATACTAATTCTCATCCTACCAGTATAATGAACAATTAATATCCATTCATTTTTTTTTTTTTTTTTTTGAAGGGAAAATGCCTGTAGAATTTAAGAAGAAACAGTAGTGACAGATGTCATTAAAAAGGTCATTAAACACATTAGTATTACTAGAAAATCAATACTTCTCATTACAACAGTAAGGTACCTGGAAAACCAAATTACCTTGCTTTTTTCTTGCTCAGCTGACTAGCCCACAAACTGTGAAATGCCATTGTTGTGAAACATCATTGTTCATAAAGAACATTTGGTAATATCTTGATGCTAAAAACTTTACTTAAACAAACAGTATGAACCTCGGTGTAATACACAAAATCTATAAATGATGTCATCAATGTCACCACAACAAATCTATACATTATGTCACCAATATCACCACAATAAACTCATATCCTCAGCTGACTTGAACTGATAAGTTTCGCTACCACAGCAAATGGATCTGTATTCATCTGCACCAAAGGAATATCCAATATGGATGTCAATAAAATAATTCCACCTTGGGTTCTATTGGAGTAGCTGAGTGTGCTACCTGGTGAGAAACAGCACTTTCTCAAGTGCAAAATACAAACTACTTTCACAATTTTGCTTGATCCAGTTGCCTTCTGACAGGATTTCCTCTTCTTTATATATGGAAGGTGGTGCTATACTATAAACCAAGCATAACAAAAATGAACAGTAAATGAAACAAGGAAGTCAACATGTGGATGTTTTCTTCTCTGAACATTTAAAGACATGCTCTAGTTATATAAGTAAAGGAGATATTATTTGATAAAGAAGTTATACTTATTTACTTCTATTTTATAGTTTCTTAGCTTTAATTGACCAACTGCTTGAAAGAACAAGCTACAGATGGGCACTCACCCCTAGCGTTCCCAAGCCTGCTAACTGATTTGCTGCACAGCACAGCTGAGCAGACATTAAAATGAAAGGAATGCTTAATTTCATAAACATATATTTATACATTGCATGCTTGAAATAATTATCCTTCATTTGGAAATATTTCTTCTTTACCAAAGATTTCTCTCAATATAACTCATTCTCTTTCAGCCAGCATGCTCACATTAACTACTCGTCCACAAGCAGTAATTCAAAGGAAATAAGATCTCTGTGCTCCCATTATTTCTATTCATCTGCTGTATTTATGGATTTCATTAAAATATCTGCCCCCAAATTTAATGGTATCTTAATTCTGCTGACCTCTGAATTAGAACACAGTTTTTTTTCCTCTTTTCTGCTTTCAATTCCCACAATCCCAGTGAAAATGGGAAATGTTTTTGACAACACTGGTGCAAAAGAAATCATTTAACAGTTCCCTATTCTGCATAAGCATCTGTACTTAAATACTGAAAAGCTGTATTAAATGCTATAAGGATTCTGTTATTTTCAAAGTACCTACTGATTATCAGAATAACCCCAAGAGTCTTTTACTAGAGGATGCCTGCCATACAAATAAGACTCTGACAAGAAATACTCTAAAAAACTCAAACTTTTGGTAGAAGAAAGGTAAAAATATCTGTCTTGAGTTTAGCTGTGCCAAAATTTCCCTGGATATTCAGTTGTCAATATTACAGAAAAACATTTATGCAATTTTCTGCCTAGGGATCAGACAATTTCAGAAACTTCCTGTTGAATGTTACAGAATAATAATACAGATTAAAAAATACATAATAAAACACACAGTGAGGAGCAGAGCTGTGCACTGACACATTTTTTAAATCACCACAGCATAGCCATCATCCTGGGCAAGAGGAGTCTTCCAGTAGCCTTTACAGTGGCAAGGTGATGGCAACACAAGCATCAAAAATTACCGAGCTAGAGTGGTGCTGAGAGGTTTGAGGAAACCCTAGCTGGCAATCATTTTGGTTGACTTCGTAATCCTGGTGATAAAACACAAAGTCATCCATATTCGAGACAGCAAGGGAAATATATCTCTCAACTGGGAGGCACTTAAATAAGTGCAAATGTTTAACTTGTTCCCTGAATAAGGATAAACACAAATGTCTTCTACTTCTGCCATATAACACATCTCTGCTGAAAACAGATACGTTCATGTTGCTATTTATATCATATTTATGTGATTTTCTGTACCTAAAGTTCTAATAAAATTGTTTGTCTGGACAGGGATAATTTTTATGTGTAAACAGAGACTTTTCTCAAACATTTTAGCCAGTGTCATGGTAGCTGTAAATCCAAGGACTAGAGATATTCATTCTTTTCCCTACCCCAAGCTCATTCCTGTTGCCAAGTTCTTGCAGGCCCCTGAACTTTTTCTCCACTCTGGAAAGCAACTTTCTCTAGAGTTCCCATCAAGCATCAGCAAGTTTTGCAGATTACATTTAACAGAGAGCTAATTCCCCATGTGTCCAATAAGTACAGCATCAGCTGTTGAATTTCCCACCCCTGCTGGCCACATGTTGCTTGCCACAGGAGCAGAGAGGCAGGAAAGCCTCCTCCAACCAAGGCTCACATGGAGCTGAATCTCCAGAACAATTCTCCTCCTTGTACAACTCCTCTAAACCCACTGCACTATGTGAAACTGCCACTTCTCATACGTCCCATGCAGAAATTAACCAGTCTTTCCAAAATTATTCCTCCTTACCATTGCAAAAATGTTTCAGGAACAGTGCAACAGGTTTATCCTTACTTAACTCTAAACAAACAGGAAAAAATCTTTCAGTATGAAAAACAAAGTTATAGTCAAGGGATGTTTCATTACAATTGTAGCTTGAGGGATGTTATCTGCATGACTCCCTTTTAATACCAGTTTATAACAAAGCACAGCCATTTTGGTTACCCTCTTGTTACCCAATAACATTGCACGTTTATCCTAGACACTATCCAGTGTACTACACCTTTTTTTCACATATATTTATTTTTATACAGGACTTGCCACATTAACTTTGAAAAAATACAGCTGACACTGTACAGTAGCTGTTTCATGACAGTCCTGGAATCCAATAATTTCAGTATTCACTCCATTTGAATTCGTTTGGCCAGTTACTGGTAAGCACAAACACAGAAACAAAATAATACAGCTCACGAGAGAAAGGGAAAGATTAATGCCTATTATGTCAGTTTGCAGAGGTATCATTATGAGGTGAGAGAAGACAAAATGAGGTAATTGCAAATATAATGATCTGTAAAGCTAGAAATGGTTGTCTGAATTGCGATTTTGCCCAGCACATATAATTCAGGTAACATACCCTTCTGAATGTTGCTTTGCTACCGATTACCTAGTCATCAATATTATGTCAGACAAACACACATTTTCAGTCATTCGATTTTTATTGTGCAATAAGAGACAAAAGGGATGTCTGGTATTATTCTAGTTTAGACTTTAAACTGCAAAAAACACATAAGGAAAAGTACTGTGCTCTTCAGCACCTAAGCTGCTGAATTCTGCTTTTCTTGGGCACAAAGTACAGCCCACTAATATGGGGGACTGCACAGCACTAGACCTTTATTTTTGACTTCCACAGCCTCAGAAATAATGTGCGTGTTTGGACATGCACCATAAAAACCCAAAACCCATGCTGATAAGGAGCAAACCCCTTAGCTATTAGTGCATAGACTAATCTTAGTAAAATGAACTTTCCTCAGTATTTAAGGAATCCAACATTCAGAACGAGTTCTACTATAATTGGACCACATCCTCACTACCGCTTTATCTTAGCAGCAATCAGAAGAGCTAATCTATTTGTGCTCACACTGGTATAGACACTTCAATGCATTTAGAGCACAGTAAAACAACTTTAAGAAATAAGCCAAAGAAAATTTGGTTAAAAACTCCCAGGTTGTCTGTTATTTTACTCCATTATCTACAGTTCCTGAAGAATAAATTGCCCTCTTATCTATCTGTACAGTTGGTGATACTGTATATGGCTGCACATACTTCAGTAAAACCAGGATAAATCAAAACAACAATGTTCCTCACCTGCAATTGTCATCCTTTATTCCTTCTTGATTTTTTTGTTGTTTGTTTCTACTTTCCCATTAAGATTGTTTTAACAGAGTTCAGTGTAAAAGTAGTTATAAGAGAACTATCTGCTAAAAACATGCAAATAAAACTATTACCATTAAAATTTCCATACTAGAAAGAACAGTCCAGAAACCTTTCACAGGTGGTCCTCAGTATTGATAACTTCTAGTGTAATTGCACGTCCATTTGTAGTAAATGGAAGAATTCCCACAGAGTTTAACAGATGCAAAAGATGTCACTCTCTTTGCTTCTTATTGTTTGCGTCATATTTCTGTCTAGAAACATAAATCTCAACACGTTGCTTCACTTCCACTACTGTCACAAAGGAAAAGATCTTTGAGACCTTCTATTTTTATTTAGAAAAACCTAATCCTACATGTTATGGTCCAGCCTCTTTTTCTAAAGCATCTAGGTGGATGCCCATGACTTTCTTTAAAACAGGATATCAGATGAACAAGAAAAGAGAAAAAAACCTTGGACTCACAGTCCATATCCCCTTGAAAAATTGGCTAAGTAGTTTTACAAGAACCAAGCTGAGAACCTGGAAACAAGCCCATTTCTCAACTTCAGGTCAAACTGAGTTTAATTAAACAGAATTACACCAAATATTTTGCAACTATTGTATATTTTCCTTTGCCTCTGTGGGGAGACTGTAATATTCAGAAACAACAAGTGTAGTATTATCAGTTTTGATAAGGAGATGCAAGCTTTTTCAGTATTTAAAATGCAGCTTACCTTGAAATGTAACTCATAGAATGTAAACTGATGTTCCAAAATGGAAAGAGATAGTTCATCCTGTTTCACATTTCACAGGATTGTCGGTTTTTTTCCATAAAGAACATCAGTGTTTACACACTCAGCTTATTATCTGGGAGCAAGTGGAATGAGATTAGGTAGTTATTAGAACTGCCATAATTCATTTACTAAGTGAACTCCATTCACAAATATATGAGGAAAGTACAAAGTATTTCCAAGCAGTATGGACATCAAAGATGTATATATGTTCCTGTCATTAACATCAGCAACTACTCTAGGTGTCTATGATATTACGGAGATTTTTTTTTTCAACTACAGTAAAGAAACAGGCAAATCTCAATGTTTACATTAAAGAACATTTCCAGTAATAATTACGATAATGCCAGATTCTTTGTTGCTCCATTTTTTTTTCATAGAAACTCAAATACGTAACTTTTTTGTGATTTGCTATCATTTCTAATTTCTATACTTATTACTAATCCTGTTCAACAGTTAGATCTACAAGCTGCTCTGAAAGAATTGTATTTGTTCTATGGTGCAGCATCAAAAATGTATGATTTCACGGGAAAAATACTGATTCAAATAGAACAGAATGATCTTTCTTGTGTATTTGCCTTAAGGGTTTTGAAAATGGAAGTCAGAGGAAGGTTTTTCAAATTATACTTAGGTACTTACATGAAGGAACTTCCTCTAATAAAGATAGTTCGTTATTTTATTTTTTTTTAATTTGTCTGTTGCCTGTGCTGCAACTGCAAATCAGATCGTGAGGCCTTTTTAAGGCATTTAAATTCAGGAATATGTCATACATATGAACACTTCATAAGCATTCACTTAACAGTAAATTACAAGCAGATTAAAAGTAAAGTTATATGCAATTTCAAAGATTTAATTGCGGAATGTTAACTTTCTCATACATTTCCCCTGTTCTTAAGTGCATTTTGGGCCCCTGGTTATCCTCTCAGTTGAAGTCAAGTTCCATCACTGTAGTTATGCCAACATAGGTATCACATTTTAGAGCAGAAAATCAGGAGCTTTTGCTTTTTTAAGTGTTGGAAATCTCTTAAACTTTATTTTTTTTCAAGTTTTACTTTTCATTGCTGTTTTGACAGTTTCTAAAGTTCACTAAGACCATGAAAAATCTTTCAGTTTACTTTAAGAGGATGTGGATTAAGTCTTAGTAGTATTTACTTTGTTTTAAATGTTTTGCACATCAGCTCTCCACAAAGAACTGTTCCCTGAAGGGTATGACTTTGTATTATGGACATAAGCTATTGGTTAAAGCAGGTGTCATTACATCAAGAGAAAGTTGCAGATGACACTCTCACTGAAGAGGGATTTATCAGCTATGTTCAGATGCCAGGGTCCTGAGTGTCTGCACACTCTCACTGCCCCAGCTAACACCATTTGCACATCAGCCACAGTCTCAATTTCAGCACAGGACTGGAACGCTCACTCCTTTGAGGTAGCTGTGCATAGTCCTGGCTCTTTTGACTTTGCTGGCTGAGTTTTGGGTTTGTGCTGGTATGTCATTATATCAGTCCTACCAGGAGTACAAATAATCAGAAAACACTACAAAAACAAAACAAAACAAAAACAGAGACACTGATACAATGCTTATACAAAAACACATCAGACATATCTGATTCAAATCTGTCAGGAAAATGGTATTAGTTTTGTTGAAATTGTAGGCAAACTACAACTATTCAACCGTAAGCTCATCAAAGCTGTGGTATAGTTTCTCAGTACTGCTATTTAACCTCTGCCATAGCAATTAGTGAAATTTTCAAAAAGTCTCAGTAAATTTTTTCAGTCTTCTTCTCTATCATTAATTGAAACAGGTATTTCAGTTGGAGAGAGAATGAGTAACCAATACTAAAGATTGAGGAAAACGTCCAATTTCATTAAAAATAAACTTGCATTAGCATTGATTAAAAATATTTTTTATTGGTGCTTAATGTACAGTATCAACTCTACACAGGTCAAAACCAACTCTTATAGATGCGAAATGTGAAAGTCTCAGGACAACATTATTAAATCCTTTACAGCAACTGGTAAGAAACTCCAAAGCTCAGTTTTACCTTCCATAGGTCTGATCAGTAGCTGCCCTTACTCTGAGCAGAAGGTTGGACCAGAGATTTGCTGAGATCTCTTCTAACCTGAATTATCCTATCATCCTTTTGGTAGAGGGGCTTGCTACTTTGTCAACAAGGGTGTCATACAACACAAATCAGCAATCTACAGCTGTCTTCATCAGAGTCTGCTTAGATGTCTCACTAGGGCCACATTGGATGAGAACAATTAAGACGTTAACAGAGGTGAAAGGAATGTTGCTAATCTCCACAATGCTTTGAGTTTGGTATCTAATTCAGTGGTATGAAGCTGAAGAATCTGAGAAGGTAGACAGTCTGACGTACTGCTCACAACTATAAAGAAAATAACATTGCTTAAGCATGAGGTAGTATTTCTTTCATTGTTACTCACCAAGACAAGGGTAAATTGACCACATCTCAACAAATACTGAAAACTGTTTAAATAATTTCCTATTTTTTTTTAACTTTTTAAAATGAAATACTGTTTACTCTGATATAGAAAACAGCTATTTTCAAGTAGGGGAAAAGCACGATTCCCTGGAGCTTTACCATTTTAATCTATAATCTGTGTAATTCTGTTCAGCCAGGTGTACAGTGTATTCCACACATCTGATGCTCAATACACTACAGATTTATACACAGCCGTGAAAATACAACAATAGCAACTGTGAATTAGAATTAACACAATGACTGCTTCATGTTAAGCTCTAAACGTCAGCTTTCTCTTCCTAGTCTGGTATTTTATGTAGTGAATATATTTAATCTGTTTCTCTATTTGTATGAACATGCAACAAGCCACATGAGAAGTGATTCAGATGAGGAATCTTGCCTTTTAACAGCTATTATTTGTGCTGATTTTCTCAAACTTACCTCTAATATCAAGATCCATCCAATAATTTCTTCTACTAGAATAATTCAAGAAACATGAACCAGTCAATTAGAGTTGCTGAAAACTTAAAGTACGCTTACACAGATAATTAAATAACAGCATTTTTAGTCCGCAACTTTGAAAAAACACAAACAATGTGCAAAGCATTTTAAACTGGAACTATGCTATAGTACTACATGTAACTTCACTTAAGTCTTGCACTGTAAAACAGGGCAAAAAAAAAAAGCTGCAACACCAGATTTCAGATATTGCTGTTACGTTGTCCACTACATAAGACAATATTGTAGTTCCAAGGTCTGAACACGCATAAAATCATTGTAATGACATTTTTTTTGTACTAGGTTTACAGGGACGGCTGGGAAGCCTTTAAAGTATTTTTCTTATAATAGAATCCATTTTGAGCAGATAATTTGCATTTCAGTTCTTTATCATGAGTAAAAGCCATTATTTGATAACATGCTAAAGACAAGTATTTTTGCAAATATTAAATGATATTGTTTAGATTAATCATGGGTATTATATCAAGCTTCTACTCCAATATTCGAACACAAGCGTACTCCTCTAAATTCAGAAGTATAAAGTACAAAGGAGTTAAAGAAGCACCAGGTGTTTCACTAAAATAATACCAACACAGTACCATTAACTATTTCTTAGCCATGATCTTTACATTTACCTGACAAAGACTGCTTGTTGCCACTCCCTGGGGGTAAAATATTTTAATGTAGTTTGAACCTACATGTCAATGATACAATTATTTCCTCTTACAAAGACAAGATTATTCTCATGAAATGAACTCAAAGAATTAATTACCAGTGATTTTCCAAAGAAATCCCCCAAAAAGCTTCCCTTTACAAGAAATTAGTTTCAGACCCTAAATTGGACTCCTCTGTCTGTGAGCAGTGAAATCTCAGCTTTCTAAATGCTTTTTGTCTCTTCTCATACTCGTATTCAAGATAGATGTTTAATGAAATTTGATCAATTACAAAAGAAGTCGAATTTAAGTGCATGAAACAACTTTTAAATTAGATTTCATTTCTTCTTACATGATCTCATAATCAGAGAGAACAGAACTGGTACTCATACCAGTCCCAGCTATATCTTATTGACACTAAGTTGGTTGTCAGGGCAAAAAATAAAAAGAGTTTAAGCTGAATGCTTAAATTACTTCCTGACCCAGGAAAAACAGGAGTACAGAAAGATTCAAGGTAAAAGCTGAAGCAGATTTAATTCACTGCAATGTAAATACCATGGAAAAAAGCCATAAAAAGCAAATTGAGAATATGAAACTGGATATGATACTGCTTTCCACACTGGCAATTTACATGTGTTTTATTCCTGGATGTTTTTCTTTTTGCAAAATGCAAGAAATGGTTACCCTAGCAACTGCCACATGTTCCTCAGTTTACTTCTGAGTTACAGAGAAGCTTAAAAAACAAAAATACCACTCACTTTAATCAGGATTGTTGTAACACCACAGACAGTTGGGAACTAAGTGTTACAACATATACACACATTTTTCAGAAGTTTCAAGAAAGCATATTAAAGAAAGAAAAGTTATAAATTTTGCATTTATCTTTTTCTGCAGTCTCATTTTCTTTATTGCTTTATGTGTAAATTAGAAACAAAGATTGTTGTATGAGGGAGAATTTATATTCTGCCAAATTTGACAGTTATTTCCTACATTATCATTTTATTATACTTCCAGTATGTTTTTATTCCATATACAAAATGAATGAAACTTTCAAAACTTCTTTAATGATGTAGGAGATATCATCTCCAAAGCATATTCAGAAGGTAGAGCTCCAGTTGCCACCACCTGTCAAAGGTAAAGATGTATTTCAAAGATAATCTTTGTCTGCTCTTCTCTGCCTAAATTAAATGAACTCTGATTAGGTGTTAAATCCTTTTTTTTTTTTTTTCCCCATGAAAATTACAACAGGTACAAAGAGCACAATAACACTATTCAATAGAGCAAAACACTGTTCCTCAGTATAATCACTACCATTAGCTATGCATTTTAGCCAGAGATAAACAAGAGCTTTTCACAGCTGCTTTGACCTGGGAAAATAGGTCCATGAAGTCCATCTTTCATTGGCCCAAACAGATGGAAGTCAGAAGGTGCCAAATCACAGAACTGTTTGAGTTGGAAGGGAACCTTAAAGGTCATCTAATCAACTCTCCTGCAATGAACTGGGATATCTACAGCTAGATCTGGTTGCTCATGGCCTGATCCAGCCTGATCTCAAATGTCTCCAAGGCCAGGGCAGCCACCACATCTCTGGGCAATTAGTTCCAGTTATAAATATAGCTTGTTCCAATGTAAAAACCTTTTTCCTTACATCTAGTCTAAAATCTGGACTATATGGTGGGTGTGGTAGGATAGTCCAGTGAAAACTTGTGATGCTCTCCATAGTCTTCAAACTGGTATGGGGCCTGGCATTACCATACTGCAAGAGAAAGTTCATCTTCTTCTCTGGCCTGACTCTGAAGTTTGAGCCTTTGGCTTAGTCAGTGTTGCAATGTAGCAGTCATAATTGATGGTTAGTCCAAGTTCCAGGAAATCCAGAAGGATCACCTCTTTCCTGTCATGAAAGACAGTGTACATCACTGAAAAGCCGAGGGCTGCATCTTGAACTTCTTCTTCAGTGGGGAAGTCGTGGCTCCACTCCATGGACTATCATTTTGACTCCTGCTCGAAGTGGTTACACCACATCTTGTCATTGGTAATGATGTGACCCAGGAAACTGTCACCTTCAGCCTTGTATTGGTTCAGTAGGTCCTGACAAACTTGCGTATGGTTTTCTTCCTGTTCCTTTCTGAGTATTTGCAGAGCCCACCAGGCACAAACTGTGTGATATTCCTATGTTACCACCATCATTTATGACATATCAAAGCCAATATCCAGTTCCATTTAGAATTTGACAGTCATAATCCACAGATTGGCTTGGATGAGCTGACTGAGACTCTTCATTTCATGATGTGACAGCTGCATATGGCCATCCTTTCCTATGGTCATCAACACTGCTGAAATGCACAACCCACCCTTCACTGGTCTCATAAGCACTGTTTGATCTCTATAAACATTCAGTAACTGTTCATTAATGTCAATGGGTGCAATTTTTTCCTCACGGAGGAATTAAATCTGATACTTCCAAGTCAAAGACCATTTTGTCAGACCGCCCCTCTGCTGCCATCTGTCACATGGCAACAAAGTGTAACAGAATATTGGTGGGAAGGTTCAACCTCTACAGCCGTATCACCAACATCCACCTCTGACACTGTGGGCCAATGTAATAAAGTAGGATGCATTACTTTCAAGGCAGTCTTCATAATTTACAAGTAGATACAATAGTATCAGTACAAAACTACTAGCGTGCTTAAAAGGGAAACAACTGAAGGTGGCCATAAACGAGCACACCTTAAAGAGAATTCTGTCCTTCTGCAGTTTGAGGGTTAGAAAGAGACAACTAGAGGTCTACAGTCCAGATCCTAGACACAAGCCTTTTCCCAAGTCAGCACAGGAACTGACACAAGACTCTAGGTCATGCTTTTGCTTTTTTTTTTTTTTTCTTCTATCTCCCAGTTCATTTTTTTCTGGATGAGATAAAATATGGGAAAAAATATTGGTTAAATTCCAATTCCTCATCCAAAATAAACAACTGTTCTAGTTAAGATAATATTTCTAAATTTGTACTTGAAATTGAATAACCAAAAGTAAAAGGATTTTGGATTTACATAAGCATTTGTAGATTTGAATATTCTTCCTGATGGCTATTTTCACAAGTTCTATCCAGTAAATGCTTCTCTGCCTATTTTACTTGTCCCTGCTGATTTCTTCTGTATTACCGTGTACCTCAGACAATAAGGAACAAAAGAAAATAAAAACTAGATACATCTTCTCTGCAGTTTTCACAGACTGGGATTTTGAGAAAAAAATATATAGAGAAATAATGGCATTTGGCTAAAACTGTGAATTTTGATAGCAGATTGACAAGAGAAACAACAGTACTTCTAGAAGTCATGAACAGGTCAGAAGTTTTGAAATGGTCAGGTAGCATAGGAATCTCTTAGACTAAGAAGTTAAAGTAATAGGGGCTAAATCTGTATTTAGCCTTTGGCAAAAATGCAAGCTACAAGTACCTCAGACACTAATGAAAGCTTAGGAGATGTTGGTGAATTGGACAAAGATCAACACATTCATTTCATATTGACCACATTTATCTCCCTATACAGGGCAGTCTAAATGTTAAAACCATATGTTTCTCTTTGGAAGCACAAGTATTTTAAAACCTATTACCTATATATAAAAATAAACACAACAAATTCAGGTGCAGTGGTATCCTAGTATAGAACACGCATGTGGAGAAGTGAGTAGATTCTTACAATTAAAATCATTTACCTTTAGTAAATGCATAAATAATTTATTCTTTTGATGCTTAGTTTAATCAAACTACTGAAACAGAATAGTAGGAAACACAGAACCAGACTTTTTTTTTTTTTCCGTTCCCTTGGGGCACAATATAGAGCAATCAATTGTAAATTAATTGGGGAAAATTTGTGTTTTGCATAGCATAAAGAAGCAAAACATTAATTCAGAATCATTTGCTTAATGGCATTTCTAATATGTTATGCATGTATTCAGCTTAGTTCTTTTTTTATTGAGACGCAAAACAATTACTGAGGATGTAGCTACCAATAAACCATAATATACATCTCTATTAAACAAGTAAAATTAGTCAAACTACAAGATAATCTTTAATTTCTACCAAGATGCAGAGTAGTTATTTGAGTGTATCAAATCCTCCATCAATTAATGAGAATTTATAAAGATTTTACTATATTTAGACACATTTGTTAGATATAAGTAGAGCCATTCACGACAGCACAGAGTGGCACGTTGTGCACTCCGCACATGAGCATTCAAGTCAGCTCTACCTCTGCATATGTTACCCACTTCAGTTCTTACATAAAGGGAGGCAGAGAGAGAGAGAGAGAGGAAAGGCAGAGAGTGAGAGGGATAACATAAGAGACAGATTCAAGAGAGAGAAAAAAAAATAAAGGAACAAAAATAATGGTTGTTGACCCTGCCCACAGCAGTGGGGTTGAACCTCGATGATCTCTGAGGTCCTTTTTAACCCAGGTCATTCTATGATTCTGTGAAAACTAAAAACAAAACAAACACTTGATGGATGAAGTTCCCAAACATGTCTTTAGACAGGTACATAAAGTAACGGAAGAAAAATCTGCATAAAATTAACCAGCATTTTCTATTTTACTGGCTTAGAAAAAATTAATTCTGATTGGAGACTTACTGAATATGAGATTCAATAAATGCCATTCTTGCTCTGATTAAATGTCAAAGCTATAGACACGTTACTTTGAAATGAGTGAGCAATAATGTGGTGCATAGAATGATGATCCAGAAGATTTATCTGTGCAATAGTTTTCTGTTCTTATCAATGAGACTTGATGATCTGGTGTCTTAAACCGCATTATGATACGTTTTGGTTTAATAAAGTTTCATTTTTATTTTTAATGATAGCAGCAAACAGCCACTAACCTTAATCTGATTGTGATTAGATCTCTGTCAGTCAAAGTCTTATTGCTTATACATAAAAGAGGGCCTTGTAATTTTTACTTCCTGTATAATCATAACTGAGATTTGAGAATCCCATATTTAAGTTCCTGCCTTTGATAGGGAATTTGATCCACCATTTCTACAGCCTTGAAGAATCACTGCAAAAAAGAGAAGAAAAGTTGTTTGAGACATGGTGCAAGACTAACCTTCAGAGGCATTCTAGGTCAGTGTGGTTATCTTAGAAAAGTTTTGTGTAACTCTGTACAAGTTTAATCTCCAGAGGCATTCTAGGTCCATATGGTTATCTTAGAAAATGCAGCTCATCATCATACTATTCTATAATCTGTGCTTAACCAGAAACAATTGAGCCCTTGGGAAATAGACTTTTCTGAGTGGCGTAAAAAGTATCTCTCAGCAGAAAAACAAACCACAAAACTGTGTGCAGTGGACCACTCTGTACGAGCTCCTTGTGTCTTAAAACTCAGGAAGTATTTCTAAAACACATAACGAAGGAAGTTAAAACAGAGAAAAGTATGTCAGAAACACTTGCTAAGGTGACTTAAGACTTTCAGAATCATATCTCAAAACAATTTTGTTTTTTTCTTTTCAAATTTGTTATAAAACTGTGTTCAAACAGGAAGCCGTTCAAAATTAATTTTGGGCCTATGACTGAAATTGTTCAGCCACAAATGACATTCTGGTTTGGATACAGTGCAGTTCATAAGAAATAATTTCTGAAAAGTGAGTCATTCATTTACACATGAGCTCCAACTGAAAGTGTTACACAGATTAAGCTGTAAACTCAGAACATCAAACAACAAATCTGAATTACTGCATTCATTCAAATTCCTTAGCTGCAAAAAAAGTAAGTAAATACATAAATAAAAAGTATTAGGAAGATCTCGTTTAGAAGACCTAACCTTTTTTTCATACCACTTTTGAATGGAGTGGTCAAATAACAATTAATATTTACAGTTAAGTTCCACAAATCAGAACTGATAAGTGAAACCTACCATACATGACAGCACACTGAAGAAAGTAGGAAACATTGATAAACCAACGGAATGCCGAACTTAGACTAGAAATTGAGATTTTTCAAATTACATGTGATGAAAGCTGAACTCTGGTACCACACTGATGACATGGTAATTGCTGTTTTCATTCGTCTCTTTTGAGCATAAAAAAGACTGTCACACAGGTCTCCGAACAGACATTTTATAGATAGCCTTAGCCTGAGCTAAGAAGAGCCCTCAAAGGACACATCAAAGAAATTTCTTTTTTTCTCAGAAGTGCTGCTATTCATCGAGCAGAGCAGAAGTAGAATTAAGTTAAAATTGATTCAGTTTTATTTCTCACTCAGTTAACTTCTGAAGATGTGGAGCAAGAAAAAGACAAAACTGGAAAAAAACAAAACAAAACGTTAATTCTCTTTTCCCCTCATCTTATTCTCTCCTGTGTGTTTCTAGCTGGAAAAGCTTAGTTTTGACTGTTTGCACCTGTAGTTTTCATAACAAAACAGAATTCTAGTTTGTTACAATGCTACCAGTTTAAATTGTGCTTTTGAGCTCAGAATTCCAGTTGTCAAGAGGGAAGCTAATGAATTCTTTATCATTTCAAAGCAATTTTGAAAAGCAAAGCAACAATGATGAACAAATTAAAACAAAAGCAAAATAACAAAACAAAGTTGTAGTCGTGATGAAGTGTTTGTTAACTCTTCTTACCAAACATTTTCTTTAAAACTCTGAAGCTGACTCGTAGGAAGACTATCAATGCTTCCAGATCCCCCAGATCAGGATGTGCGAGGCTGGAAGGCATGAATGTTATAAACTGAAGTTACCTTAATCTGATTTCTGATCAATAAGTGCTCTGAATATTTTCCAGATTCGAAATGAAATGAGACTACATTTACCTGGATTCTAACACACGGTAACTGCAGAATACTCAGCCTGGCTCCTCCTTTCACATTTCCTGATCTATGCAACTTTATTTTTAACCATGCTGATGTCTATTTTATGAAGTTGTGTGGCACTGCAGAAATTGCCTATGCCCCCATTAGTATTGTCACATCAGACAGAAAATCTGATGACAATAATATTGAACATAACAAAGGATATCTAGTAGAGACTGTATTATAATAATTATTACCATGAACAACGTTGCCTGATAATTACCAGCATTTTTCTCTTACACATCAGTAAAATTCATCTAACCCTGCAAAATTCTTTCTATAACATGCAGAATGGAAGCCTAACATGTACAAACAGTAAAATAGCAAACTAGTAGGTGTGGCCACTGTAATTAAGGATTATTCTCAGTGAAAGAAATTCTTAGTTTCATGCTTCATTATTTTTAAAAGAGAATGCAATTAAATCTGGTAAAAAATTCTTCAAGAGGGAACTTTTATTATAAAAACATGATTGACATAGCAGCAGTGAAGTAGGAATGAGCCTGTTCCAAAACAATCTGCTTAAACTAATTACCAAACTAATGAAGGCTAATCATGTCAAACCTTAAAACTAGCTTGAAAAATATGGTATTTCACAATCAAGCAAATTAAGCTGAGAGGTATTTTTCATTAGAATGTACAGATTTCTTTCCATTTGATTTCAAGCATCACATTTATACATAATGTGCTATTTTTTACCATAGAGCAAAGCAAAATAAATCAAAATAAACCTTCCCATTCATGAAAAAGAGCTTCTTGGTTACTGGACTCCTATGTTCAGTAAAAAAGTTCAGAGAAGGGAATAACAGAAAGAGGAACAAATGAAACTTCATCAAAACTCCTCCAACTCAGTATTTCCTAGGTTACCAGTTTGGCAAGTACATAGCATTATGTTAGTATTATTCATCATAAAACAAGTATGATTATGAATTAGCTGAGTTTAATTAATTGTTAATATTTTGATCTGCAAACACTGAGAGTTGCCAACATCCAAAATATAACTGATACTGTCTTATTTATTATAATGATGATAAGGAAAGGTATGCATAATCCTGCTGGAGATTCAAAAGATATGTTAACTCTCGAGAAAAAAAGACATTTTAAAGTACAGATTCCCTTGACAAAAAATGTTTTAGTAACAGACCAGGACACTAATAACACCACCTGCTGATCCTGTTGTGAAACCTTTCTGGTCTGGCACGGATCCCTCCATGACAGTACTCAAATATCAAGCCTTGCTTTATCTCATCAATAAGAAACTGCAGCCTTCCAGTTTTTTTCCAAGGTAATGTCAGATTTTTGTAACTAAATATTACATGTCCTCACCTGCAGTAGACTCTCCATCTTCCATTAAAAGTTTAGGCTAATGAAAACCAGTTTTCTATATCCATATGGCTCTATAAACCACAAGGATATTAAAATGAATTTAGACATCCTGACTGTAATGAGAACTCATCTCAATAATTCTTCAGTATTTTGTTCCAAGACAGACCATTATTAGCCAAAGTGGACATAAAAATGTTTTAAATAGTGACCCTTGAAGACTAATTATTTTTAGAAAATGAGCAACTATAAAGCAAGTTTATTTGTAACTTATCAATTACCAATTAATTCTAATGTTTATCAGCATCACGGGATACATAATGAAGCTAAAACCTAATTTTCAAGCCAAACATTTTTCTGGCCTTCAGAGTATTTCCCTCACTGCTTGTAATGCAAGTCTTGATCAGCCCTAAAAACCTGCTCCTGAAGGAGTGCCAAACAAACCTGTTTTACTTCATATCTGCTATAACTCTCTAATTATTACTTCTACAATTTTCAAATGCTACTTAATGTCCCCTGGATTCCTTTTTTAGCTCACATTATCTCTTCTGTCTCATGCATGACAGGAGACAAAAATAATATTTTGTCACTACCCCAGAAAGCCTTTCAGGACTTTTCAAGCATTCAGCCATTCAGATGTGTTTCTTTACCAAATCATTTAATTCCAGAATAATCTGAACCTTTAACCAGTTGATCATTCTCCATAATCAGTAGTAGAAATTGAGCCCAAGTCACGTTGTAAAAATCAAGTCAGAATCTCACACTGCTCTGCAATTTGTATTCTAAATTATAAAAGTCAAATCCGGTCTTATTTCAAAACTATTCACATAAAATGGGATACTATAGTAAGGAGAGCTCAAAGCTGTTGTGGTTTAACTCAGCAGGCAGCTAAATACCACGCAGTTATTTCCACAATCCTCCCAGTGAGATGGGGGATAGAAGTGGGAAGAAAAAAAGAAACCCACAAGGTAGAATTCATGGGTTGAGATAAAACATCTATTTACTGGGATGGAAAAGGAAAATAATAGCAATGATAATAATATAATATCTATGTATAAAATAAGTGATACACAACACAATTGCTTACCACACAGTGATTGATGCCCAGGTAGCCCCGGAGCAGCAGCTGCCCATCCTACTGTTAGGAAGTTGGTTTTTTTCATGACATAATATGGTCCAGAATATCCTTTTGGCCACTTAGGGCCAGCTGCCCTGATTCTGTCCCCTCCCAGTTCCATGTGCTACCTCAGCCCCCGTCTCTGGCAGGGCAGCACTAGAAGGTGAAAAGCTGAAATGCCCTTGCCTCTGTGCAGCACCATTCAGCAACAGATAAAACATCAGTGTGTTATAAACACTGTTTTTCTCCTAAAGCCAAAACACAGTGTCATACCAAACAGTATGAAGAAAAGTAAACTCTTTCCCAGCTGAAACCAGGAAAAAGGCAGACTAACAAACTTAACAGACATGGATTTTGAACTTCAAATTATTTCTGTGCTTTGTTTTCTTAGTATTGAGAACATTAAAGCAATTTAAGGTGACATTTCCATGCTCATTAACAGAGGACCACAGAGTCATTTTCAAGGAGAAAGACAGGTGGTTTATAACTTCCATCATTGTAATACTAAGCAGGATAACAACTGTTGCCTGAAGGAAGGATAATTATCCTACAAGAGAACTTAAACTGCATATTCAGTTCGTATTTATAAGAACTGGCAGAAAAAGCCGCACACCAAAGCCAAATCATTCCTGTTTACCAGTTTAAACTGTGGTTAACCAAATTAATCCCTTATGCACGTTTATTGGTATTGGCTTTTTTGCTGTATCAGGTACCTCAAACAGGTAAAGCTGCAAATATCTGCCATTACCTATTATTCTACACTATTGCAAACAAACAAGCAAACAAGAAAAAGCAGAGAATTCATTACAGAGAATCACTTTGTCACCAGCATCTCTTCTTTTACTTCTTATGGAAAATTCTAAAACCCCAAGAGCAGTTTTTTCAGGATGCAACAGAATTACCCAAATCCCTCATAGAATAGCATCCTTTCACCTTTCTGTTTCTACTCTCTTCTATTATGTTTCTTCCTAGTGGGACATGTTGTAGAACTTAAAGTATGTATCCAGAAATGCCCTTATTTTCTTCAAACACTTCATAAGCATTTACATATGATAGAAAGTGTTCTTTCTTTATGTTTGTCCGTTATGCTTTTCCATATAAGCCCCTAGTTCACTGGAGAGGACAATTTATTAATTCAATGAAGACAAGCAGCAATTTCTCAGAATATTTCTGAGAAATGGAATAATACCTTTGCAACCAAATAATGGAATTGTAGAATGACTTGGGTGGGAAGGGGCCTTAAAAACAGCTACTTCCAACCCCCAGATGTAGGCAGAATTGCCACCCACTGGATCAGGCTGCCCAGAATCCCATCCAACCTGGCCGTGAATGCCTTAAGGATTGGGGCACCCACAGCTTCTCTGGACAACCTGTTCCAGTGCCTCATCACCTTCTCTTAGCGTAAAGCCATTGTATCTTTATAAGGCCTAGCCTAGTTGATATCATGTATATAGCTGGAAACAACTCCAGGTTTTTCAATATATTTTACTACTCTTGATCCACCTGACTTTACATAACATTTTTCCAAGTATCCAACAATTATTTCTCCTCTGTTTTCACCACATCTGAAATTGCTTTACTGAGGAAGCAACATTCTTTCTAAATAGCAGTTAGAAAATACTGTGGGTATGAACGTTATGTTTTCTACTATTTGTTGGACTTGCTCACTGTTCACGGATGATGTCTCCACTCCCCTAAGTTATAAAGCTTTTTAGAAACACACACTTGAAAGGTCACTTGCTATAACAGGCAACAGAAGTTCTCAGATCTTGCTCTTAAAACACAAGTGATGTCCCAATTAAATACTATTCCACGTTTTCACTCCAATAGATAATGATAATTTTCAAAGTCTACATTAATTTTAGTCCAGTCGTCTAAACATCTGGTTGTAGTTACTACAAGTAACTACACTGGATGTTAACTTAGATAGTTCTCACACTTTCTGACTTTGTATAGGTGCAGAAAGGAATCTCTTTTCACTCATGTTTTCCAAAAACACCCAATTCCAATTTATTTTACTGAAGCTGAGTGACAAGAACTGTGTACAGCATTCCACAAGCATTCTTATCTGCAGCTGATAAATTAAGCTAACGTCTTTTGGAATATGCTAAGTTTGTATTTGCTGCTTCCCAGGCATNAATGATAATAATATAATATCTATGTATAAAATAAGTGATACACAACACAATTGCTTACCACACAGTGATTGATGCCCAGGTAGCCCCGGAGCAGCAGCTGCCCATCCTACTGTTAGGAAGTTGGTTTTTTTCATGACATAATATGGTCCAGAATATCCTTTTGGCCACTTAGGGCCAGCTGCCCTGATTCTGTCCCCTCCCAGTTCCATGTGCTACCTCAGCCCCCGTCTCTGGCAGGGCAGCACTAGAAGGTGAAAAGCTGAAATGCCCTTGCCTCTGTGCAGCACCATTCAGCAACAGATAAAACATCAGTGTGTTATAAACACTGTTTTTCTCCTAAAGCCAAAACACAGTGTCATACCAAACAGTATGAAGAAAAGTAAACTCTTTCCCAGCTGAAACCAGGAAAAAGGCAGACTAACAAACTTAACAGACATGGATTTTGAACTTCAAATTATTTCTGTGCTTTGTTTTCTTAGTATTGAGAACATTAAAGCAATTTAAGGTGACATTTCCATGCTCATTAACAGAGGACCACAGAGTCATTTTCAAGGAGAAAGACAGGTGGTTTATAACTTCCATCATTGTAATACTAAGCAGGATAACAACTGTTGCCTGAAGGAAGGATAATTATCCTACAAGAGAACTTAAACTGCATATTCAGTTCGTATTTATAAGAACTGGCAGAAAAAGCCGCACACCAAAGCCAAATCATTCCTGTTTACCAGTTTAAACTGTGGTTAACCAAATTAATCCCTTATGCACGTTTATTGGTATTGGCTTTTTTGCTGTATCAGGTACCTCAAACAGGTAAAGCTGCAAATATCTGCCATTACCTATTATTCTACACTATTGCAAACAAACAAGCAAACAAGAAAAAGCAGAGAATTCATTACAGAGAATCACTTTGTCACCAGCATCTCTTCTTTTACTTCTTATGGAAAATTCTAAAACCCCAAGAGCAGTTTTTTCAGGATGCAACAGAATTACCCAAATCCCTCATAGAATAGCATCCTTTCACCTTTCTGTTTCTACTCTCTTCTATTATGTTTCTTCCTAGTGGGACATGTTGTAGAACTTAAAGTATGTATCCAGAAATGCCCTTATTTTCTTCAAACACTTCATAAGCATTTACATATGATAGAAAGTGTTCTTTCTTTATGTTTGTCCGTTATGCTTTTCCATATAAGCCCCTAGTTCACTGGAGAGGACAATTTATTAATTCAATGAAGACAAGCAGCAATTTCTCAGAATATTTCTGAGAAATGGAATAATACCTTTGCAACCAAATAATGGAATTGTAGAATGACTTGGGTGGGAAGGGGCCTTAAAAACAGCTACTTCCAACCCCCAGATGTAGGCAGAATTGCCACCCACTGGATCAGGCTGCCCAGAATCCCATCCAACCTGGCCGTGAATGCCTTAAGGATTGGGGCACCCACAGCTTCTCTGGACAACCTGTTCCAGTGCCTCATCACCTTCTCTTAGCGTAAAGCCATTGTATCTTTATAAGGCCTAGCCTAGTTGATATCATGTATATAGCTGGAAACAACTCCAGGTTTTTCAATATATTTTACTACTCTTGATCCACCTGACTTTACATAACATTTTTCCAAGTATCCAACAATTATTTCTCCTCTGTTTTCACCACATCTGAAATTGCTTTACTGAGGAAGCAACATTCTTTCTAAATAGCAGTTAGAAAATACTGTGGGTATGAACGTTATGTTTTCNCTATTATGTTTCTTCCTAGTGGGACATGTTGTAGAACTTAAAGTATGTATCCAGAAATGCCCTTATTTTCTTCAAACACTTCATAAGCATTTACATATGATAGAAAGTGTTCTTTCTTTATGTTTGTCCGTTATGCTTTTCCATATAAGCCCCTAGTTCACTGGAGAGGACAATTTATTAATTCAATGAAGACAAGCAGCAATTTCTCAGAATATTTCTGAGAAATGGAATAATACCTTTGCAACCAAATAATGGAATTGTAGAATGACTTGGGTGGGAAGGGGCCTTAAAAACAGCTACTTCCAACCCCCAGATGTAAGCAGAATTGCCACCCACTGGATCAGGCTGCCCAGAATCCCATCCAACCTGGCCGTGAATGCCTTAAGGATTGGGGCACCCACAGCTTCTCTGGACAACCTGTTCCAGTGCCTCATCACCTTCTCTTAGCGTAAAGCCATTGTATCTTTATAAGGCCTAGCCTAGTTGATATCATGTATATAGCTGGAAACAACTCCAGGTTTTTCAATATATTTTACTACTCTTGATCCACCTGACTTTACATAACATTTTTCCAAGTATCCAACAATTATTTCTCCTCTGTTTTCACCACATCTGAAATTGCTTTACTGAGGAAGCAACATTCTTTCTAAATAGCAGTTAGAAAATACTGTGGGTATGAACGTTATGTTTTCTACTATTTGTTGGACTTGCTCACTGTTCACGGATGATGTCTCCACTCCCCTAAGTTATAAAGCTTTTTAGAAACACACACTTGAAAGGTCACTTGCTATAACAGGCAACAGAAGTTCTCAGATCTTGCTCTTAAAACACAAGTGATGTCCCAATTAAATACTATTCCACGTTTTCACTCCAATAGATAATGATAATTTTCAAAGTCTACATTAATTTTAGTCCAGTCGTCTAAACATCTGGTTGTAGTTACTACAAGTAACTACACTGGATGTTAACTTAGATAGTTCTCACACTTTCTGACTTTGTATAGGTGCAGAAAGGAATCTCTTTTCACTCATGTTTTCCAAAAACACCCAATTCCAATTTATTTTACTGAAGCTGAGTGACAAGAACTGTGTACAGCATTCCACAAGCATTCTTATCTGCAGCTGATAAATTAAGCTAACGTCTTTTGGAATATGCTAAGTTTGTATTTGCTGCTTCCCAGGCATTCTAGTGCAAATGTTTATTCTATAAGTAAATAAGTATGTCATGTCTTTCTCTTTTCTACTGATATTCCTCTCATGACTTCCATAGCAGAAATTACTACTAGACCCTGAAATAATGTGTCATTTCATGCTAATGAAATTTCATACTATTGAAATCTCTATTCTTTACACATTCAGTTGTTTTCAGGTTGGAAAAGAGAACCATTCCATTGTTTGCAAACAGAAAGGCTGAATCCAGATTCAAAAACAAAAAATTTCATAATAATAAAAAATGGTAGGTTCTACTGACTTAACACGACCATTTTTACCAAATCATGCCTAACCCATGTTTGGAAGGACAAGCAAAAAGGACAGTTTGAAATGGTACATCTGTCCCTCTTCAACACTAGCAATGAACAAAACTGTTCATTCTGTCATTCCACAGTCACCTTTAGGATGAGCTTTTCAGGTAATATCAGTGTTCAGTGCCTTGATTCCACCTTATCATTTATTCAGTTTCAAGAGCTATTGTCCCATAGCAAGATGTATTCTCTGCACAAATACATCCACACATCTTGAATGTTCTTATGGAAATATGTGAGTTAGTGTTCCCAGGTGTCTTTATATACACATGGAAAACAGATACATCTAAGTCTTTGGATCATAACTAGGAATCATGACAAAATATGACAGAAATTATGCTTATCTCAGAAAAAACTAGAACAAGCTATGAGTACAGCAATCACTGTCTGGTTGATTGTGATACTTGAACAGTAAATACTGCTGAAAATTCTCTGGGAGATCAGAACATTAATTTTAACACTGCTGTCAGATTTGGCATCCAAATGCAGAAGGTCAAAAAAGGAAACAGAAAATCAAGATTTGACAATACCAGATATGTTTCATAGGATAAATTAACCATGTTCAGTGACATGCTAATGAGCCAAATCAGCTAACATTCAGGGATTGAGTGAATTTCTCATTTTAAAGAAAATACAAGGAGAAAAAATAAAAATAAAAATAATAAAA
>VXAB01005231.1:185513-280464 GCA_013399175.1 Odontophorus gujanensis
TAAAAAAAACCACCTTAAAGATAATAGGAATAATTAAAAGGATTGTACACTGGGGAAAAATGACATGGGGATGGTGGCTCTCAATTTATACATGCCAGAGAGGTACAACAGTTTAAATAAGTTTATCAATTCAGACATAACCCTGACAATGTGAAAGGAAAAGAAAAGCATTTGAAAGAATGTTCAGATAGCATTTCTGGAAGCATATGATTATTGAGCTGTGGTGTTACAGGAAGGTATACTGTACTTAACTGTAAGTGCTGCTACATTTTTGTCTTCTATCTATCCTTTTTATGTTATTATTTAAAAAAAAAAAAAACAAATAATAAAAAGAAAATAACTTCTGCATTTTAATGCATTCACTTCTAGGGAAATAAGAAATGAACTGTGATAGTCTTATACTGTGGATTAGAACTGATGAATAGGTCATAAAAGCAAAAAAAGCAATAATTTCAAGTCTGAAAATAAAATTAGTTTTGTAAATCATGTAAAAACCTTTACAAACAATATCAATGAGATACTCAGCGGAGCAAAAGCTTTAATTAAAACTAAACACAAATCAAAACACTTTCTGATATCAGAATGTCAGTACCTCTCTGAGGCAACTTAGGAGTTTCTGTAAATCACTCAAATGGATATGCAGCACAGCAGAAAACAAAAATTTATTTCCTAATCGTTACAAGAATATTCTGCTTTACACCTTGTCTGTTTCTGCATCCTGAAATTGTTTTTTCATGCATACATTTCTTAAAACTGCCTCAAGAATTTTTAAATATATATATATCCATTGTATTCCCTGGGTGGGTCAGGATAGAAGTAATCACCTCATATATTCACAATTATAATGTAAAAGTAATTTAGCCTAGATTGGGTAGGAGAATCCATGACATTTCTAATTCATTTCTGGCACCTCAAATATATATTTACATATTTGTAATGAGGAATTTCCACTAACTATCATAACAAGCAATAATTTTTCCCCTTCATGGATCTTAAACCATGCACTAAATTCTAAGTATGCATCTAATACTGTCCGGGATTGTATCAGAATTTTCCTGATGGACTTGTATTCATTAACCACTTGAAACATTTTAGATAATTTTAGTTTATTCCCACTGGTTTTCATTGGTTGGCTTGGTTTGGTACATTTTTAGATCTATGGGCATTTACTTCAGAGTGACTATATACTACCCAAATTATAAATATACCAACAAAAACCACGTGAAAACATTACATATTAAGAATCTGCCATTTAAGACTGATGGTTTAAATTAATTTAGGTCTTTTAAGCCTAAATGTTTGTTATTGCAAAACTACTCAGCAGCAATTGCAGTTCCTAAAATTATCTTGTTTACTACTATGCTAATTTTATTACAGTAACCTTTTTTTCCCATGATAAATAAGAAATAAACAAACAAACCAAAACCAACCCAAACACAACACATACTAAATTCACAAGAAATATATTATATGTTAACTACAGCCTCTGTCTTTCTCGGACTGTAATACCACTACAAGAGCACACCTGTTTCTATGTTTTAGGCTTATTTAACTTTTACATTACAAGAGCCACAAAATAAAAATATAAAATGCAGGCTTTGCCAAACACTCTGCTTGACGTTGGCTCAGATTCTTTACTAGTCAAATGCATTACAGACTCCCAGCACTGGTTTGGTAGCTTTGTAGAAAATCAAGCCAAAACTGGTCTCACTCATCTTTAGTTCTGGCCATCTGCTTGGAGCATCTGGTAACAGGGTACATTCACCCACATCCAGAACGTGATTGTTCCTTTGCCAACTATGTGCCTAGGTAACTGCCAATATGTGCTCGCCACTACTAACATGACAACTGTCAAAAAGAAGTTGAACGTGTGAGGATGAATCTAAATTAAACTAAAGTATTGCTGTCTCAACTTACAGCACTATATTTTGGACATAATTGCTTGGTCATGGCAACAAGAGATAACCCACTTACTCAGAGAAACATTACTGAGATTAGGAAAGAGGATACCAAGGATCAAAATACTTTGAAAAGTTATTTTTCACAGATAATCTATTTTTTTTCTCTGACAACTACATATTGGATATGCAGTCATTAGTTTAGAAGAAAATACGTAATTCTAGCAAAGAGCTAAATTTTAGTTAAGGTCAGAATTGTACATTCAATATTTGATTTCTGAAGAAGTCAAATAAGAAAAAGGATTACTTTGAAGTTTATTTTACAATTAATCTAAGTATATAAAATTATTAGCTGTAGTCAAGCTGCCACACATTGAATTTAATTTAAAATGATTTGAATTGCTAGAGGAGAAATTATAACATAAAAAGGAGATTAGAACAAGAATGGTAAAGAAATGTATAACTTCAGTTGTAATTCATTGTGTTGTAAATATAATCTTCTGATGTCTCTGCTAAATCAGAAAAAATGGACAAATTTGTAGGTTTGTAGGTATTTCATGTTTGGTGTAGTATTTAAAAAAAAGGAGGGGGGAAGAGTGCAGTAAATTAAATTAATAAAATTATCATTTCCTTTACAAAATGTGATTGCACAAACTTCTAATCCTTTTTTGCCATGCCATTTGTGAAGTGGTCAGATTGACTCCATAGCTGTCAAAAGCACATGAAACAGAACTGCAGACTGATAATCTAACAGAAAAGCCTGGAAAACCAACTCAGGATCATGATAGTAAGTTATTGTGCTGCTTAAAGAAAGGGAATAAAACCTGGGATATATTCTGAGATTGTCACAGTGACATCTCTCTTCTTGCCCTATCTCAATCATCTGTTGTCATTTTTCCTGTATTTAAACTGAAAGTTTCAAGGAATAAAGGTCACAGTTTTATTCAGCAGCGAGTTGGCACACAAGACTGAGTGGTGCTCATCCACCAGTATGGCTCCAATACACAATGCTGCTGTCACAAAGGCTGCCAAATTTGTAACAGTAACAAAGTTATATACTATTTCTGCTCAGCACTGTGATTATGATCGATAAATGCCTTGCTTCACATGCAGGTGGTCCAACAGTCATCTGCCATTATGTGTCAATCATGCTAATCCACTTCAAAATAGGTTAGGAAATCAGTACTGTATTTTTTACATCCTCAAATTTTTAAAAAGCTTTACCAAGTATTCATTCAAGTCCTTTGAAAAGTTATTCCAAAATAAAATATCATGTACCATATATTAATATTCTTTTGGTTCCCACCTTTTTTGTTTTCAACATACCTATTTCCAATGGTGCATCTTCAAAGCTTTATGCATTGTTATATTGAAACATTTCTGCATTTTTTCCTATTGATACGAGAAATACAAATACAGTAAGTTCTTAAAGAATTGTAAATGGTGATAATTCCTCTGATAACTGTTAAAGTGCTTTCATGTGGAATAAACAACTGCAGAGAAATGTGGACCAGACACATTTAGTGAAAGAGAAAGAGTAAATCTCATTTGGATCTAGCTGATCATCCTGATTTCCTGAAGTTATTTTTATTTTTATGTTAAATAACCTCAAAGAACATAATGTCCATGGATACAAAGAAATCAATGACGTCTACAATCTTGCCATTCTTCTCTCCTAATGGTCTATGTGAGAATTTGTCCTGTTTTACAGTTACATTAAAATTAAACATCTAAAGCTTTCAGTTTTCTGTCAGGGAAATGTGTTCAAAAGAAAAGAAGAAAAAAAATAATGAAATGGAAGTGTAACAAGCTCACAAAATAAACACAAACACACACACTGAAATAATTACTCAGATGCTGCAAACTGCATCCAGGGTTAAATACAAATAGTGTTGCCCTCTCCTTTACATCTTGCATTTGCTGCTACACAGGGCAAGCCTGATGTTCTAAAAATCGACCACTATAGAAAATTGAAGATGTTCTAAATAAATCAACATTCCAACAACAATCCCTAGTCATTTCTTTCAAATAAGAACAGAAATTTTAGATATTCAACTTTGAGTTTTTTCAACCAAAGATTCTAAAAATACCACTATCATCTTAAACTGTCAGCTGTCCAAGTTGAACACCTCAGAAACATATCAGTTTCCAAAAACTCTCATTCATGTTTTAAATTGGACCAGTGTGTTAGCCATAAATAACAATCAAATACTAAGAGCATATTACAGTTAACTGTTAATTTATATTCCTTAATTTGTAAAGAGCTTCTGTATGAAACTCTTTGCTTTAGAGTGGAATGGAAGAAAAAACTATGAATGGTAGCAGAAAGTCCTTCTATTTTCACAAAACATATATAATTTCCAACAACCATATCTTCCAGTGGAGCTTACTTTTAGAAATATTTTATTTCAGAACAGATTCTCTTGTAAAAGCCTACTGTATCATCTCTTTGAGCTTTAACCTAAATCTGAGCTACCTCCTCAGTCACAAACTTTCCACATATACCTCAACAAAGGCATCCTAGTTACATTCTTAAAGAGGGGAAGAAAAAAAAAAAAAAAGGAAAGATTTTTGCACAGATAACTTGAACTATTTCAAATAATTATGGTTGTGCATCTTCAGTCAAGAAAACATCTTTTCATTTTGAGTATCCAACAAAGAAAGAACCAACCGATAAAAAGTGTCAGAAAAATACTAAAATTTCAAATGAAGTCCGCATAACTCCACAACTTCTTAAAATAAGTAAATAAATAATAAATGCTGTAGCTACACTCAAGTAAGGAATGAAATGTCTCATCCCCAGTTTTTAGTTGGTGATATTTCTGTCACCAGGATTTCTGTCCACAGAACTGCTCAAAGTGGTTATAATGACAAGAACCGAGAAGTGGCTCTTTCAGTTGATGTTTTTGAAAGGTAGCTTTGTATGAACAGCTGTGTTTTCAAAATGCTTGCCACCTCTAAATTGGTCCTCGTGAAGTGAACTGTTTGCCTTATTGCCAGCAGGGCACATTGCAGTGTAGCTGCTGCATTTTTAGTTTTTATCACTGTCTCTCTAACTGCTGAAGTGGAAAAGAAAGATTGCCAAAATCTGACGTGTTTCTTTTCCTTTCTGCCCACTCTGACTTAGTTTTTAGCTGTCTGTTGCTCCAGTGATGGGAAACGTTGCTCAGTTTATTCATTCACTGAATGTCTTTTCCAGTTCAAATAATGGTGATACACTCTTGTAAACCACGGTTCCAGCTGTCAATACCAGTGAACGAAACACACCTAATTAAGGCATACAAATAAATTAAATGTAAGAGGCACACAATATCTGATAAGACCATAACCATGAACTGAATGTAATACAGATGGTCTTCCAGCAGAATTTAAGGAATTTCTCCACAAAGACTTAAACGCCTTATGACGTAAGTTCTAGTACAGGAAAACAGTAATATAAATAATGAAAAATTTTTATTACTGATAAGTAATACTAGCATATTAGATGCAGACACCATTTAGACTTTTTAATTGCAGGCATTAGTAAACAAATCATAACACTTTATCCAAATGAGAGAAAATCTGTATAATCAGAGTGCACATAATAACTTTTCAGTGCAATTAAGTAAAGACTTGTATATTGAAGACTCCAAAACCGTAATGCACAGCTCCTCCTGCTGCTTGTGTGAAAACTCTTATCCTCAGCTTACTGGTGATGGTTTGCTGCTGAGCCTGATCTCTACAGGCTTTTTTGTTGCACATCATAATTCACACAAGTTTTATGAATCCTTTGCATAACATCAAACATATTGAATGGGCATCAAAAGCTGCAAACAGAAGAGCTATGATAAAATAGCATTTTTATTTAACAATTTTTTGTTGTTTTGAAGAAAAAAATTACTTTTGCTTAGAAACCTTTATGTATTTAAATTTTGAGTATCTTAAATGCTACTCAAAGGAGCAGGACAGTTCTTTTTGTTCTTTTTAGTTCAGGCTCTTTTTGTTCGTATTACTAGCTTTAAAATTGGATATTTGAAATGCAAAACTTTTACGTAAAGCTCCAGATGGTACAAAGAGCTTAGCTTTAAAGTACTGGAAGGCATTAATAAAAGTTCTGAAAATCCCTGTTAGTAACAGTATTTCTATTTAGCCTTTATTTACTGTTATCAGTATACTAATGAAGAAAGGGAATCAAAGCGTTCCCAAAGTTCAGAGTATCAAAAAGTTAAATGCTTACTCTCTGATTATCTCTGTGAGACTGCATTCTTCAAGGAAACTGAACTTCAATTACAATTTATAGTCTTGAGTGCAAGATAGCAGTTTACATGAGGTTGATTTTATTACAGTAGGCTGCAGCTCACTTCTCAGTTCAAAACGGTTTGTATACATCTCAAGGTTAGAAACTAACTATATGCACACAGAAACACAAACATACATCAGTTGACAAAAGCAGAGTCAGTCTCTTTAACATCATACTGAGCTTTGATTTCTTCAAATGGGACCAGAAAAATTAAATTCAGAAATCCATATTTTCTTAACTTCTTTATCAACATTATATATCAAAGCTTCACACAATACTATTAATAGAAACAAAAAGACCAAAACACTGCTTTACTGCCCAAATAATTGTACACAAGTATTCCTGTGTGTTTTCACTGTTTATCTTTTTTTGTTGGTAAATCCATCTCAGACCACATCCTATCATTCACAGTGGTTAACAGCAAACATCCAGAGTGGAGCAGAAAAGCAGGTCAGTTATGTCATTGCTCCTTCCCAGAATACTTTCCTAGTCATGTGCATGATATGGAATCTAAATACTGAGCTTAGATATCCACAGAGCAGTTCGTTGAACTTCAGTGATTTTGTTAGGCAGGTAGTATTTCTTATGATGTTTCAATCATTGGAAGCTTACAATTTGTATTCATCACACTTACAAATTTATTTGTAAAACACAATTTGAAAGAAAATTCCAGAAGTCAATGGGACATGTGCCTAAGAAAGTACATGAAGAACAGGACTCAAAAAACACTCCCTCTCCTCCTCCAAATCTTCTCCATAATAAATCACATCTATGCATTTGGCCTAGAATGGTTTCTACCTAGAGTTCCTCAGTAAATGGGACAGTACTCTAGATAAATTAGATAGGAAATAGGTTCATTACTTACCTTATGGTGGATAAATTGTGAGCAAGTTATAGGCTAGATATTAGCTTTCCAATACATATCTTTATTTTTCTGCAAGACCACATTTATCTCATTTCCCAGAACAAAGGAACAGATTATATTTTTACTATTTCTGTCAGCCTGTCTTCGCATTTCAGTATAAACTGGGCCATTTCCATAAAAACATATTATTAATCCTCAAAACAGCAGAATGTTTTCTGTATGTTTACCTCACACATTGTCTGTTCACTTTTTTAATATATTTGCTTGTTAAAGTAAAATATTAAATGTCCTTAAATGTATATAACATAGAAGCCGTAAACACTTGCCAAATGTTCTTCAAATTGGCTCAATTCTTATGCCACTTATGATGGCACAAGTATGGTCCAACACCTTTCCTCTGAGCTGATATAGATTGTCTATTTGATCAATATATCCAGTCCTCCTGGGCCTGCAAAGGAAATCTGAAATCCAAATCCTTGACACTTGACTTTTGTAATTCTCTCCATCAATACCAACAACACCTCAGAAGTTATTTATCAATGTCAATGAAGCATTGATTCTCATCTTACAGTTTGTAAACAATGTCACTGTGAATTTTAATGCAAGAGGCAAAGGGGAAAAGGGGAAAAGGGCATAGATGTGTATTATATGGTAGTCTTCTCAGATAAAGTATGGTTAAAGTTATTGTATAGGCTATTTTCTGAAGTAAATGCAGCAGCTAATGAATACTGCTACAAATGTAAAACATGGAAGGTTTTGAATTATATAATTTGGAATACAAAGTACACTCATAGTAGGACATTTCTCAAAAAAAAAAAAAAGTTGATAAAAATCTGAAGAAATGACTCATTTGACTCGTTGGCACGTTAAGATTCCTGTCTTTATTATCATTTGGGATGTGAAGAAGATCCACAATTTCACTGAAAATTTCAGATTCTTGCAGAGCTATGGATGGAAGAAGCAATTGCTAGCACTGACTTTTTTCTTACCTCTCTAAAGACACTTTTCTTGTTTTTTCCATTCCTTGTAATAGAAATTATTGAAGCCAAAATATGTAAGGCAGCGTTCAGACTAGGTATGTCAAGATGACAACCTATTTATTATGAGGTGCACTCTTCTTTCTAGATAATACTTTAAAGAAAGAGGTAGGTAGGGGAAGTTTTATTCCTGATCAGCAGCTACAAAAAGTATCAAAAAATAATAAAACTAGTGGATTATTGATTTTATATATTTCTGTTTAACTATCTCAGAGACTCGCCTAAGTATGTCGCCATTAGGAACAAGTATTAATCCAACCATTTCATTTTCCTTTGATTGCTTATGAGTTATGTTCTTTATATTTTTTAATTTCATGTTCAAAAGCCAAATATTCATGATCTGTAGGATTTTGCCCAGTGTTTACATTTTCAAAGCAAACAGAACTCAGCCTGCTTCTACTGATAACTGTAAGAAAAAAAGAAAATATTTTAAAGGAACATTAAATATGTAGAAAAATCTTACTGATATATTTTGCTTTATACCTTGTGGATCTTCATCTTTCTTCAGAGCAATGCTTCATTGGATATATGACAAGCTACAAGTCTAAAGATATATTACTATATTAACTTCATTTATGCTATTCGGATACCACTACAATACTCTAGGCACCACAGTCATTTTCTTTTCTTACTTGCAATAATTAACATTAGAGAGCAAAAGATAGCTAAATTAATTTATAACTTTATAGTTTCTTATACTAATTATTTCCTCTTCTTATATTTTAGGTCATCCTGTCATTCCTGCAAACACTAATCAATCATGGGATTTGAAGTTAATACTACTAAATAAATGAATTGCTTAATCTCCTATGACCATCTATACATGCTTCATCTTCACAAAGCTTATCAATTTTATGTCATCAAGGACAGAGTGACCTTCATTTCCACAAAATGTCTCTTGCTACTGGACAAGTTGGTTGTAAATTTATCATTTATCCTCAGGAAGAAAGTCCTTCGAAATCTGCATTTGACAAATGCAAGTCTATGTTTTATCAATTGACCGGGTCATACTGAATTCCAAAACCGTAACCGTGGAAAACTGAAGGGTCTGTTACCTTTCTGAACATTTCAGCTAAAATGAAGGACATGCAACTCAAAATTAATTTTCTACTTGGCCTAGTTATCACTGCAGTGGTACAGGCTGTAGAAAAAAAAGCAGACTGCCCAGAGTTGTGTATATGTGAGATCAGACCTTGGTTCACTCCCCGGTCTGTGTATATGGAGGTTCCAACAGTGGACTGTAATGATTTAGGCCTTTTTAATTTTCCAGCCAGACTGCCTGCTGACACACAGGTTTTACTTCTACAGACTAACAATATTGGAAAAATTGAACACTCAGTAGACTTCCCAGTGAATTTAACTGGTCTAGACTTATCTCAGAACAATTTATCCTCAGTGGCCAGTATTAATCTTACAAAGATACCACAGTTGCTTTCTGTGTACCTTGAAGAAAACAAACTTACTGAACTCCCTGAAGAATGTCTCTCTGGACTCCACAATTTACAAGAGCTTTACATTAATCATAACATGCTTTCTGTGATTGCTCCGGGAGCTTTCATAGGCCTCAATAATCTTCTCAGACTTCATCTCAACTCAAATGGCCTGCAAATGATCAACAGCAAGTGGTTTGAAGCTATTCCTAATCTGGAGATTCTCATGATTGGAGAAAATCCAATAATCAGAATCGAAGATATGAATTTTAAGCCTCTTATCAATCTGCGCAGCCTAGTTTTAGCTAGTATAAATATCACTGAAATACCAGATAATGCTTTGGTTGGCCTTGAAAATTTAGAAAGCATTTCCTTTTATGACAATAGATTTGTTAAAGTGCCCCATATTGCTCTTCAAAAGGTTACAAATCTTAAATTTCTGGATCTAAATAAGAATCCCATTAACAGAATACGAAGGGGAGATTTTAGCAACATGCTCCACCTGAAAGAGTTAGGAATTAATAATATGCCTGAATTGATTTCCATAGATAGTCTTGCTGTTGATAATTTACCAGATTTAAGAAAAATAGAAGCTACCAACAATCCGAGATTATCATACATTCATCCAAATGCTTTCTACAGACTTCCCAAGCTGGAATCACTCATGCTTAACAGCAACGCACTGAGTGCCCTATACCGCAGTACAATAGAATCACTGCCTAACCTGAAGGAAGTTAGTATACACAGCAATCCCATTAGGTGTGATTGTGTCATCCGCTGGATTAACATGAACAAAACAAATATTCGTTTCATGGAGCCAGAGTCTTTGTTTTGTGTAGACCCTCCTGAATTCCAAGGCCAGAATGTGAGACAGATACACTTCCGGGAAATGATGGAAATCTGTCTCCCTCTGATAGCCCCTGAAAGTTTCCCATCTACTTTGGATTTAAAAACTGGCAGCCATGTTTCCTTACACTGCAGGGCAACAGCAGAACCAGAACCTGAAATCTACTGGATAACACCATCCGGACATAAACTTTTGCCTAATACTATTTCTGATAAATACTACATTCATTCTGAAGGAACGTTAGAAATAAGTGATGTAACACAGAAAGAAAGTGGCTTATATACATGCATAGCAACGAACTTAGTAGGGGCAGATCTAAAGTCAGTCGTGATTAAAGTGGATGGCTCTCTCCCTCAGGACAGCAATGGACCTTTAAATATTAAGATCAAAGATATAAGATCTAATTCTGTTTTGGTTTCATGGAAAGCAAGTTCTAAACTTCTGAAGTCCAGTGTTAGATGGACTGCTTTTCTGAAAGCTGAAAACTCTCAAGCTGCACAGAGTGCTCGAGTACCATCTGATATAAAGGTATATAACCTCACACATCTAAATCCATCAACTGAATACAAAATTTGTATAGATATTCCCACTATTTACCCACAGAATAAGAAACAGTGCGTCAACGTAACCACTAAAGGACTAGACATGGCAGTGAAAGGCTATGAAAAGAATATAATAGGATTTCTCGCCTGCCTTGGTGCCCTTCTGGGAATCATCTCTGTGGTGTATCTCTACAACTGCATCTCAAGAGACATGAACTACGATGTTCGACACAGCTATCTAAAGAATTACATGAAGAAACAATCCCTCTCACTCAATGAGCTTTATCCTCCTCTCATCAGTCTTTGGGACATGGGCAAAGAAAAAAGCACAGCAATGGAAGTTAAATCAACTCTAATAGGCGTACCAACCAATATGTCATAAATATCACTTGATTTCTGAAATAAAAAGCACAGGACTGTATTTGTGCTAAATAAAAAAGAAACAAGAAAAAGTGTATCTTTTAGAAATAAGATGCCTGAACTTTGTTGCTGACAAATAGGAATATGTACTGCCTCAGCATAAGAGAAGAATTTTAACTAAGGCTTCTAAGGGTATTCTACCAACCAAATACAATTAACTTCATTTTCTAGAACTTTCATGAGACTTTTAAGTCTGGAATACAGTGAAAGTAGCCAAGAACATTTTCTGTATTTTTTTTTTTTTACTATTACTTAAAAGTAGTGGAACTGAGCAATACCTCCTCCTGTGCTGTATTACACAAAATAGCCACGAGTTTTGCAGTGAAAGATATACTAGGATTGACACACGGTGTAATGAAATGGACAAATTCTGTAGAGTAGACACAGTGAGTATGTGAAATTTTTTTATGAGGAAAATACATTTTTGATTAAAATCAAAACTGTTTTTGGCTTGTTTGTTTCTAGAGAAGTATTCCGGGTGCTCTTGTCTGACAATAAACAAACTCATTATAATATCTGATAAAATATTTCCTTACATATTCAGAGCACATGGGTTATTTTTGCTGGTTTTAGGCTGTACAACTGCAATGACCTGCATAATAAACACTTTCACAAAGTACATACTCATACTGGTTAGTAATAATAACTGCATTTTACTTATTGCTTAATGTGGGAGAAGAAGAAAAGGGATCTCCTGAAAGGAGTGCAGTGGAGGGCCACAAAGGTGATAAAGAGCATGGAGCGTCTCCCCTGTCAGGGAAGGCTGAGTGACTTGGGTCTGTTCAGCCTTAAGAAAAGAAAACTGAGAGGTCATCTTATTAATGTTTATAAATACTTTAAGTGTGGGAGTCAAAGGGACACAGCCAACCTCTTTTCAGCAGTCTGTGGGGACAGGACAAGGGAAAATGGCCATAAACTTGAGCACAGGAAGTTCCACACCAATATGCAAAATAATCTCTTTAGTGAGGGTGATGGAGCACTGGCACAGGCTGCCCAGGGAAGCTGAAGATTCCCCTTCTCTGGTGATATTCAAGACCCACCTGGACGCCTCCCTGTGCAACCTGGTGTTGGGAACCTGCTTTGCAGAGGGGTTGGACTTAATGATCTCTAGAGGTCCCCTCCAACCTCTACAATTCTGTGATTCTGTTAAGGGCAGAAAAGAGACATAAGACTGACAGGGAAATAGATTATTATCTACTGATAAAAGCAAGTTTTGAACTACTTTAGTGTTTTCCCAGAAGACCGAAAAATAAATGCATTTTTAGACTCAGAAAATATAAATACAAAATTTTGTCTTCAGACAAAAGAGAAATTCAGTTATTAGTAATGTCTAAACTTAAGGCTGTGATACACTGAACTTATCTAGTTTGAACACTTTAGATGATATTAAGGATTTCTTTGTAGCCCTGCACACATCTCTTCAGCATTAACAATAACTGACTAGTTTATAAACTCCCCAGCTTTCACAGTCTAACAAGCAATAAATGACTGACAGAAACATTATTAATAGAAATGAAATAAATGAAATGAAATGAGAACAATGAATACCTGACTCTACTCATATCAAAGTTAAAATTCTCATGAGAGTAGGACTGGACACATAAGCAGTGAATGTGCTCAAAATCCTGTTGATCAGAATTTTGATTACAAGCCATAAAACAGTCTTACAGGATGACTACTACCAAGTCCACTAGAGAACAGATATCTGATCATTAAGGTGGCTGAAAATATGGAGATTCCCCATAAAGAAAATGATAACAAAATTTTATGTTATTTCATTTGATGGTTATGAGTACAAACAGGAAGAATGAAGAGAAGTTGTTATCACTGAATATTTAAGTAGGGAATTAAATATTAACTGAATGCATAGGTAGCTTGTATTAAAAAGTAAAAATCAGAATGGCAAACATTACTTTTAAATGATTCACAGATTTCACATATTTAAAACTCTAGAATAACATGCATTTTATTTTTATAGACTTGGCTGAAGTAAAAATTTCTGTGGGATCGCTGACAGCATTTTTTTAGATAGAACTACCTTTTGTACATAGAAATTCTCTTTTTTTTCCTGTGTATTTATAGTTGTTTTTGTTTTTTTTTTAATACTTCCAAAATATTATTGGCATGTAAGCAATCATAGCATAGAAAAATAATTTCATTTTCCCTACAGCTATTTAATAACACACACTTGTATTAAAAAGTGTCTCTTTTTCTAATTAAGTTTTAGGATAATAAAATTATGCAAAGGTTATTTTCAGAGTTTTGAAAGGCAGGAAGAATCATCCTGGTGCTTATTTTAAACTACCAAAAATAGGATATAAATAGGTTTTATATGCTTCAATGAAAAAAATTAAATAAAAAAGAAAACCAACAACATGATGAATCACTGTCATGTACAGAGGAACACTGAAATGTATCAAAGATGCTGAAAGAGCATGGTTAATATCAGCACCATAGACAGAGCATATGGAATGCTGTTTTTTATCAAAAAAAAGGTACCCATCACTGCAGCCATCACCGTGTAGATATTGCACATGTTAACAAGTACATGTGGGCATGTCTTGTGGTCCCACCTTTTGAATCAAGCTACATGTTGAACTTAGAATTAATACAGCTTAGAAACACGAAACTCTTTCAGGCAAAAACAGCTCCGGACAGTTTTATAAAACATGAACACAAGCATGAAAATCCTTCTCCCCACCTCTGTCCCCCAAATAAGCCCTGATTATATCTACTTTATTTAAACATCTCATTAAAAGTTTTTGTTTCTAGATGAGTAGCATTAGCGTATAGAATTTTTGTACTAAACTGTGGAGTAACTAAAACATCTCCAGTAATCACTATTAAATTGAGTAATATTCTTTATTTGTGCAACTGCATCCTCAGAGCTGCTGTTTAAAAGTGCTTCTTTAAGAAATACTAGGAAATTGTCCAAAAGAACAGGGTCAAAAGTGTCTCTACAATACATTACAAGATAACAGAATTTTCAGTAGCTCATATAATTTGAGAATTTTTACACCATAAAATAGTGGCAAATAAATTGATTAATTTTATCGTGGCATTTGACAGCAAAATTCTCTGAAACAAAAGAAAGGAGAGGGCAAGACCAGTGTTTGGAATGTCTGGCTGAGCAATACTCAAAGCATAAGACATTCATTCAGTGTTTGGATTCAGTTGCCTTACCTCTTTCTGCCAGTTATTAGACTGAAAGCAGCAATGCTCTATTCGTGGAAAGATTAAGCATTTACTTCTTGGTAGAACATTTACAAATATCAATTCCAATATTCCATCATTTAACACAGACAAAATGATAAATACATATGTACACTTAAGTTTCTGTTCTAGCTTCAATGATGTGAAACTGTAACTTTAAATAGTAACTAAAAATAGATTAAAAATACCAATTTCCATCTGAATAAAAAATTGATTTCCAAAATTCACTAATAAAATGCATTCTATTTGTGTAACCTTAACCACTGACCTCAAGATAGCTTAAAAAATAAATAGAGATTCTTTCCTCAATCTTGTGCTGGTTAGTCATAGAAAAGACACAAGGATTAACAATTACTAAGTGGTATTTCAGAAGCCAGAGGAGATGTTTCAGAAAAATTGCCTCTATAATGTCGAAAATAAGTTCACATTTACTAAATGATTCCAGAAGAACAGAGGAGAAAAAAATGCACTGAATAGAATAAAATCAGATTCTTGACAAGAAACTTCACACAGCAGAAAGTGTGCAATCAGTATGAAAACCACAAGAGACGTTTTTAAACAAAACAAAGAAAATAGCCTTTGAGCATAAACCACTACAGACAAACTCAGATTAACAATTCACCTCATGTTAAATATGAGAAAACTTGCTTGGAAAAAGTTCAGCTATCACATACTGTTTTTGTAGAGGTTATAAACTAGATAACTAGAAACATATTGAGAACTTCTTTATGGTGAGGGTGATGGAGCACTGGCACAGGCTGCCCAGGGGAGTTGTGGAATCTCCTTATCTGGAGATATTCAAGACCTGCCTGGACGCCTACCTGTGTGACGTGGTGTAGGGAACCTGCTTTGGCAGGGGGGTTGGACTCAATGATCTCTTGAGGTCCCTTCCAACCCCTATGATTCTATGATTCTATGATAATATTGGGTTAAAAAGTACTGGTCTACTGAAGATCATGTTACTTCATCTTAACACAGCTTACCACAAGGCATCTTGATTAAAGTGAAGGAGGAAATGACACAAAAAAATAAACAAGTGATTTTTTTTAGAACACTTTGGGGTTCCATTATCAGCAGTGGAAAGATGATGAAATAAACTGCTAAGTAGGAGAAATATCCAGTTTTGTGGAACACGCGCTGACCTTACCAACAAATTGGTCTTGTAGATTAGCTGGTTGAACCTACAAAATGTGTAATCTGAATAGATTCCAGTGGAAAACAGCCTTTATCAGTCTTCTTGGAAAAAGACTGAAGAGATACTGGTGAGAATGCAATGCTACAACAATACACACAAAACAAGAAGGATTATGAAAACAGGAGAAATATTCTGTGAATAAAAAATGAAGATACTGAGATTAAAATCCAAACAATATGTCAAAGGTTGTGAGAATGAAAAGGAACAAATTACCTACACTGTCAGTTTAACAGTTTTAGAAGTTGGGTTTTGAACAAAATAATTGCAATTATTCATTTATACAGGTAATTCAACTTCAGTTATTACTAAAACACTGTGAAATATGAATGGTTGGAATATTAAAGAATATGGCCATATTCTATCTTGTGAGATCCATCTTTTAAAACTGAGAACTGACTTATTAAATAAAAATTCTGAAGGAGGTGAATCCTCTTGGAAAAAAAAATTATAATCTGTTGATCTTTAAACATTAAAATGGTTTTATATAATTCCTTTACACATTAAGGAAGAAAACCTTCCATTTTCATTTGACAAATGACTGTTACTGTGCAGGTATTTACATAACATGAATTAATAATTAAATTAAATATATATTTGAAATGTTGACATTGTTGTAGAACACTTGATATTCACTGATCCAACCATTTCAAATTTCAAAAAGTTCCTTTGGTAAAAATGTTTAATTCTTTCTAATTCTCAACCCACAAAGATACTGAAGTAGTACTCTGTAAACCAATTGCCTTCAAAGCAATTGAATCTTTTGTGAAGTCATTCTTCCTTTCAGAGGAAGATGAAAGCTACAAATAAAAATCCTCTTGCTGCCAGAAAAAAAAAAAAAATGTTGTTTACATTTCACTTGCTCAGGTTTGTTTTGGTTTGTTTCAGGTTTTGTTTTGGTTTTGGTTTAGTTTGTTTTTTGTTTGTTTTTTTTTCCTTAGCTTCAACTACACCCTTTTTACCCAAAGTTCTTTTCTTCACCTTGCAGCCTCCTGTACCTACCAAGCTCCCTGGTAGTTCTTTGCTTAGTTCCTGCTACTATCATTTTAATCTGAAACATAATCTCCAACACTGCAAGTTAGGACAGATGCTGTCTGATTTAATACAGAAATTATCAAGCAAACATCATATTTGGGAGAAAAGTATTTGAATATCAAAACAAAAGGAAAGACCTGGAATTCTTACAGAAAAATGTGATGTAAAACAAATCAGCTAATGGCATGAACTATCTTGCATAAAGCATAAAACTGTAATGATACTGATATGAAAATAATGATAGTAATGTGGGAGTAAGATAAAAGTGAAAGGGCAGGCAATTTGGGCAGATGGACTACTCCCGATCCTAAAATAGTGGATGTTCTTTTTAACGTTACAGTTTAGAAGAGTGGAAAACTACTCCATCTGCCTTACCCTTATGTAGCTATTGTTCCTCATTCGTGTTTGATTAAAATTTCGTGCTGTGCTCCAAACAGCCATAATGCTTTTGGGAATCACAAAGCTACATGCTGTATGTATTCAGGGTTAGGGTTAGGGTTAGGGTTAGGGTTAAGGTTAGGGTTAGGGTTAGAATACATGGCCAAAATAACAAAATATTTATTAGAATAATTGTAGTTTCTTGATCCAAGACCATTTATATTCATATTTCTACAAAATGTACCACCTCATTGTATATGGGAATTTGGAAATGTGGAATTTCACTCCACAGGTTGAATTCACTAGTTCTCTCCCACTCACTTTGAAGTATACAGTTCATAACACCATGATCATCTAACACTATTTCCTGTAGCAGGAATTCTCTACTGAAAAAGAGAAATAAATGAAAGTGTATGGATCTGTTAAAAATATATTGATACTGAAATGCTTTCCTAGAGCCACAGTAAGGAATCCTATATGTCCTTCCAAGAATTACCCATTAAAGATACCAAGATATACAGATTATTGGGTTCTATGCACTACTCTGATACAAAACTCATTGTGCATCCCCACTAAAGCTTGAGAGAAAACATAAATGTTGAGGGTAGCAATAAATACAAGAGAGACTTCCATAGCACATTGTTAAATTAAGGGTGAGGGAAGCCTATTGCTCATGCCCTAGACACTAATTACTGCTTCAAAATATCTACACATGACACAATTCTAATTTCTATATTACTGTTATCAACTGTACTGGTTGATTCCTTTTTAACAGTGAAACCCAATTTTTATCTCTATATGCCATGTAGATTTACACTCAGATTTTCCACAACCAATGCCACAACAACTTTCGAACTCTTAATTTGAACTCCAAAATAGCACTCTCCACCATCACAACACACATATTTTCACATTATCACTTCCAAATCAATATGTGTCACGCTCCAATATAAAGGAGGGAGATCCTTCACAATATGTTAGAGATCCAATTTAAAATTACTTCTTTTTCAGTCCTTCCAGGAACTTCAGTCTTTTTCTCACACCTTTCCCATTTTTTCCATTCATTTAGATTTAACTTATTGTTTGCTCCTATAAAAAAAATCACATTAGCCTGGGCATGAGGTCTTCTTTTTTAATTATTATTTCATTAATGCCTCATATTTTTCCGAGTCCCCCACAAAACATCTTTCGCTATGTTATTTGTTATGATTCTTAGAATCACAGAAAGACCTGGGTTGAAGAGGACCTCAGAGATCATTTCGTTTCCACCCCTCTGCCATGGGCAACGTCTCCAACCACTAGAGCAGGCTGCCCAGAGCCACATCCAGCCTTGCCTTGAATGCCTCCAGGGATGGGGCATCCACAACCTCTCTGGGCAACCTGTTCCAGTGCATCACCACTCTCTGAGTGAAAAACTTCCCTCTAACATCTAACATAAATCTCCCATCTTAGTTTAAAACCATGTCCTGTTGCTATCAACTCATGTAAACAGTCCTTCCCCCTCCTGTTTATATGCTCCCTTCAAGTATTGGAAGGCCACAATGAGGTATCCCTGGAGCCTTCTCTTCTCCAAGCTAAACAAGCCCAGTTCCCTTAATCTTCCCTCATAGGAGAGGTGCTCCAGCCCTCTGATCATCTCAGTGGCGCTCCTCTGGACCCATTCCAAGCGCTCTGTGTCTTCCTTGTGCTGGGGGCCCAAGGCTTGGACACAGTACTGCAGATGGGGCCTCATAAGAGCTGAGTAGAGGAAGATCACCTCCCTCTCCCTGCTGGCCACCCCTTTTTTCATGCAGCCCAGGGTATAGTTGGCCTTCAGAGCTGCAAGTGTGCACTGCTGGTTCATGTCCAGCAATTCTTCCACAATTATAGGAAAAAAAAAGAAAATATTAAAGCTTAATTCTTCTGTGGATGTAAAGTGTAACTTGAGGAAAATTGCTTCTTCCAATAAACTAGATATATGACCAACAATCCTTACAACAAACACCATTCAGAGCTTGACAAAGAAGAGTGGAGAGTTTAGTCAAATTTTAACATATCATGAGCAACACTGAAATTTTTGCAGTCCTGTTCCCGCAACCTTCTTCAACAGTAAACTGTTCTTCACCTTTAACATTATGTTAACTAAAGCTCAATCTCTCTCTTGGTCTTCAAAAAGCTGATTAAAATATAGTATGCCCACTTGTGCCAGAATAATTTTAAGTTATTTCTAGCTTGTATGCTGTCTGCTTTATTAGAAAGATAAAGCAGAAAGAAAATAATCTTATCATTCATCCAGGTTTTTGAAAGCATATAACCAGTTCTGAGCACAAAGAAATAAACACATTACGCTAAAGCAAAGCTCTACTGAAGACAGTATAAAAGCAATGTACATCATACATTTAGTTGAAAACATGACATAGATTTTTAATTACAACAAAATGGGAAAAGAAGGATATTATTTATTTAAAATACTTTAAATAGAAAACTTTGCAGAGAACATCTGTTTCAAAAATAAATAATTAAAAATCCACTAAAGAAATATTGGGCAGTCTAGAATTGTATGTACCAGCAAATGAATGTTCTTTGTGTTCAGATACAAACAAAATTTGTATGCTGTACAATATATTCTAAACTGTGCTGTAATGAATTTATTGCAAGATATCACCAAAAATACAGATTCAAATTCTTCCTCACTTAAAACTTTGCATGAGCCTGCTTCTGCTATTCATTTCTAACAATCAATTATCTTCCTACAAAATTTCTTAGGCTTTAGTTTTTCTTCCTCCTCCTTTTGTCTCTTTCATCTTAAAATGTATTTTTGCTTCAATTATCTTAAATGTGAAAGTTCCCTATGTTCATATGTCACGCAACATCATTCTCCCACTATCAGCATCTCCCCTTTTGTTTAACATTCTGGCACTAAACTCTATTATTCCCTTTCCAAAACTAATATTCCACTGCACTGGATATACATAAGAATATAAATTCTCCTTGATAAAATCCTTATATTAAAATATGCCATATATAATGAAATGACTTTCCTGTCATCTTTTAATAATTAAGAGTGTGGAAACTACCTCATAAATATTCAGAAAATGAGAGAAAGTGTAAGGAAGAAAAGAAAAAGTTAAATAAATGTGGACTACAAACCTCATCATACATTGCTAACAAATCAATTAGAAACCACAAAGGTGATGAAAAATCAGAAGCTGTAGATATTCAATGATAGGTAATTCAATAGTAAAAAAAAAAAAAAAAATGGTAGCAGAGAATGATAGAAGTATTTTATGAAAGAAGATGGAAGAGTGAGGCCAAAAAGAACAAAACTGATAAAGGATCGAGTTGAGCATCAACAAATAAATAAACATGACAACAATGAATGAATGGAGGAGCTTCTACACGTAGCTTTAATGATGATGGAGAACAGTAGGGCAGAGGAAAGGTATAGGAAAGACTGTCAAAGAGGAAATGAGACACAGGTCTAAGAGCCCATCTTGGTATCACAAGAATTAATGGTAGCAAGAGATGAATCAGTAGTTGAAAGCATATTCTGGACAAATTTGGAAGTGACAGAATTAAAAAAGCAGGAGAAAGACTAATGATATAGAGACAAAGGAAAAGCCAAAGAAAACAAGTGACGCTGAAGACACGATGAAATATACATACCCACATATCTGGAACAAAGTAAGACAAGAATTAACAAGGATGGGAAAGATGAACAAGGCAACAGGAGTACGTGATTTGATTTGGTCAAAATATTCAGCAAAGAAAAAAGCTGCAAGAAGCTTCTGAAATCTGTAGGAGACAATCATGTTTAGGAGATAAATTACAATTTCTATATCTTATGAGCAATAATAAACCAAGTGTCATGAAAAAGTTACAGTACTAATAGAAAAACAAGTAATACAAAAGTATTTATTGGTAAGTGAAGAGAATTAAAGGCTTAAACATTGAATAAAAGCATGTTCAGAAAGTCTGATTCAAGTGAGGAAGGCAGCTGTAACAGGTATGGTCATTTGGGAGGTTTCATCCATGAGACAACTGAAAGCTGATAATCCTGTATTATTAGGCAAAATAAGAAATCTCAGTGGGAAGGAGACATTACTGCCTCTAATTAAGGACAGAGCTCAAAGTCCAGGAACTACTTAACAGTATCAATTATAATGCCACTAATAACTAATTAAGGATTGTGATTTCCGAAACATTACCACAGCCACAGCAATTCTTACTGCTGCTTTTACAAAGCCTCAGAATACCTTAAAAATAATTAATTCTAAAGGATTAACTCAAAAATCCTGTTAAAGGCAATAACAAAAGATACAGGAATGTATTCAAGTTTCTTCTAAGTTCTACCCAAAGAAAATGTACTCCACTAAAAATTAAAAAAAAGTTCAAAAAAAAAAGCCAATCACTGTCAACCAGACTAAAAGCTTTAAGAAAAAGAAATTGTAGGAATGTAGGTAGAGAATAGGGGTGAACACAGAAAACAAAAATCCTGAAGTTAAGAATAGGAAAGATGGAAGATGATGATTTAATATACAAATTACACTAATGCATTTAAGTTATATGTGAAAATACTCACTGAAGTGAGAGGTTGACAGAATACAGCATGAAAAACGTCAATGAAAAATAAACTGTTTCCCTTCAAGAATGGAAGTTCTCACTGACTGAAAAATAAGTAAAAACTTGAAAGTGAGGCAGACTGAATAATCTAACAAGAGCATCTGTATGTAAAAGCAGAGCACTTAAAGATGCCCCACAGATGCTCTTTGGAAAGATCTAAATTAGTAAGTCCATAAAGTGTAATGCAGAACAACTTCAAGGCTTTCACTACCTTGAGTCCAAGTGAACTTGAACATAATCAGTCTGACAGAAAGGAATATTAGCTTAGTTTCACTTCCTCCAACCCTGGTTGGCTTGGAAGGATCCCACATTCATACAGAAAGGTGCTAAAATAGCCAGTACTATCCATGATAGTTTGAGCAATAATATACAACACACAAAGGGTAGTGGTTAATGATCTGTAGAGAACAGATACAAGCCATGTTCCTAAGGGCTCTATTCTGGGATTTATCCTGCTTTGCATCTGTATCAGTGACTTGGAGGAGGAGGTAAAATCACTATCAAGTGTGACAACACTGAAGTGGAGGACGCAGTTGGTATATCTGTAGACAGGGCTGCCATTTAGAGAGAACTACAAAGGTTGGAGAACTAGGCAAACAAGATCTCAAGAAAGCAAGGAGACATGCATAGATCTCACCTAGGATGAACTACCCCTGAATAAGTAAAAGGCTGAGAATGGCTCACTGTGGAGTAGCTCTGCTGAAAAAGCCGTGGGGGTCTTAATGACAGTTGGCTAAATAACTTTGGTAGTGACATAGTATATTAACAGTGTATTGGATTGTATTAACATGAATGTAGCTTGTAGCCTTAAAAAAATGGTTTCTCCTCCTTACTCATCACTTGTGAGCCCATGTCTACAATGCTGTATTTAATTTGTTGCACCTCCCATACACAAAAATTCACTGATCAACTGGAACAAGTTCAACAGGACACTACCAAGCTGCTGGGGGCTGAAGCACTTGCCATGAGAGGAGAGGCTGAGGGGAGAAAGGGTTTGTTTGGAAGATAAAAAAAAAAAAAAAAAAAAAAAAAAAAAAAAAAAAAAAAAAGGAATGAAGAAGTACCATCTTTCCTGCATCTAAGAAGACAGAGTCAGGCATATTACTGAGGCGCAAACCAGGATAAGCAGGATAATGAGCAACAGCCATGAATTGAAAGAGGGAGGAGAAGGAAGTCTCAACTAGATATAAGAAAAGTAATTAATTATAAAGAAAATAATCTTGGGAATAAGTTGCCTAGAGAAGTTAGGAAATTTCTGGCTTTGCAGATTTCTCAACACCCAACTGGGAAAAGCAATAAGCAATGAGATCTGATTCATGGTTGACCCTGTTCTGAGCAGGAGGTTGAACTAGCTGAACTTTCATCCAACCTGAGTAATTCTGCCAAGGAACTACATTCCCAAAAAATAGTATATGAGATGCAAGCTGCTCAGAAAAGCAGGAAGGTTTTAACTGAAATGACTCCAAAGTTTTGATCAGGAAAATCCTCTTATTCCTTTTGAAATGATACAAAAAGGCTCCAGAAAAACTGCAGTCTTTCAGAGGAGCTCTAACTTGGGTAGGTTTTTAGGCCTTTTGAGTCCCTAAATTCTAAAACTCTGTTCATAAGGCAGTAAAGTATTTCCATCTTGATTCAGTACGTGATCTTACATTATTTTAAAGATATTTAGTCTACTTTTTTTCAAAATTCTTAGGAATTTCTTACATATATATGTCTATCTAATTTCCACTATGATGTTCCTTTTAAATGCCCAAACACCACAATTTTACATAAATGTAGAGCAACTGAAACTAAATATATAAATGTTTCCTGCTTTTTCTTTCTCTTTTTTCTTCCAACCCAGATGCAAGGAACTAGCTATAACAAGCCTCCTTTTTTTTCTGGAATATAAAAAATTTAAAATAAATCCATCAACATAAAAAAAAGATTCAAATTACCTTCTTCCTTCTAAAAATAAGTATGAAACTTTGATGATCTGGAAATCCTTCCTTTTGTGCTGCTAAGTTTTTCAACGTTTCACTTATTTGGGGAATGTACTATGTGCATTCCATATTAACATTCATTTCAGCAAAATTAGCAAGGTTAAAAAAAGCAATAAAAAAAGAAATAAGAAAGAATTAAAAAAAAGAAACAAATGAACAACAACAACAAAAAAAAACCAACAGAGACAGAGTCCACCTGTCCTTTGAGGAAAATTACTGGAAATATGCATGGAAAATGCAACAGAAATCAAGACATTCAATAACAAAGGAGAAAACTGGTAAGAAGCAGAGCTTCTGAATGATGTAATATCACTGGCTAGTGGGAATGAGAAATGCTAATGTAAGCTACGTATGCATTCTGATTATAATGCAATCAATTAGCATTCAGGTATATACTCAGGAGTACAATGAAAGATATTTTTAAATCACAAGTTTGCTTAACTTGATATTGAGCCTTTGACAAGGTTCAACAGAAGATGTGTAACACAGAGCAAAGGATCAGGGTGATACCGCTGCATACTAGACCCTATTTACATTCCTGGACCTCAGGAACTTCCTCACCCAGGGGACCTTCATACATTTTCATGTTTAACAGCTTTCCATGCACTCTTCCCTCATTAATTCACCTGATCAGTTATTTGAACTTACAGAAGTATTTAGCATTCAAAACATCCTCATGATGTGCCAATGAATTCCAATAGTGTTTACCAACATGCTAAAGAGATGTACAAATTTTTACCTCCATATATTTTTCATATATACAGAGGATTTACTAATATTTTTTGTTTTAAACTGAAGTGCCAACTTTCAAAAAATTTTGGTGAATTTTATGTCAGAATTCTAATGTTTCCAACATCCTAAAATAGGCACTATGTTATACTAGATTACCTGATAGACAATCTAAGGAAGCTAAACAAAAAGATCTGCTTTGCTTGGGATCAGAAGAATAGTGATCAGTGGAGGAACCCTAATAAAGTAACTCGTGAAAACAGAGCACAGTAAATGAGCACTCTTGACACCATTAAAGAATGATTAAACCCTGGTTAGTCCCTGGTATGAAACCCACCAAAATGAGTTAAGGAAAGAAACTCTCCCCAAACACTTTGCAAACTGAAGGAGATCACTGTCTTAAGTAGAAATTTGATCTGGGAGATACAGGAAAAAGAATTTGGGGATTATGTAATTGTACGGCAAGTTTTAAGTGGTAATACAAAAAATAGGAGGAATCCAGGTGGATTTGGTAGAAATTAGCAAGGAAAACACAGGGTGAAAAAGCAAAAAGGGAAGATTCCATTCAACTGTAAACCTGTGGCTGGTCAGCATGCCTGTCTGGCTGAGAGTTCTACCTGAGTCTGTCCTATCTCATTAAACTTTAGTCCTAACTATTCTCTGTGTAAGTAAGCTTTCCAGTCTATGTGCATGCGTGCACAATTTGCTAGACAATATCAAGCAGAACTGCAGCCTCTCTGGGACAAGTCTGTCAGTGCCAATTGCTCAAGAGGGACTGCAGGGCTGGGGGACTCACAGGGATGGGTGCCAGTAACTGCCAGGATACTGGGGCCTATAGCACAGCTCTAAGGCAGACTAAATGAATGTCTGAAACTAGCCATTCAAGCGCCAGAATGTGTTGTGTGTAGCTTTGGATGTGAGAGCTAGCAAACCTCTTATCAACTGGACAAGGGAGAACAGGATCAGACTACTCATGCTGTTCATGTTCAGTATGCTTCCACAGCTGCTGGTAAAGACACTGTTTTCTGTCTGTGCTGGTCTGTTGGCCGGCTACTTGCATATACTGCACAGTGGCCATAGGGAATGTGAGTTCAGCCTCTCCACAAGCAACAAAATCAGAAGACTGGCTGGATTAATCTTGTAATAACTATATCTATATATATGTATATATATGTGTGTATGTGCTTTTCTACATAGTTAAAAAAAATTGCTTCTGATTTCAAAATACTTCATTATAAACATTTCTGTGCTACTTTCACATTTGCTTTCCCCTTTACAAGGCAAGCTTTCACTGCAACATCATCCCCACAGGGTATAGGAATTGATCTGGACTAGGATTATTGGCTCTGACGTATGCTGACAAACTTCGCCTAGTTTTCTCCCAAATTTCAAGCATGCTGTACCATTGAAACCATTTGCTTTTTGTCCACGGGCAAAAGATCTGCTTGCTACTTAAGACAACAACCTTTGTTTCTACCTTTGAGATCCATACAACTAATTGTTCAAAAATGACAGCATCAATCAGTGTAAAAACCTTCTTGTGTTCTGGGGAACATATTAAGAGAGCTATACCTTTTTTAGTCATACTGCCTTTGGTGAGAGAACATTCAGCAAGCAGTGACTGCTTTCATTTTACCTTCTGATATTACTGTACTATTTCTTTCCAACCGATAATTAATCAAATCAATTTGAGTCTGGTATCCTTATTGCACAAAAAGCTGACTCAGTGATAGTTTGTTGCCTAAATCTTTCTCCAGTGTTGTGAGTGATGCTTGTGATCTTAGCATTCTTATACAACCACTTGCCAAATGTAAACACAGACTGGGGAATTCTACTCTGTCTGTCCCCAGTATTTTCTGTTAACTTCCCTCACAAACTCCCAATCAATGGAAAACACTAGATGCAAGGGCTCAAGTTGTATTTAAAATATCTGTTACAGTCTTTGATCATAGAGGTCTGTGCTAATCCTTGCTCTTTCCATCAACAAGTCAGTCATGCTGCAGAAGCAACGATTCCTTTCTTTTGTCATGCTGGTTATAATAGTGGAAGAACTTTAAATATTCGAGTTCATGTTTGTTCAAAATTCTCTACCTGCTTAGTAAGCTGCCTAGAATCCAGCTGGAATTCCATTCTAAAGTATCACATGTGTAAGTGAAAGGGAAATCTGCACTCCCTTTGGAGCTTCAACTTCTTCCTGATACATGCTAGTCAAATGCACCTTATTTAATGTAACTAGATACTAATCATACATTTAGCTTTAACATTATAACCTTTCCCTGTTTCAATTTACACATTCAATTCAATGCCAAACAAGTCACCATAGCTCCTTACTTATTTTTTATTTATTTGTAATACTCTGAAAGTTTGAGACTGTTATTATCTCCAAAATTTTATCTATAAAAAAGCTCTTTGCACATGTAAGAAATATCAAAGTTCTTAAAGGATTTTCATGCTTCCGAACAATTTGTGCAGCAACATATTTAGTAATTTCCAATATTTTATCCTGCTTATTTCACCTTTATTAAGACTTATGTCTTCAATTGATTTGTAAATACTGGTAAAACATCCTCTTCTGTAGTTGAGATAATCAAGCTTCACTTTTAAAATATTTTCCTACTAGAACTCCCAGGTTATTGTGAAGTATAAATTTTAATAGCATATAGTGCAATGAATTCACAAGTCTCCAAACCAGCCTAGGATACTGCAAAATCAATTGTGCTCAGAATGACTGTTGATATCCACTCAGCATGAATGACTGCCCTGTAGAGTACATGAATATTTTTCCCTTGTGTACAACACAACCTACGTTATAGTTGAAAGGAGAAAATGATTCGTATTTTCTACAGCTCATTCATATTTTGTGTACTAGAAACCTCATTTTCTAATTGTCTCGAGATGTTAGTGAACAAGTGTCCCAAACAGTTTTTATGAGCACTGGTTAGCATATACACCCTTGCTTTCTGCCTTTTATTTTAAAAGAAAGTTCCCATGAATTTCATAGCATGAGTCATCCATAATCTCTAGACTACGTATTACATTTAAAAAATTATAAATGCATATGTCCACTAGCATATATTGCTGTTATTTACAACAATCAGCAAGTATTACATATGGCAGAAATTATAAGGTTAATTCTCACCTTAAAAGCAACAAGAACAACAAAAATCAGTATTTAGGTTATCATTACTTTGTTAATTGACATGTTCACAATTTTCTAGTCTTAGAATCACTGACTTTATAACTAGATTCAAGCATAAAATGTAGCAAATAACTTAAGAATGTAACTGCCTATAAACTCAGTTTCAGAGTGCTGTGGTTTTTGTCCTGTCACCTTCAGAGCAGTAATCAACCACCACAATATTCAGCATTCACAGCATTCTAAAACTGTTTGTCCAGCACTAGTCTCAAAACCTCACAAATAATGTAGTATCTTACAGTATTGCACTGTTTCACAACTCCACTTTTGATAGGAAATTTGGAAACCGGGACTTTAATGAGTGCATACACAACCTTTAACACCATGAAATTGCATGCAAATGCACAAACATACATTTACCAAGGGAAAACCTTACTGAACAACTTTCTGACTCCCAAAAGCTAGGAAATACTGCATTTCACCCTTCCCCATTCACCCTTCCCCTATCACCAATTTAATTTAGATAAAAGCTTCTTATGAACTACATGCAATTTGGGAAAACATTCCAGGTAATATGGAATTCCTTATTTCACATGTAATGCCAGATTCAATATTAAAATTGAATCATAAGTGATTCTTACAGTTATAATCAGTTGAGCTGCCATGAAGCCAATATCATACCGTGACAAAAATATTTTGTATTAGCAAAGGAAAAAAATCAAGCAAGAAAACAAAAAATCAGTATTGGAAATTAATAAAGTGTAATTACAGTAGAGTATGGATACATTTTTTTCCAGATTAGGGAGTTTAAAAATGTTAGTAATGTGGCTAACAACAATAATTGTAAAATTAACTGCTTTAATTACTAATCTAAAATGGAGTGCTCCACACAAGTCTTGCTCTCCGTAGCACTGAAAAGAATGTTACAGAAAGTTAATTAGCTTTCGGAAATTATTTCAGGAAGAAGTAACTACAAAGAGGTATGAATAGAGTTTAGCTATCAATATGCAAGCTAAACAACACAGAGAAATTAAAACAACAGTCACATTGAAAAAATGAAATACACAAAAGAAGAAATTTCATGAAACTGTTTCAGACTTGGAATCAAAATAAACTTAAACCAGAGGGAGATCTTACCCTGGAGAGAGGAAGGTTCAAGTCCAGCAGAATTTCATAAATCTCCCTAAATTCCAAATGTTCTTTGTTGTTCAAATCTAATGACCAGCAATTGCAGCATAACTCAACAGAGGTTTAGAAGGACAGTATTGCAAAAAAGAATAGTATCTATTATATGAAGATGCCACTGAAAAATGAGAATATTAGTTTGTTTCTATGAATGTTCTCAATCATCACTATGCACATTTCACATGTGTTTTATTTATATTCAGAAAAGGAATACTTTATCATTGAAACACTACAGACACTATTTTTATTACAAAACCAGTACTATTTTTTAAAAAAGATGGAAATTTAATGCGTAAAGACTTCCTGCTAAAATAGAATGCCTTTTATTTTAAATCATTCTGTAATCATCCAAACTTTTTCTAAAGATTTTATACCACTATGTATTACACAACAGATGCATGTATTACATGCATGTATTACACATGCATGTTTTGCACAGCAGAAGCACTGACAAAACACCCCCCCCATTTACTCACTAATATACAATGAATTTACTCCTGCTTCTGATGATCAACATTCATGCCATATCAAATATATTTTTAGTACTTCTCTCTGGAGTCAGATAATAGAATCATAGAATCATCGAGGTTTGAAATGACCTCCAGGATCATGCAGTCCAACTGTCCACCTATCACCAATATTTCCCCACTGAACCATGTCCCTCACTACATCTGAATATTTCTTGAACACCTTCATGAACAGTGACTAACCACCTCTTCCCAGGGCAGTTCGTTCTGGCACCTGACCACTCTTCTGGAGAAGAAAATTTTCCTAATATCCAACCTGAACCTCCCCTGGCACAACTTGAGCCCATTCCCTCCAGTCCCATCAGCTTGCAGCTTCAATTTGACCAGGGAACGGCACAGATGCATCTGCTAAAGACTCCTTACTTTATGTTGTCAGGATATCAGCACTTACAATGATTTCATAGAATAAGAGTCTCACTAAGGTTAGAGAAGACCTCTAAGTCCAAATGTCCTGGAAAGGAAGGAACAAGCAAAGAGACATTATTTTATAGCTAAGTAATTCTCCTCCTCAGCATAGAGATGCCTTCTGTTCCACAAACTAACTATGAATACTGTGAAAAGGAAGAAAAAATTAAACTCTAATGTGTTCATAACTCTGTGGCTTTTGAATTTCATAAAGGTATCTTTACTCCTGTGTTTGCAGAAACAGTAATAACCACAATTCAGTTGCTTTCCTTTTACAAATCATTATTTTTTATTCTTCTCCTGAAAACATTTTTATTCATCAATTGACCATTATAAAAAAAAAAAAAAAAAACAGTTACAAATTTTAAACCAAACCACTTCTTCCCTAGAAAATCTCTATATTAAGTTTATGAATTTAGTTAGGTTTTCTTAGGGTAAACCTGCTTACTACTTCTCTTCATCTCTTACTCATAAATTTTGTACTCCATTAGACAGCCTATTCCCCTTTCTTTTCTGAATTTTCTCAGCCTTCCATCATATTACAACATTTAAATTTTTCAATGTTACACATGAAATCTATCTTCTCTTCAACAGCACCATTACTAAACAGCCCAAATTTTACAAGATTTTAGTTTAGTATGCTGTCATACTAAAAAGGATGCCACTTTCATTAATCTGACCTCTCGTGTTTCATCCTGTATACTACTCCCCCAGTGTGTGATTAACATCTGTATAAAATCAACAGCAATAAGGTAATTTTAATGGAGTATGAAAAATTTACTGGGGAATTGTACAAGTGTCACTTAATTCTCAGAAAGTTTTACAGTGGGAAATGGTCTGTTATTTTTCTCAAAAAAAAAAAAAAAAGTCATAATTTAGATATGTCCCTTCTGGAAAATTAAAATTTCATTATTCCATTTTCACTATTTGTAATAATCTCATAGTATTCAAAATTGCATAATATTTTATTATTTTAAATGTACAGAGCCTTTATAATTCATGCTGGCCTGCTATTTGCATCTACCAAAAGGGAAAATCTTTACTTTTCTGCTCTAGCTACAAAAATAGTTATTCAAATAACTGATTTTTGTAGCTAGAGCTACAAAAGAAGGAATTTTCAGTACAGTAGAAGAAAAGATTTAGACTAAGAATCTAGGAACTATAACAGACACTACTCTACAACAGTAAGTAACATCAAATTACTACCCTGCTCATAAGCTAAACCCATCATTATTATTGTATTCTGTCACAGCAATTTATACTACATAATAAGGCACACTATGTCATATACCAGCGTCCTGATTCAAGAAATAAATTTTAGAACTGCAAATGATGCACACATCTATTTTACTGTATGGAACAGCTCAATGAGAAGCATCTGATGAAGGAAATAAATCATGTGTGAAATTCTTGTGAGAAAAAAATCTACTTGCTTCCATAACGTATGCTATTAATAAGATGTCTAAGCAATTACAGAAACAAAAGGTGACCTCAGTTTATAGCTGTCACATTTTGATTACAGCAAAACATGAGAAAATTCCTTCCTAGAAGCTATTAAGTCTCACTTGTGCTAGCTTCATTTCCTGCAAACTTTTCTTGAATTGTACACTTTTGTTATAGGGTTTTATAACATTAAATTAAGTACACTATAAATATTTTACTTACAACATTAAAACAAATGTTCTGTAAGTAGAAATAATAATAAAAAAAAAGATTTATTGTTTTATTCCTTTTATCTATATTTCCTGGCAATGAATCATAGAATGGTAGGGTTCAATGGTTCAGTGGTAGGGTCCTGTGGAGATCATCCTGCCTAAATCATTGTCAAATTCACAGTTTGATAAGGTTGCTCAGAGCCTCTCCTAGATAAATGCTGCCCCAAAAAAAAGCATTTCTTGTATTACATCTTCTTTGAATCATCTTTTAGTATCATTTTTAATTTTTTTTCAGGCTATCTTGGACTATGAAGCATAGGATTTTTCTATGGTCTTCATACCAAGAGAAAAAAGATTATAAAAATAGTATAGGACACAGTCTACCTTTATAACTACAGTTGGTTATTTATTTATTTATTTGCATTATCAAAAGGTAAAAACTAAACAGCAATGTGGCTATTTTTGTTACAGATTTCACAGTGTGTTAGTGCAAGCTACCCTTCATATAAATTCTCAAAAAAGACACTTCAGCCAAATAGATTGCCAAGTAGATTTACCTCCAGTAGGGATATATTTTGTTACTGAATTAGGTAACATATCTCAGATCACAGTAGCAATTAAAACACTAAAGCCAACACGTTCATGTGCTCTATTTTTACTTAATGAGTGATGGCAAGCAAACAGGAACAAAGTTGGAAATACTTAGGGAATGAAATAAAGATAACCAAACCTAAAATATAGCATGCATGTTTGTAAACCCCAGGATTGAGAAGTGGGGAATACATTTGGTTCTAATCCCTTAAGAGACTAGAGCTTCTTAAGTATAGTCAGTTCTCAGTTACTAACAGTGAAAAGCAAATACCCTCAAGAATCTGTTATCTACTTTGAATAATCTGCTGAAGTTTCCCAGTTATTTGTCTGGGCATCCCTAGAAGGAAATCTAAGACCCAAGAAAGGTAAATATCAATGGATATATAGACCCTGTATAACTGCAGGGTATGCATGGGGTACAGACATTTTGCTGCCTATTACATGCCAAATGAAAGCAGCCCATTTTCAGAATCAAGAACTTTCAAATGGAATGGGCATGTTTTTGCAGCATTGCACGTAAAATAACACTGCTCATTGTCTTAAGCTATTTCTGCATGGAAATGGGTGATTGTCCTACAACAATATTACTACATTTTCAAAATGACATAGAGGAACTAACCTAATCCAGTCTAACCTCATGAAACTCGCACAACTGCAGCCCTTAAAACAACACAGCATTGAAATAGAGCATAAACACCTCATTAAAAAAAATAATAAATACAATATGGAAGATCTGCTTTTGCAATGTTGTAATGCAGTGTCAAAATGACACAATAAAAAAGGGGTTACAATTTTGGCTTAATTGATTGATACAATGTAATGTAGAAAGAATTAATTTAAATGATTTCTAAACAATGCCTGCTCTTAACTGTGACTTGCCACTCAGAAAAACCCCTTACTGAATAAATCTGAAAAAAGACAGCATACCTGTTGAAGAAAACAAATTGAGATTTGTATCTAGAAGAGAGACTTAGGAAAAAAACTAACTCTAACTTAAATTTAGATTTCAACCATTCAAAAGTACTACCTCCTCACATATAACAAATTTATTTCTGTTTTGATTTATATCTAAGAAATGACTTAAGACACCACAGAAGGAGTTGAAAGACACTGTCCCTTGCAGGGACTATTTAATTTACTGGGTAAGCTCATACAAAACCCTTATTAAATAGCAGTTTGCTTGAAAGACTGACAAACAGGATCAAGGACATCCATTATCAGAAGAAATTCCCTTGCTTATTTCTGTTAGGCATTTTTTCATTTCATTAAATGAAAACTTGTACTGGGAGGGGTAAAAGTAAAAATACAGTTACAATTTATGATAATAAAATCAACAGAAGTTTACTCCCTTACCTTCAGTGTGAACTTTGAAGGTTTTTTTATGTATATATTTAAGGCAAGTGAAAGGAAAACTAGCAAGGAGTTGTGTGTGTGTGTGGGGGGGGGGGGGGGTTTCAAACTTTTCACACTTCTGTCACAAAAGATGCTTTCTTCTCTCCATTTTTTGTCTACCTGAACCATTGTTGGACTTCCTCTTCAGCATTCTACACTGAGGCTGTAAGTCTAAATTCCCTACGGGTCCATTAACGATGTTGCTAGGCAAAGAGTCCAGCTGAAACTGTAAAACAGGAGGCCTGGATGGGAGCCAGTTTTGTAGGTCACTAAACTGTAAACCTTCACATCATTAAAGAAGAAACTAGTCTTGCTAACTGCATCTGTTAAGATTGCTGCTGTTTCATTTCTCTGAAAAGTTTGAGAATTGTTCATGCTACACTAAGTTCTCATGAAAAGGTATTTCTAAATCAAAGGCATCAAGAAGTATTTTTCCATATACCATAAGAGCAATGCTCCAATTATCAGATGTTCCAATACTATCTATCAAGTGTTTAGAACTGATATAGTCATACTGAGGTTAAACATAAACGATTACCACGTAATTAACTCCTACCTTGTTATCTTGAAAGGTACATGCAACATAACAGAGTGCATACTCCTGAGAGAGCAGTACCTGTTGTACTTTCTTTCTTTTCTCTATTTTAATGACAGTAAATCAAAGCAGACCTATTCACAGAAAATTAGCAAGCTACCACATTATCTGATCTGGGAAGGTGCTATCTCCTAGGCTGAAGTAACATTTCTATGCTTCAATGTATCGTTATCCTAAAAGTGAGTAAAGAAACTCTGCAGAGCAATCTTTGTATTAATTTAAACACATAACACTATATAAGCACGGCAAACTGCAGAATCCTGCTGTTGCAATCACGCTGTGTTACTGTGTGAAAGAATCACTGCTCCAATCAGTATGCCCAAAAATAAATAAATATGGTCTCAGAAACTGGGAGACTTCAGTGTCACAGTTCTTAGAAACTAGAAAAGCAGCACTGAAAGAAAGCAGAGTACAAAGTAGAAAAATCAAGGCAGATCTGTAAGGAAAAAGTATGGCTCAGACACTTGTATCTTAAGGTTTTTTTTAGCTGCTGTTTGACACTGGAGCAATTCTGAGCTGAAGAAATAATGGGAACTAAAGAAAAAATATATATATATTCTTGTAAGTTTATATATTTAGTAGGAAAAATGTGTGTTAAATTGTATGCTGGTGGAATTGTGACCTAACAAAAAAGACTGTAAAAAAAAAAAGCAGTCGTGATACCAACTTTTTCTATGTCCTTGTTCATTCATTATCAGTAAGATTATAACTGTATGATCATGAAAGTGCATAGATAATCTCCAATATATGTTTTCAGATACAAGAAAAAGAAAAATGTTTTTGGATATTAGAATTGGAAATGCATAAACTGAAAGATCACCTCTTTCAAAGGTGCAGAGATTTAAGCAATGACAGTAATGCCAGGGATTTTTCACCACTACCAAATGCAGAGAAAACAGTGGTAACTTTCTCCCAATTTAGCTCTAGATAATCCTCTGCAACCTCTAATTTGTTGGCCCTTGTATGATTTTCAATCTTAACACAATACTCCAGAAGTGTAAAAAAAATTCAAGCAGATAAATGTATTTTTATAACATTCCTATCATTTTGAAAGAGGATCTAGAATTTGTCTGCATATCCTGTCAATTTTGGAGGAAAAACATCCTCAGACAAAGTGATCAGCATTATTTCAGATCTCTGATATGTATGTTTGGGCCTGAACAGACGAAACAGTAATTCACACTTCCAGTTTTAAACATAGCAACTCCCTTGTGTTATTTGGACTTCTTTTTGAATAGAGATTAGAAGTAACTCATGACCTATCTCTGGAGCTGAGGATTAGATTCTACTCAAGCAAATTCTTAAATCCATCTAATCTATGTATATAAACAGAGATGCCAGAAGGGCTCATTAAACAATACCTTTTTTCAAAATCCCCCGTGCTTAAAACATCTGTTTATATTTACAACATGTTTTTCAACTGCTCTTAAAAAGTTGGCATTAAAAGTTGCATTCAAAAGACAAAGATAAGGTACCAGGTACTAGTCAACCCTATATTAATAAAAACCTCAGAGCCATTAATAGATTCTTAAACCAAAGACATTTGCTACTTTAATTATAATCTTTTTAGAAAAACATTATTTACATTCTGTGAGGAAAAAAGAACACAGCATCAGTTTCTCAGTGTACAGTAAACATACACAGCCACCAAACTGTGTGTGGTGAACTGTTGGTTTTGTTTCTTTTGCAGACAAATAACTCAGAGCTGATAATACCCACAGGCCTACATGTCTGTACCTGCCTCCCCTGGACTCTTGGCCCATCATGGCACAGGAGCTCCATTTTGCTGGTCTGGAACCATGAGTCCCTACAGCAATGCTACAAGCAGATGATCCCATCCTTGTCAAAGGAAGGGACTTCAGACCCATACTGTAGCCTTGTCTACAGCTCTGTCTCTGGTCCAATGGCCTTTAACTGTTGACAGGACTCCTGAGGTGCACCCTGGGCCTGGTTCATCATGTACTGTAATGTGGGGCTGTCAATGCACACCAGATGTGCCCCCAAGTTTGCATCCCTTGGTGAGGATGCAGAGTTCCCTTGGCTCATCGGTCTCATGGAGTTCCCCTGCTCTTGCTGCTCCCCAACAGCAGATACAGGAACATATTTGTGACTATTCACAATTATATATGAATGCTGAAGGCTTTCCTCTGTTGGCCTGTACTGTACATGGGGTAGATCTTCCTACACTGGTAGCTTAGGAAATTCATAAGCAAATACCGAAACGCAGGTGTCCATCTGGAAGTAAACCAGACAATGTTTCCTTATTCACACATTTCAGCACTGAAATGCCTTGTTAAACACGGCCAACGACTATTTTCAAGCTCATATTTTTAACTGCCTAAATAACATCGAATATTCCAAGTTTCCTTGATATATTTTTTTAAATTCACAGAACTAGTTGTTTAACATTCTTGTCTCCACTGTTACTGCATCAAAAAAGCACCTCATAAACATGAATTCATGAAGTTAGCAGATGTACTAAGACAGTTCATGCTGTCAGAACTTCAACATCCACAGAAATCCACGATGCGTATCCTCATTGAAAGTCATACTAATAAGTAAGGAGTTTAATAATGAAAGTTTCAGACATTCAGACTACATCTTTTGCTACACACTTAATGTGTGCAGACAAAACCCATATAGTGAATGTTTTGCAAGTTATTTTCTGCTGTCAGTGCATCACAGGGATGCCTAAAGTTGTTTCAAATGAGTGAGCTCAGTTGCTTGGGTAGCATAGCCATGTTAGTGCAGACACTGCATAATGTACTCTAACCATTACTTGTAATACATTTTTTAAGATAGCGATATATTTAGAAATTATTTTTGGTAGGCCATATGAGCCTAAAGAATCTCAGCTGCCTCAAAAAGGCAATCTCATCTTTGACAACAGGACAGGAAGGAGCACAATTTGGACTTCTGTAACCGTGCTTTATGAGTTTCAAATCTCAAAATAAATGAGATTAAAATAAATGCTGATTGCTATATGAAATGATAAAGTTGGCATACCAGATAGGAGTTATTGTTAAATCTGTGACTGTTGTTGGTGTTTTCTTTCTCCATTTTGGGGATATTCAGTGTTTTATAAGACAACTTTTATGCTTATAAATTTCCGTATTTAGTATAATGAAAACATAACAAACATATTTATTTGTAAAGCCTTGAGGTCATTCTGACTTTGCCAACTGCAGGAGGAACTTTATCCAAGCAAAAACTGAAGTGCTTTTAAATGTAAAATGGGCTTGCTTTCACATGAGCAAGCAGCCCGCAGGTAAAAAAACTCCTGCCATGTGCTCAAAGGATAATGATGGGATTTCAAGCTCTGTTTTCAGAATATTTGGAACTAAATTTGTTAATCAGAAGTCCACCGAGTATCACAATGAACTGTACTACAATTTCTGACAATAGGATGCCATTTTTATTTTTATTTTTTAATTTTAAAACAGAACCATTTCCTCTCACAGCTTACATTAGTTGGATAATCTGTATTTCCTTTAAACAGAGAAAAGGCAGGGAGATGCACAGAATAAAGATATCACCTTTCCTCAAGACTGGTTCTGTCCTGAAAAGATATTTTACAAGAGTTCCTACCATTACTGTGAGCACTGTTGGCTTGGATCGAGTATTTCTGAAACTGAAAACCATTCTCATGCAGATTTTAGCCTACATAAAATTAAAGAGTGTCACTGTAAGTGAGAAGAAAGCATAGATAAAAGCTTACAAAAACTCTGCCTTAACTGAGAATATCCAAAAGCACATAGTCTTTCTGTAAAAGGAGAACAGCTGGAAGCAGAGGGAGAAGATATAGCCATTATATACTGACAGGTTTTCCTTGTTTTCTGTGCTCAAGACGTGAACACCATAGGATATAATTAATGGTATAATTTTTATACAATTAAAAGTGGTTTTAGCCCGTCAGCATAGCACAGAAATTTTTGGAGGACATTTATGTTAGGCTTCACAGACTTTGATCACCTAGGGGGCTTGGGCTATTTCCTTGAGATCCAGCAAAAGGATTTCGTAGTCATTTTGCAACCTTAACTGAAGACTATTTCATTTGTTAATTCATATTTTGCTATCCATCTAGCTGGTAGATAAATGCTACAGATGAAATATTTTGGCTAGAGCTCTTCACTTTCTCTTTACTCACCATAGGTTAAAAACAAAACAAAACAAAATAAAACAAAAAACCCTCCACCACTAATGAAAACAAATATTCACAAAATGTAGCACATAAGTAAACTGCTAAAAATATGCAATAATATTTTTAAACGAATGAAGAGATTAAAAATATGCCTTGATTTCCAGATACTAGCCTTCCTTCTACTCATTTGTTCCACATAGTCAAACCTAATTTTGGGAAACAGATCACTTAGTAATGATTCAGCAATTCACTCAGACAGAGATACATTATGTACATGAACATGTGTTAGACTAGAGTAAATTCAGAGTTAGTTACATGTGAACGAGACCATCCTGAATAGTTCTCACACAGCAAATAAAGAGGTAAAGCACAACAGACCTTTCTGCCGTTGATCAAGATTGTTAGTTTAATATATAATACTAAGAAAAACTAGCTATGAGACAGAAAACCTAGGATTCACAGGCACTTCACAGATCAGCTAATACAATAGCCAGACAATTGCCCACTCATACCTCCTTTCCATTTACAGCATTAATAACACAAACAAGTCTATCTGGAAAGATAACATATTAATTCTATGATGTATAATCTAGTTTTTAAAACACAAAGAACCTGAGTTTTAATTAAAGAAATCCATTCGTCTTCATTCCAATTTTGGTTTTTGTTGTTGTTGTTGTTTTCTTTTTTTATTTTATTTCCTTCATTATTCAACGTATCCTGAAAAATAAACAATCAACTAATGCCAAATTTGGGGGCACTTGATCACATAGTTTTCGAGCTAACTTCATGCTTTTCCTGAGGCATTCTTGAGATTGCAGAACAGTTGAGGTATATAGTATTCTCAGTTAGCAGAAAGGAACAAGAGATTTATGTTTTGTTTATCTAATTTATGGTTTGCTATTCCTGCTTTTATGAACTGACTCTAACAAACCAAATAATCATCTGTGTAAACACTCACATCGAATTGTTGTTTAATCTCCATATGTTAGAGAGATACTAAAGACAAACAGTCCAATAATGCAAAGCACAAAAATTCCCTTAAATACTTTTTTAGAATGGAGAACTGATGATTTCTTTTTATCATGTCATTAATATTTATTTTTAATTAAATCATTACTTGTAGAACTTTCATCTAGTTTACATCTGGCATTTTACTTATCACCCAGATTTCCTACATAAAGATTGCTGAGGAAAGTAAAACACTTTAAAGATCTATGTATAGTCATGGTGGTCTGTGAGAAGACTGTGAAGTGTCTTCATGCCCTGAGATGTAAAGCAGATGTGAGTTAAAGCAGAAATAGCAGGGAGCAATGACTGCTCAATACATTGGTACAAAACACACAAAATACAAAGTGGATGTTTGGATAACTAGGAACATTACAGATCTAATGAGATAATGAAATCATTTTCATATTTTCCTTACAGAACTTCTTTGTTTTTAGTATTAGTCTCAAAAAGCAAAGCAAAACAAATAACATGCTACCAAGGATGACCCGTCTTTTAAAAGCAGTACTTTAAAAGGTTATTTTCTTGTTTTTGTCTGCACAGAAGTGGTTTCTTCCATGTCTTTGGACTTAAATATACAAAATCTAGGGAAAAAGAACATGAGTCAATGAAAAAATTGAAAAGATTGAGAAAAAAAAGAAAGGAAAAAAAAAAGAAAAAAACAGCAAGCTGATATAAAGATTGCATGCTGGAAAAAGCATCTGGATGCATCAGTATTGCTTGAACACCAACCAACAATTTGCTCATCAACAGTTCTGGCTCCCCATATTACTAGTACAAAAAGACAGTCATGCAGCAACATCTAAGCACGTGCCTGTTTACAATGCATACTACCAATGTAGCTCTATGGTGGTGTTTATATTTTTTGCCTTAGTGAACTTTGTTCCTGAAACAGCCACACAGTATTTGAAATGGATGCTTAAACTGCTATATTTTCACATTTGTTACGTTTAGCCATCACTAAAACAAGCAACAAAACATGGCAGAAGGAAAGCAGATCCAAAGCATCCTGCTCCCTAAGGATCACACGGTGCTCATGAAATTAGCAGGCTGTTAATGGGGTACCTGCTTTGGTAACGGCTCTCAGCTCATACTTCCATAGCCCACAGAAGTGAGACAGCAATGAGCTAGCTCACAGGTGAAGTACCTCATACTTCTCCTACTATATCCCATGTAGCTCAGCAGGAAAGTGGCATTTCACCTGACATTTGCAGAGGCTGGACTACACGTGGGCAAACTGGGGCAGTGCTGGGGCTGGGAGTTCACTTAAGAGGCAATCGTGACAAGGAGAACTGAAAGGAGGACAGAGTAAAGCAGCTGTTCTGCTTCATTGCAGTTTTAAATTCATTAGATAAAAGCAAAATAAAGCATTTTATCTCTGCTCATGAGGGGGCAAAATTCAATTTTTCCAGCACTGCTGAGTAGCGCTAAGATGTGACACACCTAAACTAATGAAGTCAGGGAAACTGTTGCATTTTTAAAACACACATTATCTACACTTGGCTAACATCCTATTCAGTGATACTTCCTATCACTATTTAATTACAGACCTATAAAAACTCCATTAAATTCACACCAGTAAACATTTCTTTGAACTGAGTGAAATAAAACATTTCGATGTATACCATTCTCAGCATTTGTTAAAAATTATTAGAAATATCTTCAGAGTAGGACCAGATTACAAAAAGTCATAACTCCACAAGAGTCAAAGTAATAGGGTCCTTAATTGCCTCAGACTAACAAAGGAAAAAAATAATGACAAGATCAATTAGAAATATATTAAATAAATGTATTGTAGGTGGCAGCTCCCCACCTTCATTTAGTGCTTATTTCCTTGAGTTTTATGAACTTAATAGTTTTACATCGAAAGCTGTGGGGTATAAAGTGATAAGCTATAGGAGTTGTCCATAGATTACAATATAGGCTAAAAATGAAAACTAGCATGGGAAAAAAAATAAAGAGGGTAAAAAAGAAAAAAAATAATTAAAAAAAAGGTCACATATATCTTTAGAAGGCATTCGTTTCAGTATTAGTTTTCACTTTTCAGAATTTTCACTTTTTCTCTTTGTACAGAGTCCTGATTCTTAAACAAAAGGCTTCCCTAAGTGAGAAGCACTGAAATGGCTGTTTCTGAAAGCACTAAATATTTAAAATGTTTCTGGAAAGTTCTTATAAATGGTAGGGATCATTTGTGAATGTCAGATATTTCTCTGTTCCTTCCTCTTGAGACCTAGGAACCTTATCTTTAATCTCTGTATGCCAAAATAGGACAAGCATAATGACCCATCCAGACTGCAGACAGCTGTAAATTAATAAGAACAAAGGTAGGTAGAGGACTTGGGAATCCTACCTGAATCATTTTGTGACTGAAGCAAGGAAAACCTTTCTTTTTGTAATTTTTTTTGAACAGATGTATACAGTTGTTCCAATTTCCCAGAGTGTGCCAAGAACACAGGTCCATCTTTACTGTACCATAGTATCAAGGTACAAAATGTCTAATTTTCTCACAGATGTTTCTCTGAGATGTCCTGTCCATTAAAATATTCAAGCCACACAAAGTGGAACATCAAGAGTTGTGCAAAGGGATTGCCCAGAACCAAAACTACTCACATACACCTTCATGTTATCAGCAACTTCCTACTTGCAAACTCTCACATTAAAATTGAGAACTCCTTTTTTAAAAGTCATGTAGAAACATATTTAAAAGTTAGAACAAAAATCAAATGACAGTACTAGTATTATGTGTAAAAAATAAATGTGTAAATATTTGTGAAAATCGGTATATTTCACAAATACACACACACACAAAAACCAACCAAAGAAACATGAATTAGCTGAAAAAGTGCAGGGAATCAAACTCAACCATCTTGTTTAAGATCACCCATGAAAGCTAAGGGGAGCCAACACAGGAATTACCAGTTTTTTTGAGAAGAAATACCACCATAACAGTCTTGCTCCTTCTTTTCTTCCCTCTATTCGCCCATAAGAAACACATCCTACCCTAAAAGTCCAAAATACATTTCTGAAATAAGCATATGTTACACTGCAGAGGTTCTCAGCAGCCAGTTTTGGCACACATAGTGGCATGACAGGCTTAGCTGATAGCTACAATTTCAGTGGCATCAGTTCTAGCACGAGGCCATTTTGCTCTTTCAACTAAATATGTACAGATGCAGTCGCACAACAGAAAAGGTCAGACACAGTACTGTAGTTAGCAATCCAAATAATTATGTTACATAATGAAGAAATTGGTCTCCTCGCCCTTGAGTGTATACATATTGAAACCAAACATTTGAAGGTTATCTTCTTACAGGTAGGAGAAGAAATCAACTCCTTTATGAGTGTAAAAGATATTTTCCTTTTTTTAAAAAAATGAATAATTTGAATTAAATTTAAATGCTTTCAATTTATATAATTACCCTGAAATATCAACATTTGATTTGGATGAATACCTGCATAAGGACATACATAATTCATGCTACAGTTGAAAAAATAATTGCTATAAAATATATATATTCAACATACATATATAATTTAGTTTTGAAAGTGTAAATATTGCAATGAGACATTTTAGTACTGATTGCTGCTCTAATAAAGTACCAAACACCAGCCTGGAAATCAAACATTTACAAGAATACAGCTAAAGTGAAACTCCCACTCACAAAATAATAAAAAAAAAATGTGCGATTAATAAATGAATTAAAGAAGTATTCCTGCTGCTTTTGTCCAGTTTTTTTTTTTTTTTCCCATATGGCATATTACTTGTCATATGGAAGCTCCAAAAATACTCTTTTAGAGCATAAATTAGAAAAATGAAGCATAAACAATAAAGCCTGCTCAGCAGTCATGTTTTCCAGAGCTCTGTAGGGTAGCTGCAGGAATTTTCCATGCTGTGAGTGTTAATGAGACCCTCCGTAGGCACCATTAATACATAAAAGAAATCACCTATAACTCACCTTTTCAAATTTGTATTTCTTGATTTTAGTAACTGGAGGCAAAATAGGAAGCATCATGTAAATAATGTCCTCATTTACTGATACAGAGACCATTAGCAAAAATGCAGGGTTGACAACAGGTGTGTAAGTATACTACATAAATGTTTCAATAATAAGCACAGAGTTCAAAAGCATATAGAGAATGTGATTTTTGAAGCACACAGAAACATCCCTAAAGTTCTTCTGATGGAAGAAAACATACATTTTAGAATTCTAATTAGCGAGCACTGACTTGATTCAAGATAAAGTTCTTGCAACAAATGGCTATCTGACCAAACTCTATACTGACAGCATTATGGCACGAAGAAAATGTTACACAGTTCATCTCCAAGTTGCAGTTTACCTTCTATAATGCTTAGTGAAATGAAAGGGGGGAAAATCAAATTTTCCACATGGATGCTGTGGATGTTTCGGCTAACAGTTGCCAACATGAGGAGATTATCACGAACCAGTACCACACACAAGCAAGTCTCCAAAATCAGATGCTGGATTTCAGCCAGAGACAGCTCCACCAGCTTGTGAAGGACCTCAGGCTTTTGTTAGGAGTTATTCCACTTCCTAACCGTCAGCTTCTGGGCACGCCATGTGTGGGCTCTGTCAGTTCCTTCTACTTTGCAAATTTTCAAGTCAGTTCATTCTACCAAAAAATGCACTGCTTATGATATTACTTGCTATGGAGAGTGACAAAAACATGAAACAATAGCATGCCTGAGAGAGATCATTCACTCTGGTCTGAGTTCTAAGTGATTTTTCTGTTCCAGTTACTGACATATTTCTATATGATTTGAACTGCACCTCAAGTACTGTGTACACTTTTGGGCCCCCCTCTACAAGAAAGACACTGAGGCCCTGGAGTTTGTCCAGAGATGGGCAATGAAGCTGGTGGGGGATCTGGAGCACATCAAGAAGCAGTTGAGGGAACTGGGATTATTTAGTCAGGAGAAAAGGAGGCTCAGGGGAGACCTTATTACTGTCTACAACTGCCTGAAAGGAGGCTGCAGCAAGGTGGGGGTCAGCCTCTTCTCCCACATAACTAGTGATAGATTGCACCGGGGGAGCAGGTTATCAGGTTGGATAATAGGAAAAATCTCTTCTCCAAAGAGTGGTCAGGCGCTGGAGCATGCTGTACAGGGAGGTGTGTGAATCACCATCCCTGGAGATTTTCAAGAAAAGTTTAGTTGTTGTACTAAGGGATATGGTTTAGTGGGGAAATATAGGTAGAAGGTAGATGGTTGAACTAGATGATCCTAGATGTCTTTTCCATCCTTGGTGATTCTATGATGCTATAATTCTATGATTCTAGAAATGAGATGCTTTTTTAAACAAGGCCCACTCTTCCCACAGAACAGACTGTGAGTTCCAGTAAAAGCATTGTTTAGGTCTCCCTTTCTGAGCTGCATTTCTATTTCTATATAAATTAACTATACATGTCCCACAGTCCTCATTATCAATAGCTGATTCAGGTAGGACATCCTGTACCAGTCCAGTTGTTTTTGGTACAATCCCATGAGAAAGTACCTTTTCTTTCAAATAGTACTAGTAGCTGCATAGCATATAACTAGTAGCCCAAGAATATAACTAGGGCTGAAGTTCTAAGTCAAACATACCAAAAAAATATCAACAATTTCCTCCAGCCTTCCTAGACATTAGGTCTAACCTTTGCATCTCTTTTTGCTGGGTCTGATGACCACCAGGAACTTCACTGAATAACTTCACCATGCTAAGACAGCAAAAGAATTTCTAATGGTGGCCAGGTTAGCTTCCTGTCACCTCAGCATACTACAATAGCTTGGTTAGCATCTTATCAGATATAAGCACCAAAGAAAAAAAAAAAAGAGGTAAGTGAAGGAAGATGGCAGCAAGAAGTTAAATAGGCGTAGCTGCTAACATGTTTATTTACACAATGAAATGCATGTCACCCTCAGGGAAGTGAAAAATCACTCTGGACTTCAGAAATTCAGCAGCCATTTCATCTAAGATTCATTTATTTTGCTTCTACTTTTGGACTGGAATATAACCAGAGCGGAGTCACATACTGATATCTGGTAGTTCACTTAGTGGTTCACACAATTGAAATACCATTTTGTCTCATCTGGATTCTATCGGATAATTTAGAAATAAAGTAAATTCCATCACTGTTCATGTTCCCCCCCCCAAAAAAGCACACTAGCTGAACTGCAGTTTTCATAAGGTAGAAGGTTTTATAGACTATCTCAGTGGCACATTAAACCGCTGTGTCAATTACTGTTGTGATCTACATCATCTACTACAAAATCTCGCTCACTTTCTTTTTTTTTTTTGTTACTCTTCTTTCTGTCTCCACATTTCTAATGAAAAAGTGAAATACTGCTAGTGCCTGCCAGACAGGAAATTAGGGACAAACAAAATTGCGCTAGCACTCACTAGAAGAGCATAGCTATTTTCTGAGTGTTTCTTATTGCTTTTCTATTCTGCTGCTTAGACATTTGACTAAACAAATAAATAAGGAAAGCTCCAAACATCTTGATCCAGACCACAGTAAAGTCAAGGCAAAATGTCTCAACATATTTAAGTGTAGACGTCTGCCACAAACTTCCATTTCAAAACACCTCTGAATTACTGACATCATCAGTTCTACATCTGTTGTTACAAAAAGAAACTCATTGCCATAGGGTGTTTTAAAGAGTAAAACTTGGAAGAGTTACAAAAGGGTTCACCAGAATTAATGGAAGGTGGATATTAAATTAGATTAGGGTTATTAAACAAAAGAATACAAGTACAGCCTGTGGCTCAGGCAGTCACTGGAATCTTCTCTCTTGGAAGCCCAGTTCACCAGGTGAAGAAACACATGCTTCCTCTTCCATATCTGATTAAGCAGACTACTGGAGTTTGTTCTGTTTTTAAATATTGTTTGTGTCTTCATTCTGTCAAGAAAACTGGTTATTTCCTAAAACCTTCTTACCCCAGAGAAAAATAAGAGACACTGATTAGAATAAATATGTGAAATCCATAAAATCCCGTAATCAGGATGTTTTCCGTTTTAGTTATGTTATTTTGTCATTGACTGTTGTGGTATGGTGCAAATAAATGGGACATTCAGGTAACAGATTCAGTAAATAAAGTTCCACATATCATGACACCAAATGTGCTAGTGCTCTTCAGCTTCTCTAACACTGTTTCAAAAAATTAGACATCAAAAGTTGTTTTTCCCAAGCCAAATTTTGCACAGATATAAACTGTTATAAACCTCAACATGTCAAGCTATACACATGAACTACTACATTTTATTTAATGGACCATTTTAAATATCGGCTTTCAGTGAGGATCATGCTGGTAATTTCTTTATTCTGTAATTACCAACTGAATTTATTTGAGCTCATTTACTGATGATTTGTCAAAATAAAGAATCTCTAACTTTTTGCTAAATTATATGCTCGTTTAACACATAAGAATGCTGACAATGGAACTATATTACTTATGTTCTAAGAAACCACATTTAGTGGTTTCAGAGAAGACAGAAAGAAAATTAGGTATTAGAGACTTTTAGTTCCCTTCATTCCAGAAAACCACGTGGTGATTGAAATCAAGTGTGTGAAGAATGAAGAATGTGCAAGCAATGTTTCATTGTACAGGGAAGAGTAATAGAAGAATCTGCTTTGTTATGTTTTGCCTAACACAGCCGTGTGTGTTTTCTTGATGGTGCTGTTGCTGCTTTGTTATTTTCTTTCTATTTTAAAATAATCATCTGGAATAAACTGTTTTCCTGAGTTTAAAAAATGTATGGTCTTTTTCAGAAGTTCCCCATAAAGACAAATTCAGATGAGGTTACCTTGAAAGTCCTGACCTTCATAGGGAATCATGACAGATTCTGCTGTCAACAGTTGCTTCATTAACATTACCAATTTGTATTTTTATAAATTATGTAGATTCATAATGTATAGGTTTATACACTTTTCTGAGAGGTGTTTTATGTAAAAAACTGTAAGATTTAAAAAGGCAATTTTATAAATCTATAAAATTTAGAGATGCATCTTCTATTTGTGAATTAGTGTCATTTTATTTACCTATAGTGTAACATTTATGCCAGCTGCACCTGACAGGGAGAATGAATTTCAGTTTGTATTAAAGAATGAAAGAATTCCAGTTTATCTTCAGTCTATAATCATATTTTTTTGTGCAGAATTTGACCAGTAGGATTATGTCTATATCTGACTTAAAGCAACAGTCATGAATCATGAGAAAATATACACTAATTGAAGTTCCTAATATATTCAAATGAGATAGCATACAAAAGTTATCATTATGGTCAGTTATATGAGTATGACCACTCTTTTTAGACAACATATCATTGAGATGAAGAAGAACCAACATAACTGTCAACAGAAAGTTAAACACAAAGGCAACAATGGTCTACAATACCACTCACAAATACACAGCCTATAAAAATGATAAATATAGATAGAATGAGCTAAATCTGGTATTCTCTGAATAACTAGAACAAAGTGTGTGTGCAGGTCAACTTTCTAGCTCTAGAGGAAGAGTTTAGGTATTCAAGGAATCTTCAAAGTGAATATGAATCTGCAAGGGTATAATGTGGGAAAATAGGTTAAGAACAAGCAGTATTACTATTTTTAGGCACAAAGAAAATCTAAGAATACACATGCATGTGAATCCCAACAGAGAGAGAGCACTGTCAAAAAAAGAAAGAGACTGAACAAGCAGATAGAATTTGCCAATATGTGGGAAGGACTTGGTAGTACACTGATGAAAAGAAGCTCTAAAAAATACTGTAAAAGAAAAAAAAAATCCTGCAACTTAGACAACATAATCTGTTTTTTCCATAATTTCTATTTATGATATAAATAAGTAGCTAAAGTGAGAATAGTTTACCTATTGAAATGCTGTGTTCTCACATACTCAAAGCACTCTGAAGCTAGAAACAGCTGCCTAAACACACATGCTTTTATTAATAAGTTTCTAACAGACTGAAATAACAGTTTGGTTTTGAAGGATCTCAATAAGCATGACCAGAACTCTTAATTCTGGGGTCAGCCTCAGAGTCCACTCATTTGTTTGTAAGTTTTGGTACTAGCTTATGTACAGTCTACATAATAATCCCATTTTGTCTTTTGTTGTGCTTTTCCTCAATAGTTCTCTAATTCTGATTATATGAGACATAGTTCTAATAGAGTAAGTTAGCAAACATCTGCATCATTCTACTTAAATATCAGTCTCTTCTATGCTCTCTTCCAAAAAGAAATCTCTGGCATCAATCTCGTAGTAACAATAGCCCACATAAACCAGAATCCTGTCTAACAACATGCCAAAAATTGAGGTTTAGGAAAAGAATAAGAACAGAACAAGTGTATGTTCAAACTGTCCTAGATATATCTTCTAGATTTTAGCAATATTCAGTCCAGAGAATCTTGAACCAGGTCTTATCTTTACATCTCAGATTTTTCTTCAAGTAAAAACACAAATCACAACATTGATATGATCACATTGCATATTTCCATTGAAATTTTTCTGCTAAACTGTTGAATAATCTGCACCTGATTTAGGAGAGGAGTGTTAAGTGTCAATGCATTACGTTTCACAGTGTTTTTATGAATTTAATGAAATTCAGCAGCTTGGGAAAGGAAATACTTAAATTAATGACCCTTGTGAAAAAAGGCTATAGAGCAAACATAATTTTTCTGCTTTCCATATGGTCTGTGGTGTGTCCAGACTAGCCATTGCGTGTTTCTACTCCTTTCACAGCCCTGCGTAGGAATTCACAACACCCTGGTGGGTATTACACAGTGTGTTGGATGGAAACTAGAGAAAGCAACGGCAAACTGGGGAAAGCATGGAATTACTGCTGTGGGAAACAACCGAAGAGAGAATGGAGTGCGCTACAGTGGGATGGATAATGTGGGGAAAATGGGAAGGAATCTGAGACATCCAGTGGAAGATGTAGGGAGACACAAGAAACCCGGCCTCCTCATCTTGGAGGCAAAGACAAAGGTGAACCTCTCTCTACAGTGGGAAAAGTAGAAGAAATCAGTGTTGAAAGGAGATCAGAAGGAAACTTTAATAATATGCAGTAATGGCATAATGAGGAGAGTAAGCATTCAAAACAATAAGACAGCTTCAGAGATAAATTTATGTACTATTTTGGGGAAAAAAAAAAAAGCCTGCAAATTTCAGTGGATGGAAAAGTACTTTCAAGACAAACTCCTCCTGTTAGACTTTTTTTTTTCAGTTGCAAAGCTTTTGTGCTACTTTTTTGACAACACTTAGAATAACAACAAAAACTAAAATTCCAACTAAAGAGTCCTTCCTCACATTCACACAGCTCAAAAGCTACCAGCACGAAGTCTTCATCACTATGAAACACTATACACACATATCAGATGATGATAATGAGATAAAATATATCTCAGGATCTACTTCCAAATAACTATTTTCTACATTAATAGCAATTATTAGACAAAAAGATTTTCCATTGAGAAGACATTTTTAACATTTCGTAACTTGTTTTCATTCAAATGGGAAAGAATAAACATTTTCACAGAACACGAACTCCAATAATATCCTAGTTAGAAATGTAAAAGTAAATAATTTCAAATTCTTCTGGTAATAAAAAAAAAAAGAGAAAATTATCTTTGAATAACATGGGGATACATGTTTCACCTGCAAAGCCCTTTGTAACCACAAGCTTTGTCTACTTTGCATACAGTTTTGTTGTACATTGCCATGGGTGTCAGACAAAAAAAATAATTGCTGACTAGTCTGCCAAGAATGATTAAGAACATAAAAACAGGTGAGAAAAAAAGAAGGTCCAATAAACAAATAAAAAATCATTAGACTTCTGTGACACAAATCTTTAGTGAGGACACTGTAGATAATGGCACAAAAAATGCAAAGTAGAGTTGAGGGACTATTTCAATAAAGTAGAAATCACATTTCATAATGAACAGCAAAGCAATTAAATATAGGTTAATTAATAGTCCAAGTTTCCAATTTCTGACTAATTGCTGCACATTTGTGACTCACTGTATTACTTGGATTTTTGTTTCAGAAAATATGAGTCTTTAGAATAACATGCGTTTAACACTCTTAGGTATAAATACTAAAAGAATAATGTTCTGATACACAAGAACTGGTGATGCAGTTCCATGCACTTGAAAAATTAATCCTTTATTACTTTACACATACCATAACATTTTAAAATGCGCTGTTTTCAATGACATTACTTGAATGCCTTAAAGAGAAGACACCTGAGAATTTAAGCAGTAGGGCTCCTGTAATGTGCATGAACTTCTACTAGTGTTGGTTGATGCATATAACGATACAAAAATCATCACAGAGAAAACATGGTTTTACTGTTAGAATCTTTTGCTTATTTCCCATATGAATATCCAGCTCTCATTTAATTTACCATTTTTGTCCCTAATATTCTGTGCTTTTCTCTCTGTTGGGCAACAAAAGAGTTTGTTCATTCCTCTTTCTTTACTACCATATGGGGACTGTTTGCACACAGCGGTTGATTCTTTTTCATTATCTGCTCCATCCAAACCAGTCTTCTCCCCATCAAAGTGCTCTGTTTCATTTCTTTCACTGTCTGTCATCAAAACTTTGTTACAGCTCAGGCAAGGATGTACAAGTACATGGATACTCAGAGGGCTAAATATATTCAATGGATTAGTTCAGCTATTTGTATTAAGAGGCACCACTGCTCCACTTTACAGTCACTGAGATGATATACTAATCTTCACTAAACACAAGATAAAAAATACTGCTGTAGACCTGATACAAACAAAACGTTTTCACATTTGCGACCATCTTCACCTTTTTAAAATCTGTTGTATAGGTATAAAAAGGATTTCAGTAAAATCATGTTTGGAAACTATGATTTCTATTAAAATTAAAATCCCTTAAAGAAATAATTTAAGTATGAACTAGTATCTGTGGGAATTTTTGAGAGACATTATGAACAAGATTATGAAGGAAAATGGATATCAAATACAAATTGCATTACATGTGATCCCAAGGCTCGGTAAACAAAGTGCTAATGCACTGCTTCCAAAAATCTACGGCTTTCTCATCGATTAATCAAGAGAAAAAAATAATTCTGTGCCAGTATAAACAGAGGTTGAATGGTAATATAAAAAAAGGCATAATGATATTATGAAAAGAAGGTTCTCATGTTAAACTGGGAGTTGCAATCTTACAGCGTAAAAACCCATCCATTAGGACTCACATTAAAACCACCAGCCTAATTACAGGAGGCCTCACCTTAGATGTAAACCTCACTGCAAGGCATAAAATGTCACCGGTTTATCCTCTAAGTAATCCAAACCCATCAGGAAACTGGATAGTAGTTTTAATAAAATGGGACTCATAAGTTTTTATTACTTTTCTAATGAATGCTCTTCAGTTTTATTGGCTCTTAGAAGGAGTAATTTAGCATCTCTATTTAAACATGACTTTTTATCCTTCACAACTTGCAGCTTTCAATTTTATGTTTCTAACATTATAAATAAAAATGCAGATATTGAGGTTTTTGTAAAAGCAAGAAGTTCTTTTCAGATATATATATACACAATGAAAGATTTTGAAAATCATAGGGAAAGAAAAAAAAGATTTAATCTTTTCCTACTCTGATACATACAGCACTATTTTTGAAAATATAAGCTGTATAAACTAGTTATTAGTGGTCATGCTGAGTTAGGTAATACATGCGTTTATGCATCAGTTTTGGTGCTTTTCTTCTCTTCATATTCCTTCTTCCCCAGAAAAAAAGAAAAAAGAAAAAACATCAGAATATATTTCCAACATAATAAAATCATGCCTGAAACTAAATCTGCTTTCAACACATAAACCATACCTGATTGTTTAAATTATACTATTGAGTTTGCTTATCTCTGAATCACAGAATGGCATTGAGCTATTCAATTCATGAAAACATACACATATTTCTATATCAATAAATCAGCAGTTCTATTTATATTTCTTAAGAAAATTTTTATTACTGTTAAAATATTCTGCAGTACTTCAGCTCTCATATTATCAGTGTTCTTTTTGGGAAAGAGACGGTCTTCTCAATATTATATCTACAAAATGTTTTAGTCTGAACAGTAAATCTAAGTCACTCTGAAATACTTATCTTCAGAAACATTTGTCAGAAGTCTTATCTGCATGAACATTCACGTACAATGAATTCAAACATCGTACTATTACATTTCTTATATGTAAACCTTCAAAACTATTCCTTTTTTAAGATTATGACATTTGCCATTTGAATTATTCTTTGGTTAAGTCCAAAATTAATGCTGAAGTTTCTTAGGCTCAGCATTCAGGTTGGTCTTTGTGCATTTCCAGATAGTTCAGTCCAGATTTACACTGAAAAAGCGTATGTAGTACTCTGCAATCAGTCACATCATTCTACAGCCTCTTTCATATGTCTTAATTTGTCATCATTTCTCAATAGAGAGGTTGCATTATTTAGTAAAGTGAGTGTAACATGTTAATAGAAGTCCAGACTCATGGCAAACACCATGATATTCTTAGTAATCTGGCGCAAAAGAAAAGAGGCTGTTTGAAATCTTGACTCTTACTGGTAGCAGTGGGATTTTTACCAACAATTTCACAGATCACAAAATGGAAAGATAAGACATCAACATTTTTCCATAAAGTGAACCAAGATGGCGATGACAATATCAAAGAGAGAAAAATAAATAAAATTTTTCTGTTCTTTTTTCTTTCACTGTGGTTTTAACGGCGAAGAAATTGAAACAGACAGATCCTGAAGCTCCATTTAATTTTTTTTTTCTAGCATTTTGGAATAGACAGGAAATATGTGATCTGATACTGTAAAAGTATGTTTTGATGTTTTCTCATTTTGCTTGTTACAGAGAAAATTGGAAGAGAACAATATATTTTCACACTCTGTTCCTAAAATAATGAAGAATCTTTAATGACTGGTGAAATTCTGGCATTATCAGATACATCTTAGTAAACAATTGACAGGAGTACACTGGCAACCTGAAATTCTACTCATTAATTTCTAGAAGGCAAAGCTGTCAAATCTGCCATGTATAGTCTTCTGGTGTAACAACCATAAAAACATTTGCTTTTCTTTTTTCCCTTGCTCTTCCCCATATAACTGAAAAGCATAATGTCAGTAAAGTTTTCAGAATAAGCTGAAGAAATATTTACAAATGGCTTAAGGTTAAGCCTTAAAAAAACAAAAAATAAACATGTGTTTCATTTTGCTGTAACAAAAGGGGAAATGACAAAATGAAATAATACTTTTCAAAAATTGCACATATTCCACTGTTTCTGGCAATACTGAGGTGGCAGGAAACTGGTTAGTTAGACACAAATTAGAGTGAAGTTCAAAACTATACAAGGTGCAAAGGGAGCTGGCAATAGATGCTGATGTACTGATGCCTGCTATCTATAAATGCAGTAGAACGTGCAAACTCCATGCAACGCATGAAGAAAATAGGCTGGCATACCCATATCACAAAAAATGAAGTAGAGGGTCATTTATGAAGTATTCGTTAGATAGTTATAAAATCTCAAATTTATACAGTAAAGTTTCATATCACCAAGGTTGAAAAAGACTTCCAAGATCATCCAGTCCAACCATCCACCTATCACCAATAGTTCTCACTAAACCATGTCCCTTAACACAGCGTCTAAGTGTTCCTTGAACACCTCCAGGGTCAGTGACTCCACCACCTCCCTGGGCAGCCCATTCCAGTGCCTGACCAATCTTTCAGGAAAGTAGCATTTCCAAACGTTCAGCCTGAATCTCCTCTGGTGCAACTTGAGGCCATTTCAGTCAACTGGTCTTCATGTCGAAACTCTGAATTTCATGATGTTTTGTTTTGTTTTGTTTTAAACACAGCTGGGTTTCATTGAAATTCAGAGTTTGCTAATATGTTATCATTACTCCAATAATTAAGTTTGGAAGCAATGGATTTATTTTTTAATTGGCTATCTCTATGTAAGTAACATTATAATCATCTAATTATCCTTTGAGGCAGTTTTACACATAAACGCTTTAAGCATTCCTAATCTTACCACTGGGGGCTATGCCTCAGTTTATATACCCTATGACCAGATAAAAATTAGTGTTACAAAGAACATGTATTAACAGAAAATATAAAAACACGGAATGCTGTAATTTAAAAAATCTGTTTGTTGTTGTTGTTGTTGTTGTTGTTTTTCATGGATTTCTAAGGCTTAAAGGAAAAAAAACCTGCCCACTTTAATTAAATATTAAAAAATATATTAGCTTCATTCTTCTGTTTGATTTCTGTCATTTACATTGTCTACAGCTGTTTCCTCTCCATAGCCTGGAATAATGACACTTCTAAACACCAAGCAATACTACTGTTAATGAGTGGCATTTCAGATTTTCATAAGCATCTGCCTTTCATTTAATGAGCTAGTCTTTCATCAAAGCTACTTCTGACAAGGCCTCTCAGCAATTTTAGAATTGTTAGTGTCTCTTCTTTTCAAAAGGAACACTAGACTGCAGTATGACGGGCAAGCACAACCTAGCTAGAGGGCTTATCAACAGCAGTGAGAAAGCAGAAGCATGCACTAGCAGCAAGCCAGCTGTGGACTCGGTAGACATAGGGAAAGCCAGCCAATAGCAAAGCATCTGCTAGTACATTTTTATTACTGCTGCTACTTTCAGTAGATAGAAGAAAACTAGAAGTAATCCATTCACTGGTTTAGACATTTATTTTGCTATATACCATCCCCAAAAAGGTAAGTTTTACAAGTTTTACCTAGTTTCATTTCTCTTAAGTAGGGCTTAACAACTTAGGTACATAATGTGGTGATACACAGTTAGTGTGTTACAAATTAATAACTCAAAATTATCCATTCACCTATTTTAGTATAATATTAGTATTTTAAGTACTACACACAATGTCTGTATTAACCTATAATTTGAAATAACATGATAATTACTCTATCTTAAATAGTAATTAGATGCAATAAATATTGCAATAGTATCTTTGTACTTATTTCATACATTTATAAACCCATGCAATGGAGATAATAGTAGAAACACTTCATTATTCTGTTTTTAAGGTCAATCATTAGATCCACTATCGCTGTTTTGATTAAAATATCATTTAAATACAATAATAAGCTTTAGTGTACAAAAAAAGCTTCCAAACTAGTCAAGTTTTTAACACATACATTAAGTTCCTATATTTTCTTGTTCTCATATAATCCACATTAAATCAGACTTCAAATATGCTCACAAGGTATTTTTTTTCTTTTTTTATTTCTTTAATTTTAACCAAGATCCTGACCCATATTCCTTCTCCATTTCAAGAATTTTGACAGAACTAATTCATACTTCTGAAATACAGATTCTTGTATACTTGTATACTAAAACTGCCCTATTTTCATTTTCTGTAAGTACAACTCTTTTGTCTTAAGAGGTTTTGTTGTTTGTTTTTTATTTTTAATGATAGAAGTTATTAGAAATACCTCCCAGCTCCAAGATGCTGGCAATCAAAACTCAGCAGCTGCTTTTCTTACTACTCTGCTCTATTAAAAGTCTATTCCAGAGAAAAGTCTGGTTCAAAAGACAGGTTCTGAAAATGTAATCACAGTCAGGCTAGGAAGACCATAAGCAAAAATCAATGTATATTTATTTCCAATCTGATATCCTCTTGAACTTTAACTCTGAAGACAGAAAAACTATCCTAAATGTATTAATTTCCATGTAAAAATTCTAGAAATAATAATAATAAAACAGGTAGAATCATTCTCTCTGAAATAAAAGCTTATAATAGAGTTGATTGTCTAATCTGGCTAATGCAAATTTATTTAGATTTTTATGAGAGCAGTATACAGGCTCTTGTTCATTGCTGGTGAAAATGCATAGGTAATGGTGGTGACTGATGAGAAATAGTGTTTTGTAGCTAAGAATGTGCTCTACTGAATAGTGTTATTGTGCTCTTTGTATCTGTTGTAGCTTCCATGGAAATAAAGAGAAGGCATTACTTTCAGAGCAACTTACATACATAAAGAAAAGTAAATACTTCAATGTATTTAAAGAACATCTCAAATACAATCAGGCCCATCAAACAAAATTTATTCAGAGAAGAAGTCATTCAACTCCAAAATGCTTGATTTAAACATCTGATAACCAACCATTTAAATAAAAAATGTGAAAATACATGAGGATTCCAGGTACAGTAATTTAAAGTTCTGTTTTATTTCTTTAGAAATATATATATTTAACTTAATAGAGACCAATCTCTTCCTTTTTTACTTATACCTATTCTTTATATCTACATACAGGTGTACAAAAATTACATTGAGAGGCAACTTAAGCAAGTGAAAATTTCAAAAATGCTTATTAAAAGTTATTCTTGTATGATAATTAGGTAATTACTATATTAGTTTAGAGTTGAAAAATGCACGAAGATGCACAGAATTTTGAAGCATTGGACTGATGAAAGCATTTCCTCATAAATTCACCACAGCAACAGAAAAAACTGATCTGCATCTATTCTATGAACAGACAAGTCTTCACTTGATTTGACAATATCCAAAGAAACATTGTTTGGATACAGCAGGAACATGCTGACATTTTCTTCTCCTGGATTTTCAAATAGAATAACAAAGTAAAATCAATAATAAACTGCTCTTTGTTCAAGAGACCAAGTTATAGAAAACACTGATAGGAAAAAAAGAGGGGGAGACAAAAGTAATTCCTACCCCATCCAATTTCATTTTATGATATTTGTTAAAAACAAAATTATTATCTAAATCCAATACTACCATGCCTTAATGACCCAGCACAAAGCAAAAAGCATACATGCGCATCCTTTTATATCCAAACCACATAACTTCCAAAAATAATCATAAAAATAAAATTATTCCTCATAATACAAAATGTAGATCGACAAAAAGATATATCTGCAAGGCTGATAAGCTCATATCATATGTATTTCCTGAATGCTGAGAAATACTAGAGAGAAGAGTCATCTATCAACAAAGGTATGGATATAATAACATGGCTCCTGACGGGATTTAAAAAGTAATTCAGATGAGCTGTCTTTATTTTCCTTTAGTTTTCTAGACAAAATGTATATTGAACACTAAGAATTATCTTTAATTCTTACTTTTAAATGGTATTTAAATATGTATTTAAAAGATATAAATAAAATATCATTTCTGATTTATTAAAAAATATGTACTGAAAAAGATTATTTTCTTGCTAACAGCCACATACAGACGAGTGAAGAAGTTCAAACATAAATACCATAATTTATCATAGGTTTCCATGGATTGAAGAACTGCTTGGAAAAAATGCTGTAAATCTGAAGGAACCAAGGAGCTGCCATTGCATGAATTGCATTTTTGTTGATGCAAAAAAAAACCAACATCAGGGTCCCAAGTGGACCAAGAGAGTCTGCCATATCTTTCCCCCCACAAGCTGCCCTTGCTTACAGCCAGCTCAGAGGTGCAGACACGTCACCGTGGACCCTGCAGATGTGAAAAGCTTTGTGGGGTCATTCCTTGCCTCCTGTGCCTGGCCTTGTGCCTCACAGGCATGCTTTCTCCTATGCCTCCACCACAGCCTTGCACCTGCCTCTTAGCTACCAACTATGTCCAGGCCCATGGCACTTCCACTGGACTGCTCCAGTGATCAAGTGGTCTCCTGTAATTGTGATCCACGCAGTATTAATTGACGTTAACGGGATTCCTCACTTGTTTGCATTTATGCACGTTAAGAATTTTACCAGTTAAGTACTCTCTGATCAAGTTCAAGCAAGATTTGAGGCCACAGCATAGTCTAAAACTGCAAACTAAAAAGTTGTTTTTCCTCTAATCATTGTCAATGTTAAAAATTTCATGTAAATCTGTCATTGTACTTCAGTATTTTTTTCCATTTCCATTAAACCCCTCTGAATCATCCAATTATCCACATTCCTATTAGTCCAAGTGGGCTCAAATAATTTATAGCTTTTTTTTTGCCTCTAGAAGTTTCCCATTTCATGAAGCAGACGTCCACATAAGCTCTCTGAGATTATCTAAAAACTGTGGGCTATTTGTGTCACCAGCACACCACAGGTTAACGGTGAAATCCACCACTAACTCTCTCATGATGGATTGTCCTAATGGATCATTTGGGACCTCCTTGAGAGAGCCAAGGGCAAGCTGACAGATAAAAATCTGCAGCAATTGATTTCCAGCAGAATCTTGAAAATCAGGACATACATCTCACTTGTCTCTTCAGATACACAGACTACATTTCTCCTAGAGTGAACTGCTAAAGAAAATACCCATGAAGGACTGGTGGATTCACTCAATACTTAAAGAACCATGAAGTGATGTATTTTATCTTGAAAACAATAGCACGGTACCAGCTGTTTCAGCCCACCAGTAAGAACCCCAGCTGCTTCGATTGTATGTAGCCACATATTAGACATTTGACTTTTGGAAACTGAGTATTTCACATTACTAAGGGAATAATCTTACCAGCTACTTTACGTGTTTCACTTGCACAGGTATCACAGGATTCCCATGTAGACACTAGAGTACAGCTGCTTCTGTCTTGAAGTAGTACAATCACAGTTATTACCAAGACAAATGTATCTGACCCTTACATGGGTGTGGAGGGAGAATAGGAAGAATTAGATGAATGCAGTGGCCAGTCTGTACTGACTTGAAGACAGTAGAAGCTGGCAAACTTGCAGTAGTATCACCATACAGAGTGTCAAGCAGCATGGCAAGATGGAGGACATAAATTTCACAAAGCAGTACTCAACAAAAATTACTTTTTAGAAACTTGAAATGCTAAAAAATGTTTACAATAAGATGTTGCCTTGTACTGAATTACTACCATGCGTCTCAGTAGCATAATTTAGACATTAAAAATCAGACTGATAATCCTATCAAAAACAGAAATACTGCAGGCAAAGAAACATTAAGCTTGCCTATTTCCTTGTAATTTTTCTAAGTATCCCAGACAATTTTTCAGCTTGTTTCATAGCAACTAAAGCAGTCTAACAAGCAATCACTGCTCTATGCAATTAAAACCTATAGTAACTGTTGAGGCTGTTAAAAATACTAATAACACCCACTCAGTAGAGAAGAGTCAACCTACATGTAGATCCCAGAAAGGAATTCACACTTGTACTTCAAAATTTAAACTGATAATTGCATAGACAAGAAAGAATTTTCTCTTCTGTCATGAAACATATACTCTAACTTTACATTAAGATGCAAAAAGGAAAGAAAAATAATGAGAATAAATTCAGAAATCCATGGGAGTACAGACATGAACATAAAATATATTTTCTTCTGTTATTTTCTAATTAATAATGGATTTAATAACATCACTGAAATTCAATCATGTATGCATGACATTCACATGGTATAACAGTTTCTGTTATAAACAATATACCCCATGTGATCAACTCTAGCAGCTCTAGATGAAAAGAAATAAACTAAGGTATTCCCCCTCATAGAGTGGAACTAAGCACAGTAACTCAGGTTCTTCAAGAAAAGGAGCTAGATGTGAAAGAAAGCTGAATTGAAAGGTTCATAATAGAAATGAATGATTAATATAATCTTTAAATGAAGTTATGGTATCCAGATGATTACTCTGGATATGTATACAGTGCCATGGATTTGATGGAAATAAGCAATGGCCAACATGCTTTTGAGATGCCTCATTGCTCAGTTCCTACTGTGCTCATAGACTTCTAACAATTATGACCCTGGAGAAAGTTTCGCATTGTCCAAGGAAATCAAGCAACAGGCTCTTAGTGAATCTGAATAACGTAAGCAGATTAGGTGTCCAATTTAGAAAGAGGTATAAAAGGCTTTTAGAGGTTTTAAATTCAGCAGACTTACTAACAAGTTATACTCCTATGCAAATACCTACTTGCAGAAAACCTCACTTGCCACATCTCATAAAATACGTCACGATTGTGGTGACAGGTCTGTGTTATATCCCAAGGATGCCTAACAGCAAAAGCATTTTCAGCACTGCAGTCCAGTTTAGCCAATAAGCAACACTGACTGCATTAAGAATGTTTCTAACTACAACATCTAGAAGCCTTCATAACATCAATTTCTCAGCAGGAATTACCCAAGGCCGTTTTTTAACCATGTCTAGGAAATGAGATGGATGATGAGGTTTCCGTAAGTGTGGCCTCACTGTGGCTATTACACAATTTCAGAAATCTAGGCTTCAGTTTGTACTATGGTAATGGAGGCAGATTGCTCTATAAAGAGCATTCCTTATACAACATAAATGTGCCTAAAATATAATGTAATGAACTACATTACAAAACAAGAATGCATTTATGGCAGTAAATAAATATGTGAATGCCATTAATGTCAACATAAGGCCATTCACTACCACATAGTCAGTGAGATACCAACAAAATTATTGCTACTATTGTCATATTTCTTAACTCAGCTGCACTGAGAAGAAAAATTCCTCCATTAAAATAACATTATTACTTAAAGGATCACAGGTCTCCACCTTGTCTCCACCCTTCATTTTCTTATAAATGTATTAGAATCCTGAATGACTATAATAAAATATATCTACAATATATGTTGCTTTCATCTATCAAGCTACTGTCTATTTCAACTCCCTTAGGAGCCCGGGAAAAAAATAAAAAATACTAAAGTGGTGGGGATTTTGAAAAGATTTTTAATTCTATCTAGAACAAATGGCAAAAAAAAATTATATAGCAGCAGAGAGTTGGGTAGTCAACCACAATACAAGTTATATTCCATAGTGTATTGGAAATAAATTTCTAAAGAAATCATTCAAAAATCTTCATAATTAAATTTTGCATGTATTTGTTTTGATATTTGCACTCTACATCTTACCTATGCATTTGCAAGTTTATATTTGTAGAATATTTCAATACACCTACACTCTCACAGAGCAACGTCACACAGTGTTAAAAAATAAATAAATAAAAGATTGAAAAAAAAAAACCAACAAATCACTCAGTAACCTGATGCTCAACAGAAACACACACAGAAGCACAAAGATAAAGACATTAGATCAGAACAAGGACAATATTTACATTATATTAGTTTCACATGACAGAGCTAAGAAAAAAAATGCAGGGAAAATAATCTTTTTCTATTATGAAAGAATAAATGTTGTTAGAACAAATAAAGTGTAATTGTTTAAGCTACTTGCTCTGCTCAAGAGAGGCTTAGCGCAGCAAATTCTTCCAAGACATTCAGGTAAGTTGAGGGAGAAATATCATATTCTCACAGTAAAGGCACGATGAGCACCAGTGAAAGAATTTTAGGAGCTTTGCTGAGAATACATTAAATGACATTTTATGTTTTGATTTATATAGCAGTCTCCTTTCCTCACTCATTAAAAAGGTAAAGCTGAAAGAAGTGATTCCAGTTCTTCATTCCTTTCTGTAATAAAGTATTTAGCTGTTTCATGGTACTTTCCAAGAGAGACATATGATAACCACAAGAGAATCCCATATCACAGCAGGAGAAAAGAGCAAGCTTCTGTGCTTTTATTTTTTTTCCTAATCTTATGAAATCTGAATAAAATATAATAACATTAACCTAATTGAGAAAAGGTGGCAAGCTTTTCACATCAGCTGAATCAAATGCCTATTAAAATTAAAACACCCTTAACCAGCTGTCACTATCTATATTGTACAGATGAAGAAATTGAAGCAAAATACTCGTTGTCTCCTGAGCTTAATTGTGACATTATGAGGGAAAGGAAAACCAACACTCAGAACTTACTGGCCTCAAGCCATACTCCTCCAGAGCATTCCAACCACACAGAAGCACTGCCTATATATCCACATGCAGTCAAAAATTATGAACCTAAGAAAATGAGTCTGATAAATTCTGTATATTTAGTAACCATAGTTTCTAGCACAAGCTAAGTAGTCGTCATTGCCTTTGGTGAGTAATGGAAGAACCATGAATTCTGAGAGGAAAATAGGAGCACACGACGTTCACTACGATTTTTTTATTTCTATTTAATACAGAGAATGATTAGACGTAACTAAAAGTAACAATCTCATGAAGTACTAACACTAATAAAATCAAAATAATGTCTCTAATGTATAACTGAAATATGAAAAAGAAAACACATTTTATACCACAAGGATAATATAGCAAGTCCTTTAAGAAAGTTTACTGTGTTGCTGTTTTTCTTAAACTCCCCTGTACTCTTTTTAACTGCAAGAGAAATTCTTCTTCATGTAACATATCTGCCTTATTAATAACTTGCACTGTGGTACATTTTATTACCCTATGAAAAATCCACTAAACAATTCCACTAAAAACCTCTGCCTTGGATGCTCTATTTTCTATTCAAGTGTAACACCATACTGTGAGCAAAAAGGACAACTGCTTGCCAATTACACTAATGCACCCTAACTGGAACCCATCATTATTTTAAGCCCTCTTTTTAAGGAGAAATAATTCAATCATACTTCTTAGAGCTATCAATCATTTCAAAGATGCAATAAGAACAGTTTTAGAAGGCATTTTCCTTCAATTAGGAAGAAATAAACTTTATTTACCACCTTTCTTGCACTATTAGAGAAGAAATATAACTGTGTGAACACAGTTGGATAAAAAATATTCCCACTAGTTTCCTCCCATGCTTCAAACTAGAAGGCACAATGTTTAATAAGTGAGCCATAAATATAGAAAGAGTTATCGGTATTCTGTTACAAATTTTTTTTTTCCTCTGATATGATGATGATAAAGCAGAGCCTGGGCCTTGACCCCTGATCTTCTCACTTTGCAGTGGCTGTGAACACTTTCTTCCACTCAGACAGCTTATAGAGCTATCTACTGATGACTCAAATCCTACCTGTCACACCAACTTATCTCCTGTGCGTGGCTAATACCTCTTCTTAGGCATGCCCCTGTCATCTTAAACAGATGATTCTCTCATCCTCACTTTCAAGCCCTTTCTGCACGTTTTTCTATCTTTATCACTACTAGTCTCCTAATCTTTGAGGACCACAAGCAATATTTTTGACTTTTTCCTTCTTCCTGCTTATCCCATCAACAGTTATCAAAAATATCTCTCAGGTATCTATCATTTCATTTCCATAGGTGTTTCAGCAAGCACTGCCATTCACCAGCTAACCATTTCTCATCTATTAATAGGGTCGTGTGCTGGCCTTGATTTGTTCTCTCACCCATCTTTTCAGTCTCAGTGTCAATTTTTGTGCAACACAGTTGTTAAGCCATGTGGCTTTGAATCCCTCTGATTACTCCTTCTTTGGTACTATTTCAAAACATGAATTTATTGCTACACTAAAATTTCCTAACACACTGTTCAACCTATTTTGTTATTGTGGCCACCCCCTATCTCTAATCAACCACAGTTGGCTACATATGATTCAAAGCCCTCCTGAAGCTTCTCCGCCAAAGGCTTGTTCCTTTATGCCTTCAAGCTGCTCTTTTGTTAATATCTACATATGCACAGCCAGTGGATTCATTCTGACAAGTATATGCACATACATCCAACTCTACTTATTCATAGCCATGCGCAACCTAACACAGACGGTGAGGTGATTTATATCAGAAATATAACCTGAGATTTAGGAAGTGAAGTACAGCAGAAAAAAAGAAACATACTGAAGTTTTAGTTCATTTACAGAACATGCACACAGTTTGTAGTGATAACAGTATTTGTTAACTCTTGTACCCATGTTCAAGTATTCACATTTGCTACATGAACTTCATATATCCTGAGCTGCTGAAATATAAACTATTTGCATCAAAAATGTGACGTCTGTGACAAGTGGGTAATGTGGGAAAAGTTTCATGGTACTAACAGCCACACTGCCTTTTACATCTGGTACTCATCCTTGGTCTATCAATTACACTAATATTAATGGTCTTCTTGGTTATATTTTTTAAAATCCTACTCTGCAGTGAAGAGATTTGATATCGTAAATTAAAAGTGCACATTTGCATCTCTCCAACTGCACATCACGTACCTGATCAGATTTAGTGGTGAATTTGAGACAGAGAGAAACTGTTTATCATTAGTTTTCTAAATGAGCCCCACATATATTAAAAATCAGCTCATTCATCAATAAGTGATACTGCTATCCTGTGATTTTAGTATTTCACATAAGACTTAGACATTATACTATTCCTCACTAACCTTCTATATATTGCTTTTCTGGCAGATGACAAATAGATCAAGTGCAAAGGCACTCAAACTGTGAACATGCCATTTATCAAACATGTACAATCTCCTATTTATACGTCAAGATTTAAAGATTGCTACATTGTGGGAATTATTCAATTTATATCTTTGTGGTAGTTACATAATCCCATGTAAGCAAAACATAGTTCAGACTGTTCAGTGGGACTGGCTGCGTACACAAACAGTAGATCAGAACTATCATACCTTTGCAGATGTTGCTGAACTCATTCATTGCACAATCTGCAGAAGGAAGCTTGGGAAAAGGCAGAGATTACACTATCACTTCACCAGCACCACAGACACATCTCAGCCACAGAGCAAGGGAGTTTCATTTTGCTTTAGAGCAAGAAAGGGAAAAGGGTGCAGTGCACTGGAGGGCAAATATCTGCAACAAAGCCCAATAAATAACTGTAAAAAATTATAAATGAAAATCAAAAGGCACTTCCTGCAGCTGATAAAGACATGCTGGTACATTTCGAAGTGGCCTACTGCTGAATGTGAAATATGAGTATGGGATCACCTGACCATGGAAAATGCCCTTAACCAATCTATGAAATGGCTTTTCTCTCCAGATCATGAGGAAATATGTGCTGAAAGAGTGGTGTATCATGGAGGTGAATAAGAAAAAATTGGGACACAGCCTGAAAAAAATGCTAGAAAATGGACTGGTAGTTTCTCTTACCATAAACCTTGCTAAATATGCTTTAGGGAAATAGACACTGCTACAATACAAGAGAACAAGGGCAGGTGCCTGCTGTTCTGTGATCATTCAGCTGCACAATATCTCAGTGTCTTTAAAAAGCTATGAGCTTAATGCACAGCTGAAGTACATCAGCAAGGAGAGAAATCCAATCTCCTCAGAGATTATTTATGACAGAGTGCGCCTAACTGAGGCCCAATTTGTTTGTGGAATTGCAGTCATTCCATTTCAACTAAACAACAAATGAATCTGCCTCTCACAGGATTGGTTCAGGGTATAAAACAAAACAAGGGAGAGAGCAGATACAACACTTCATTTACACACCAATCTACAGGCTCACTTACAGAAATGATTGATAAAGCACTTGCTTGGAAGCAGAGAACTATCTGAAGCACTGAAACAGAAAGGCTCTGAATCACAGCTAAAAGTTACCTCAGTAGAACAAGCATTTCTGATTGCAGATTATTAATATGTACTCATTGGCTTAAAAATCATACCACATCTCAGTATTTTACTGTTTCCCCATTTACTTTACACAGCTAAATTGCACATTTCATCAAGCTAAGAAAATTAGAATGATTATTGTTTTATGTACAAGGAAAACACACTCTAGTGTTAACTTTTAACAAGGAAAAGACAGGTTGCTGAGTGGGATGGCCACTCCTCCCCAGAGCCAGGGCTCATTCCCCCATCCCAGCTGGGAGCAGGGTGGCTGAAGGACAGCTGGGGATAGCCCCAGCCCTGAGCATCCAGCACCTCTATGGAAAGGTGTTTTTCTAATTAATCTGATATAAATATTATTACATATGCTATTTGAAGGCATTCTGTAAAAAAGCTCACTTTTTACAATGGATTTGGTGTAAAAACACTGAAATCCCACTACATCTGCTCAGAAGAAAATATTAATCAATACTTTATCACTCTGGGAGATTTTACTGAAAATTAAATATATTCACTGAAATGTAATAATTGAAAACGAATTTTAGTCAGCAATTGCCATTTGTAGTTAATTTTCACTTCTCATCTTTACCACCTACTCCATGACTTTACACTTCTCCATGCCAAAGCTCACAAGAGCATTTCTCCAGTTACTGAAAATGATCCCACATTAAGCAGTGAATCAAAATGTTCAAGGACAGACTGCACCGTATTGGTTGAGTGACACAACTCCAATGTTGAAACTGGGTTTCAGAAAATCTGATTTTGTTTTAGAAATGGTAACTAATGTGGTATAAAGAAGAGGGGTAGAAAAAATACCCATTGCTAACCAGTTCAAGGCAAAGCTATGATTCTGCATTTGCGTAAAATGAATTCTCAAATCCAATGTCTTGAAAACTAACACAAATGGAAGAGAAGTAATGTATATGAGCTGCACAAAAAAAATAGTATTGAAAAATACTTCTTACAAAAAAAACCAAAAAACACCATTATATTTTTATAATGCATATATTGTTATATATATATATATATACACACATATATAACCATAAAAATAATTAAATTCAAATTTCCAAGCGGAAAAGGCAACTGTTATAGAAAACATTCAAACAGAAGAGAGGCAAAAGGTCAAACAGAAGACTAGACAGTTTAGAGGTCTGCATTTGAAACTGGATAAATTAGCAGAAGAACAGAACAATTTACAAAAAAAAAAAAACAACAAAATGCCTAATAATTACATGCTCTGCTCGTCAAAATTCTGAACAGAAAAATTAAACATAAAAAAAACCTTCTAATATGTGCTATATAATAGGTATATGGTGTTTCTTATAAGAACTTTCAACTTTCAAAAACGTACAGTAATAACTGAAACTTGGAAAAAGAGCAGGGAGTCTCTTGTACTAATGTTACAACAGCGAAAGTGGAAAGCTGTATGAAAATAACTCCCAGTGTTAAATGAATCCAAAGCAGAGAGAGGACTCNCTCACTTACAGAAATGATTGATAAAGCACTTGCTTGGAAGCAGAGAACTATCTGAAGCACTGAAACAGAAAGGCTCTGAATCACAGCTAAAAGTTACCTCAGTAGAACAAGCATTTCTGATTGCAGATTATTAATATGTACTCATTGGCTTAAAAATCATACCACATCTCAGTATTTTACTGTTTCCCCATTTACTTTACACAGCTAAATTGCACATTTCATCAAGCTAAGAAAATTAGAATGATTATTGTTTTATGTACAAGGAAAACACACTCTAGTGTTAACTTTTAACAAGGAAAAGACAGGTTGCTGAGTGGGATGGCCACTCCTCCCCAGAGCCAGGGCTCATTCCCCCATCCCAGCTGGGAGCAGGGTGGCTGAAGGACAGCTGGGGATAGCCCCAGCCCTGAGCATCCAGCACCTCTATGGAAAGGTGTTTTTCTAATTAATCTGATATAAATATTATTACATATGCTATTTGAAGGCATTCTGTAAAAAAGCTCACTTTTTACAATGGATTTGGTGTAAAAACACTGAAATCCCACTACATCTGCTCAGAAGAAAATATTAATCAATACTTTATCACTCTGGGAGATTTTACTGAAAATTAAATATATTCACTGAAATGTAATAATTGAAAACGAATTTTAGTCAGCAATTGCCATTTGTAGTTAATTTTCACTTCTCATCTTTACCACCTACTCCATGACTTTACACTTCTCCATGCCAAAGCTCACAAGAGCATTTCTCCAGTTACTGAAAATGATCCCACATTAAGCAGTGAATCAAAATGTTCAAGGACAGACTGCACCGTATTGGTTGAGTGACACAACTCCAATGTTGAAACTGGGTTTCAGAAAATCTGATTTTGTTTTAGAAATGGTAACTAATGTGGTATAAAGAAGAGGGGTAGAAAAAATACCCATTGCTAACCAGTTCAAGGCAAAGCTATGATTCTGCATTTGCGTAAAATGAATTCTCAAATCCAATGTCTTGAAAACTAACACAAATGGAAGAGAAGTAATGTATATGAGCTGCACAAAAAAAATAGTATTGAAAAATACTTCTTACAAAAAAAACCAAAAAACACCATTATATTTTTATAATGCATATATTGTTATATATATATATATATACACACATATATAACCATAAAAATAATTAAATTCAAATTTCCAAGCGGAAAAGGCAACTGTTATAGAAAACATTCAAACAGAAGAGAGGCAAAAGGTCAAACAGAAGACTAGACAGTTTAGAGGTCTGCATTTGAAACTGGATAAATTAGCAGAAGAACAGAACAATTTACAAAAAAAAAAAAACAACAAAATGCCTAATAATTACATGCTCTGCTCGTCAAAATTCTGAACAGAAAAATTAAACATAAAAAAAACCTTCTAATATGTGCTATATAATAGGTATATGGTGTTTCTTATAAGAACTTTCAACTTTCAAAAACGTACAGTAATAACTGAAACTTGGAAAAAGAGCAGGGAGTCTCTTGTACTAATGTTACAACAGCGAAAGTGGAAAGCTGTATGAAAATAACTCCCAGTGTTAAATGAATCCAAAGCAGAGAGAGGACTCTCGAGATTGACCTGAAGATGAGAAATGTGTATCTGTATCCATATTTTTAATATTGTTATATTTATCACCCTATCTGCTTTATAAATTAAATTCGTATCACTGACATCACAAAAAGTTTAAGGCAGTGCAAAAGTAAGCAATAACGGAGTAACTGATGTCAGAAAAGGTGAGGAAGCAAAGAACCCAACTATCAATTTAAGTAACACTATGAAAGATGGTTTGACTTAATACTTTCTTGTTTCGCCAATTATGCATAATCCTTTGACTGTGTGATTATGAAATACTGTGAGAAGTGATGTGTGAAATGGGATTTCCTAGACACATCACAGACTGATACACAATATATGCTAGCTGTAGGGAAAATATCAATAGATGTGACAGGACAGTTTAAACTGAGCAATGTATTTGCCAATGATGTGCACAGTTGCCTTTGGTTTAAATATATATGTCTGTTTAATAATGTGAGACACATTGGAGGACTTTTGGTCAAGGAAAAAACAAGGAAGTTGTCATATAATTAAATTACAGAATATAAATTACATGAACACAGAAGAAATGAAACCTTATTAAGTAAAATCTAACAATAAATTAAAACATTACCAATTTATGATAAGCGTTGTTCTGGTAAATGGCAATTACTAAGCTATTAAAGGAGCATTAACAAGAAGTGATAAAATTGGAATATTTTGGATATTCCGTAAATTCTAAGGAAAGACGTGTTTCAGTGCTGTATGCTGTCCTGATCAGGAGACTGGATGATTCTGTACATACCCTTTACGTGTTTCTGTGTAAAGCTCTATGAAGTTTGCTAGAAGTGAGCTGAAGTTGGGAAACTATTAATTTGTTTTGAAGCAGGCATTGTTCTGAGCAGAGTGGAGGCTTCCACAATCAAAGATTCCTTCAAATATCTCAGCATTTAAAAAGAATGCTTTTACCTGAATATTAATATTAACTTACTTTACCAAACTTCTAAGAAAAGTTCAAACTTGAGAAAATGTAATGAGAACAGAATTCTCAGAGGGTATCTTCTTTGGCCTCAGAAAAAGTAAGCAAAGGCATTTTGAGACTATGTTCACGGTATGACGATAGAAAGATAGAAAATGAAGAGCTGTTTTAAGTGGGATTAGTTGTCACCCTACTTCTGTAACTGCAAATGTCATGATCTCCAGTAAACAGGAATAGCATTTAGTAGCATGTAACACCTGGCTAAGAAAATATTTTTTACTATTAAAAAAAAAAACAGAAATATAGCCTCAATAATGTGCAGAAAATAATGAGACTCTTTATGAAACACATAATTTGGCATTTTACTTCCAGTAATGCAAGGAAATTGCTTTTCCTGAATAGATGCTTTTGTCCTTCTGTCTCCCCACCTTTACTCAACTAAACGCATATCTTTCAACTTCATCAAGAAAGTATTATGCACTTGAATTTTTAACTTCTAAGTATTAGTGCCTGAATTTCAAAGGGATCAGAACTTCTCTTTCTCTTGGTGAATGCTGATTATGTAGATGCTTAAGAGACTCCTATCAGAAATGACAGTGCTTTGAAGATCTGATACAAACAGCCTTTCTTGCATGTCCTCACACGCTCTCCTTTTCTTCTTACTTCTGCCTCTCAATGCTTTATTTTATCTTACATTGCCTCTAAATTAAGGATGGATTTTTATTTTTTTTTCTTTTGACATACACAATTAGGTTGTTTATAAGACCAATTTGCTTGGGAAAATACAAGACAAATAAACATGCTTCCATCCCATATGCCGTATTAGACAGCGTAAGTCTGTCCAGCAGTAATGCTTTTCAAAGCATGAGATCAGTGAAGGCTTCTTGACAGCCATTTTAGGATCAAAGTAGAAAACAATATACCTAAACAAAATAGAAAGCAATAATCTATATACTCTATTTATTGGTTAGTATATGATTTATCTATTCCACATTTATAACAAAAAAGGGTTTACTCACTTTCAGTTTTATGTGTGTGGTTCAACTGTCATTGACAACTCTTTGCAATACTGCTCTGCTGACAGTTATTTCAGTTTTGGTTTTATTGGTTAAACTATGGCAATTTCTTATTGATACTTCATGATTCATGAGTTAGAGTAGGAAAAAAAAAAAAAAAAAAGATGCAGCCTGGGTAATTTCTACCAAAATAGATCACACCTTGATGGATTCTTAAAATAAAATTAGCTGATAACTTCTTTTCAAAGCCGTAAATTTGACATCTTTGTCCAGCATATACTGCTAAGGACATTCAGTTGACTAAGCTGGTATGTGTATACAGTGCTGCTTTGCATTTCTCTAACCATAATGCTATTGATGTCACAGTGTTAAACTACAATGTCATCATAATTCAAGTTCACTCTAGCAAGTATCTTTGAAATGGAGTAACTCTAAAAGGAATGTACTGCATCTTCACATATCCAATGACAAATAATCCCAAAACATATTCATTAAAATTCAGTTGTAAATACAGGTATGACTAGAGATTTCTATACTATCCTAATTGCGGTGCTAGTCCATATATAGTTTATAATCCACACAGTTTATTGGTTTGAATAATTATTGTGGTGGATTGCAACAAGAAAATGGTGTCTGAGGAAACAGTGCTGTGCATTCCTAGTGTACGTGAGCCTTTTCCATGAACAGTGTTGGCTATAGATCTCCATTAGAAGTCCAAAATCTGTTAATGAAGGAAAACAAATAGGATCATGCCTATACCAATAACAGAAAGTGAATTTAACAGTGAGAATATTGGATGTTGAAAAATACAGTAATGTATAGTATTGCATGCTTACAGTCACATTCACAGAAATCAAGGACATGAGAGAATTATTTTGAAAGAATGAATAACAACGTTACATACTGTTTTGCTGTTACTTTTTCCAGTTTAGAAACTTAATGTATATTGTTCTGAATTTATCTATTACAAATACTGATTTTAATACATCACCAAAGTCCTCTCAATGACCTCCCTTGGGTTTGATTTTAAAAATATTTTATAGAATATGACTGATCTAACACATTTTTCTTCAGTTGTTATAAGGTTATATCTTATTTCCTTCCCCAAACACCAATCAAATTAACATTTTGAAATAATGACTATTCCAAACAAAGACAATTTTGCTCTCTGCTGCTACCTTCCCCTTTTACCCAAGATCTACATTGAAGAAGTAAAAGGGCTTCCCAAATGCCCTTCTGTCAGAGCTCTGAATGTATCCTCCTCAGGAATATGCACTTCTTCCCATTATTTTCTTCCCCTGGAGTCCTTCTGTTCTGCTTTTCATCCATGTTTATCTAATAAAACAGCCTTTCACTCCACTTGACTTTCATTCCTGACAAGGTCTCTTTGCTCTTTGGCTGCATTTATAACACACTTAAATCCTTGTCCTTTTCACTTGCATTTTTTCTTGGTGTCAAAGATGTCCCAAGAGACTACAATACAAGTCTCTGGACCTAATCTCAATGTTCTGGTTTGTTCGGTAGCAAATGTATTTATACAACTGACATAACTTGATGGAAAATTGTAAAAGAAATTCACAGTTAAAATTTCAATTAAATACAAATTTGCAGTATATTTCAGCGATCCTAAGTTAATAAACAAGAGCTTTTACATTTCTATATATATATGTATATAAAAGCTATTGTTATATATAAATCCTTAGCCCCTCAGAAGAGATTTTATTAGTATTTCTTGATATTCAAAGAACAACAGTAATAAACAGATCTGGAATCATTTACAGATACATGACTGAATGTACTTGCTTGCCAGATTTATATCTCCCATCTATTTTTACTGATCTTAAACTATAAAGCTATCTTTCTCAGTAAGACTGCCATCTCAAATCAGTAACAAGTATTTTTAACCCAAAGTACCTAAGAAGAAGCGTTTTGTGCTTTTTTTTTTCTTGATCATAGAATCATAGAATATTCCCACTTGGAAAGGACCCAGAAGGATCATTGAGTTCTTTTCTCATTAGTTTGTATTTATATTCATTACCTTAGAACCAAAGGTGTGTTGAAATGTATTGTAAGAGAATATTAAGCAAGATAGTGTTGAATAAGTACATTGGTGAACTTCTGATTAGGGGTTTTAATGTATTTTCAGGCTACAGCATTAAGAAAGCTTATAACATTTAGCTAAAGGTATGAAATATTCTTTTTGGAAACCATAACTTTCAATTACTTCATTTTCTTCTTTATATATATTCTTTTTTAACTCCTGTTACTAATTGTCTCTTCTATGTAGATAGAAAAAGGAAAAAATATAGCAAAGACTACATGAAAGAGCTTTTCACAGATGACAAAATTCTCTGAAGCAACCACTACAGAAACAACTTACTGTTGTATGCAAAGTAAAACAAATCTATCTTCATGGAGGACTGTCAGAATACACAATAACTTACTGATTAGATAACTGACGAGGGTAACATATTGACATTTTGTAGCAACCACATAAATCACCTATTGTGCTCATCTAGAAATTGGCTAGTTCCGTATCACTGAAGATTTTCATCTCATTTGGTGCTTTGTAAATTGGCTGTGGATTCCTCAAATCACAAGATACATGTTCCATTCAAAGAAAAGTAAAAATAATATAATTTCAGTATTTTTGTAAAAGAAGTACGCTCAAATTATCTACCAATATATAAAAGCTTAAAATTATTCAATGCATCTGTATTTCTTAAAACTACCTCTTCTCTAAAATTCTTCCCTACACAGGTCCTCTTGAGTGCAAGAATGGACAAAAGTATTTATAGCATTACAAAATGATTTAATTACGGTCAAGACGGTAGCCCACGTTGTTACAAAACCTTCCACAGGGAGACCTGTGGAGCTAGGTGTCAAGGAATTAGAAGAGCGGAGTGATCTTAGCACGAAAATATCTCCATGGCTCAGATTATGGCTCCTCTGAGAAACTCAGCAATTACTACCAATATATTCCTTCCAGCACTCCTGGCCCAGAACAACACGTAATACCGCTGCTGCTCTGCTTACGCCAGAAAGAGATAAAGTTCTCTAGAATGAAAAGGCGATGTATCAGACAGAATCCATATTGCATTAAGGAAACCTCTGATTAGGAGCATGTTTTTCAGCTCTTGGACAAATGTAGGAAATATCTCTGGCAAGCACATCCCGAAGTGTGAGAAGACGCTGCGACAACGCCTAAAAGCAAAAGTTAGTCACTTCCTTTACAGCTTGGAGGGAAAAAAATGCGAAATCTACTTCATTTAGCTTTCTCTCTAGATCCGCTTAATCATCAGCGCTTGGTACTTAAATAGTAATTAATGAAACAAATTCTAACAATAACACTGAGCTTCATCCTTTCAACAAATCCGTGATGCAGATCTTTCTTTTTAATTCTCCTACAAGGCATTAAGATTGCCTATTAGTAGATAAACACACAGAGCTTATTCCAAAGGGTAAAATAAGTATGTAATGATGAAAAAGAAAACATATTGGAGGAAAAAAATATATACCTATATATTAAAAACAAAAAAAAAAAAAAGCAAATCAGATATATGGTACTTTGCATTTTCATGGAACTTATTTGCAATTAGCCACTGAACTTCTAGAATAAAAATCAAATACAAAACCAGTTTAGACTGAGAAATTGCCTTACATGTTGACCAAGAGTCCCTGAAGTCAACAAAATACTGTAAGACTGGCATGCAATTATTCCTCCAAAAATTTCGATATCGGTTCAGATCTCCAAAGGGGAAAAACAATATCACCTTTAAATGGTAAAACACACTTTGAACATACAGAAAATCTCTGGCTTTATATGGAAAAATCAGTGCAATATTTCATTTTTTGTTCATTCTGGAGCTAGTCTGCACATATTCTTAAAACACTGTCATTAATAAGAATTTCAAGCTATGTTTTAAGATTTTGAGTCCAAATACAAACAGAAATGTTTCGATTCAAAATATTTTCTTCTGCTCAGAATATCAAAATTATCAAAACGATCAAAATAATGAAAGATCTGAGAGTTCACAGACTGTGAAAGTCATCAAGAATGAGAACATGGGATAAAAAATGTAAACCCCCCCAAACCATTTGCATGGATCTAGTGAAGATCCGCATTCAAAAAGGTCTAAGAAAACTTACACTGCCAGTCACAAAACTTAACAGTTCAATAAAAGGAACTAAATAAATTGCAAAAAGCAGCAGAGTACACTAGAAAAACGTGCCATGAATACAAATATGTTTAAATGTGTAAAATGTAGCACTGAATCTGTTCAGATGGGAAAAGAAAGGAAAGGTTGGACTGTGTCAAAAAAAGAGCTTCACCTTTACATAGGAGACAGAACAGTGACTGTGAAAGTCGTTTGGAGAAGGTCATAAACCATTACATTCTTTTTCTTTAATTCTAAAGTAATTCTTATTGGTTCGCAAGTCCATAGAGCAGTATTCCATAACCCAGCTGAACTGAGTGATATACTGACTAACTTTATGTGTCTATCTACATTTCTGCCTATGTTTTAAACAAGTATTTCATTAGTGCTAAATTCTATGCTCTTAGTGGTTGTTGTTTTTTGTTTGTTTGTTTTTCGGGTAATAAATGCAGAAATGAAGTTAATGGAGACCTCAACCTATTAAATCTAAAGCCCTTAGAAAAGTTTTGAGAGACAAAATAAAGGTTTAAAACCTCTGCTTGTGATTACATGAGCATGATCTAACACCTCAAACAAACACCCACTGAGATGCGGTGTTTTTTCAGTGAACAAAGTAAAAGGAATTTCTTTGCTGTAATAGCTACTAAATTATTTTTAAGTAAATATTAATGGAAGTGGCATATCATTCTACAAAGCAGACTGATTTAGATCATGTATAAATTACACATTGCCACTTTCACAGCATCTCGCTAAATATGATAATGTGAATTCAAATAACCCAGTGCTTTTACTTGCACAGTCACCCATTTTGCTATTGTTTGTAGCAAACTAATTTGATACACAGTAATTCAGGCAGCACAGATTTCAAATTACACAGAAATATTGAATTTTAATACACTTGCATTCTTTTGCCCAACAAAAGCCTGTTCTTTGGGGATTTCACTGAAGCAATTTCAAAGTTATTCTAAAAGGCAATTTTCAAAAGTTTTATGTCTATTTTTCACCCCACTGATCTACTTCATCATGAATTAAAAACTTAGCGTGTCTATGTTTATATCGGTTTATGTATTTCCATAAAATGCTGAATGAGTACAGTGAGAACAAAACGCATATATACTCACTCTTTTAAAGATTATTTTTCCTGCTAACCAAACCACCTTTTCCCCAAATTTTCCTAAATAATGCTTTAAAAATGCTTTGAGTTTTTAAAAGTATGCAGATGAATAGATTGCTTTGGTGATAAAATGCATCGCATCCACACAAACTCAACAGATAAACTCATTTAAAAATCAGAAGACAGAATATAGCTGGTTTACCCTTCATTTGTAGACAGAATTACATAGAGTTTTACTGTAAAAAAGAGAACGCACTACATCTAAAAGACTCTAAATTCTTAAAAATCCTTCAATTGCTAAAAGGGCTCTTCATAAACTAAAAATGAAAAATAAAAAGACAAGTAAAGGGAAAGAAACTCCCTTCTGTTTCCAGTGAATCTGCATGACTACTGTTTCCTTGTCTTATCTCCCAACAGTTCAAAAACTTTGAAGTCTGTGTGGCCTACTTTCATTGTCACTTCAGGCAGGATTCATGTTCTGTACTTCAACGGTGTCTGTAGCTCACCTTTCTTTATAGTGAAGAGAGAGAAAACGGACACTTATTTGTGTGAATTACTTTATATTTCTATTTCAAAATGAGATGAGAGTGCCCATTCCTACCCACTGAATGTATAAGAAGTCTAAAGAATAATCTTAGATCAAGACACCTCCATTTGGCCAAATCAATTCCGGGCTTCCAGTCTTTCCAGGAGCCCACCTATAAGCCCATGTAACAACAGAACTCAGTTTATAGGCAGTGTTCCAGGAGCTGGTCAGTGCAGTAACACACTTCTATTCCAATAGCAGCATGGTTTGATTAATCTTTTCTGTATATTTTGACTCGCACTATTAGAGAACCATACAGATTTGACTTCTACCAAAAACGATAGAGATCTACAGGACTAGCATTTTCCTCAACCTAATTTCCTCTGTTTTAAGGTTGTTGTTTCTTTTTTTTTAAAGTTGGTCTACTTGGTGATTTCATGCATTTTTTGACATCCTCTATAAAAGAAAACTGGTTTTATTTTCATTTCAACTAGTTCCACCCTGTGAACTGTACTGCTCTTATGATAGAGAATTTTAATAACTTCAGCTGTAGCAATGTCACACTGAACTACATTCTGTTCTGTACCTGTTAGTTTTCTTATATCTCCACAGTTCAAAAACTTCTTGATGCTAATGCCATCAGTCTAGTTTCCTCATGGTTTAAAGGAGGTCCCCTCCTCTCTTAAATAGGCGCCCTTTCTTAGAAAAAGTCATTCACAAAATTTTCCTTTGAAAAATGTTGAAAACATTGGCTTCATGAGTTAAAACATTGGCGTGATGAATAGAGTTTAGATCCAAAAGCATTATCTTCATGTCTTTTTCCAAATCTCTAATCCCTTCGCATTTTTGGGTACACTGCAATTGGACTCATTTACACTAAAATAATTATTTAATTCCCAAAGCAGCATTTTCTAATCCCTTTGCAGGACATAGAAGGTTATCTACCACCCCTCTGAGAACTGTCAGACTGTGACTAACAACCATTTCAAATTAAAGTAGCTGTTATTTTGCAGTGAACAAACAGAAATAACTCATCAATACAGCTCAATCCCAGAAACGAGAGATGCCAGTATACACTGCAGCACATGTTTTATGAACACCTCTTTGGTAACACTGGATTCAAAGACCAGTTTTAAAGTAAATAAATACTGCTAAGAGACGAGAACAAAAACAGAATAGAATAGCTTTGCTTATTTTTTTTCTTGCATGATTCCCAACAGAGACTGCACAGCTGTAATTGTTCAAGGTATGAATGCTTCACCGACATTAAAGATATTACTCTCTCCCCAGTATGTAAAGCCCTTTAAGTCCTTCCACACTACCATTTGTAGCTTTGTCATCGCCTTGTTTGTAAGCCAAGAACACAAAATCAAGGCTTAAAATCAGTACTCATTTGCACTAATATTCTAAACTTGAAGTGAAATAGATCAGGCATTCTTTCAGTTTGTTTCAACCTGATTACAATAGAGAAAACATGCGTGCTTTTAAGCATCTTAATAATTCTCAGAAGAATCAAAAAAATCTCTCTGAGGGAACTGCTGGTAACAAAAGTCACTATGCAAGGTCAGAAAATACTGCTGACCACATACGAGGGCCGCTCTGAAAGTAATGCCTCCTATTTTATGATGTTATCTCACAACATCCGAGGGAGATGTTGGCAGTATGGCTGTGGAGGTTGAATGTTCCCACCAATATTACATTACGGGTTGTTGCTGTGTGACAGGTGGCAGCAGAGAGGTAATCTAACAAAACAGCATCTGACATGGAAGTGCTTACAGAGCAAAGGTGCATCACTGAATTCCTCTATACAGAAAAAAATGTCAGACTGACACTCATTGACACTTACGGAACATTTCTGGAGACCAAATAGCGAATATCAGCACAGTGCGGTGGTGGGTGGTGCATTTCAGCAGTGGTGACAATGGCATGTAAGACAAACCACATTTCAGACAACCATGTAGATTTTTACAAGAATGGCATGCAGGCACTTGCTCATCACTGGCAAAAATGCATAACTAATGCGGTAAATATGTTGAAATACAGTGTTTTGTAGCTGTATTTGTTCGATAGAACAATGTTCTGTGCTCTTCATTTCTGTAGTAGTTTCCATGGAAATAAATAGAAGGCATTATTTTCGGAGCAACCAACATAGTTGCTCTGCCATAAATAAATTTGAAATAGGCCTTACTGCATGCATTTGCTAAATGCTTGGTAAATTATAAGTATCAAAACTGACACTGGAAGTTGTAACTTCTCCCTTGTCCATTGGTAGTCATGGAAAAAAGCCTGTATGCGGTACTCCCCACGCTGTGAGCCGTGCCCTGTAATTTTTCTCAGAGATGTTTCAGAAATTCACAGTGTATGTTCGTTTGTTTTCCAAAAGAAAAATGTCCTACAAAGTATCTTCTAGAAAGTAAACTCTCGGTCCTCCTATCCCTGCATTGCTGAGATGACAGTGCTTTCAGAAAGCAACAAAATGCATTTTATATGAGAAATGAATTCATTTCAGCAAGCAAAATATGTAAACTTCTATTGTTGAAGAACATTTTCTCATTTAATTAAACATTCTCATTCTCAAGAACTCTTTTCTCATTTAACACTGAAAAGGCCTTCAAGATTATCTAAAAATTATGCAGTGTTTTATGTTACATTTACTGATGCCTTCTGAAGTCAACAATAGTTTGTGACCTGTAGTGATGACTGATTACTTAAGCATTTTTGGGAAAATCTTCTTTGATCAGTTTAGATTTCCCTGAGTTAACACATGATGTTCTATTCTCTAGTCCAATTTTCTTACATCCCTTCACAATTTAGATTCTTCAAATGCTGTGGGAAATTCAACAAGCTGGAAAAAAAGTCATGAATGTTTCTATGCTACAGTGCCGAATGCCTAATGAGAAACTTAAATTGCCATTTCTTAAAAACTAACATATGTAGTGCTAAAAGTCCTTGTCAGTACGGAACTATAATTGCATTCTGCTCACCTACAGGACAGCCTAATTAGTCATTAATCACATTGACACAATACATCCCTTAACTCCCAGAAACAAATATGACAGAGCAAAATATTTTAGATTTCTATTGCTAACTTTATATGTTTGACATATTGAATATTCCAGGAACACAGCCTTCAGAGACTAAGAAATTCTGGTCTAATTTGAAACTGTCTGGCAAGATAGAAGACTTCAGAATAAATCTTTTTGTTTCCCATCCATATAGACAGAAAAAAATCTACAGCAATGTCAGGCTCACACTATTCACAATTAGAAATACGGTTTCTACAAGTTATTTCTTTTCTTCAGATAGTAAATAGCATAATGAAGAAATTAGCATGAACGCTTATGTCTGGCATCTAGCAGGGTAAAGTAATTTGGGGAGTGCAGGAAAGTGGAGACTGGTTGATGAGTTTAATTTGGACTTGTTTTTACACTAATTTAAAGTAAATTTAGCTAAATTGTTTTGACACAAAATCTGAATGTTTCATTTTCAAATCATTTTGTTTTTTTTTTCAGAACCACTTATGGCTTTAGGTATAAACTGTTATACAAATGAAGATTCACACATCATATCAATTTTCTGAAAGTTGCAATCCTAATGAATAAACTACTTGTCCACTAGTAAACTTCATTCTGAAGAAATACAATTTATAGCCTAAGACTGTGAAGTCCTGAGTTAGATACTTGACAGAAAACAAGTTCACAGTAAATGGTGGCCAAGAAGCTCTTTACCATGAGATGTAAATAATCTCAAATTGGGCACAAACTTTTTTTGTGATGCTCAGAAACAGGCCAAGGGGCAACAAGCACAAATTAGAACACAGGAAGTTCCGTATGACCATGTAAAGAAAATTCTGTACTTAGCTTCCAACAGATCTTTGTTATACATTTACCACAGGTAAATGTCTTTTACTTCATTGTAGACCTCCCAGTCAGTTCAGTTTGTCAATAATCTAAACGTGAAGAAGTCCTCAGGGGTCTCTCTTCCTTCACACAGCTTGAATAGCACTAAAACAGCAGAACAAGGATGGATACAGACTTTTATCTGGAAGATACATTTGAAAGCCTCGTCAGGCTGAAATTCTAGTTCTTGGTAGTGGTTTTCAAATATATTTATGGGAAAATAATTTTATTAAGACTTTAAAAAGAAAAATCTGCCTTTTAATGCAGATTTGCATATACAAATCATATTTGTTTTTTGTTTCGTTGTTTTTTCAACAGGAAATGGACAGAGTAACGGAAAGAAGCCTACAGAGGATTCCAGACAGGAACCACATTTAGCTCTGGAAGTTCCTGAACTGCAATTAATTTGATGGCAAATATCTGCTAGGAGCATCACCAAAAAACAGCAAAAAATCTGCACTAAGACCGCCCTTTGCTGACCAAACAATCATGTCTTTTAATCAAGTATTTATCAATGCAAATCACTTCCATTTATAAAAAAGCTTCTTTCTTTCCTTCATATTTGCAGAACCAGGACGTGCACCTCTTAGAAATCCTAGTCAAATATATTAACTAACATGATCCACCTAACTGCTGTCCCTCTCAGAGCACAATCATACACCTGAAAGGCAAGACTTCCTCTCACAACACCTAAACTTGCTCTTCCAAAAGCATATCACATTCATCCATTCATTCACTCATTCTGTTATTCATTCAGTTTTCACTAATTTGGCCATGCCTGTATTTCTGGTTGTCTCTGATGCCCTTCCACCTACCTACCTACCTACTTCTATCCATCTATCCATCTATCCACCTATCTATCTGTCTGTCTGTCTGTCTGTCTGTCTGTCTATCTATCTATCTATCTATCTATCTATCTATCTATCTATCTATCTATCCACCTATCTATCAGAATTGTAGGGATTGGAAGGAACCTCCAAAGATCATCAGGTCCAACCCCCCTGCCAAAGCAGCTCCCTAGTTTGCACAGGTAGGTGTCCAGGTAGGTCTTGAATATCTCCTGAGAAGGAGATTCCATGACCTCACTGGACAGTCTGTTCCAGTGCTCCGTCACCTGCACTGTGAAGACGTTTTTTTGCATACTGGTGCAGAACTTCCTAATCTCCAGTCTGTGGTCATTCCCTTTGTCCTGTCCCCACAGACCACTGAAAAGAGGTTGGCCATATCTCTTTCTTTACCCACACTTAATATATTTACAAACATTAATAATATCCCCTCTCAGTCTTCTTCTCTCCGGTAAAATAGATCCAGCTTTTTGTCAAAGGGCTTGGAGCATCTTCCCTAAATCACCTTTGTGGTCCTCCACTGGAATCTTTCCAGGAGAAATTATCTTCAACCATTAATTCTAGTCCTCAAATTCTACAGTAGTTTAAAGAAAGACTAATTCTCACTGAAAGCTATCAGAAAAAAAACTAATACAGCACATTCTAATTTCTACTTCAAATGCAATTCAAATGCATATAAAGAGTTTTTGTTTTGCAATCATCGATTATACAAAATGAAAACGGCTATTCAGTGTTTTTGTTAGAATAACAGAAGTGGCATAGATATATCCAAAAAGTGATTTATTTTCATATTCAATTTCCTCAGTCTGTACTTCCGCCCAAAGATTATGTCAAACATTTGTAATAACTGCACAAATGCTCTGTATTAACAAACAGACTTTTCAGTCATTTATAGAACAGCTAATATTTTAGCCTATGAAATCATTATGTAAATTAAACTAATTTCCACTGCAGCCATTCAACTTCAAACAGCTGCAAAGAACATGATTTTTCTTTTTATAAAGAAATCTGCATACCACTGAGCTTTGTAGCATGATTACACCACACCATTACTGTCCTTTGCCGGAACAAGGCAGACCTTCAAGCCATGGTCCATATTTTAGGCACTGCTGCGATGCTCACCTTGCCATCTGTTCACATTAATCTCATGAACAAATCTGCTCAGAAGCATGCCAAACACAGACAGTTTTACAGCAAAAACATATTTATAATTAGAGACAGAAAAAAGCACTTGATCATTAGAAATGGTGCAGTTCTGCATCCATCTAGAGTCAGTCACCTTTAAGCTCGTAATTGAGTCTTTCTTCTTTTGAAAATACCTGCTCAACAAAGTGGACAAGATAATCATGTTGCTCCATTAGCTCAGTGATTATTCTGACCAAGTCTCTCTGCACAAGCAGAGTCAGTATCGGTCTCTCTGCTTCCTTTTCCTCCCTATCGTTCATTACAGCAAGCCAGCAGAATAAACTACATTTTTAGGGAGGCATATTAAACTACTATTATGTAATGGTTCCAGTAAAAATAAGCATAAGGAGGCAGGTAGTTTCTATGTATTTAAATGATGGACAAATGGATTTGAGTAGAAGTTAAGAGACAAAGTGGAGACAAACAGGGCTCATGTCCTCCAAGCCCCTTAGAAGCAAGAGCCCTTCATGCCACCCTAAAGCCCCTAAGTTACTCTTCATAGAATTTATTTTCTCCAATGCAGAGACCACTCAGTAAATATTATGAAAGAAAATTTTATTTATGTCTTAAAAGTTTTACTCACTTTAGTCACTAATTATACATACCACTGTGGCTAGAAAAATTGTGATTATAGACCAAAAAACAGAGAGAAATAGCTGATTTCTTGAATATACACACACTGAAAGATAAGCAAGAAACAAAAAGCTCAGTGAAAGATGATTCACTCTTCATGTAATAAAGTTATTAGTCCATTATTAAAAATTAAAAAAAAGTCATTTTAAATTGAAAATCAAGACATATGGTAGAGAAATATGACTAAGCAGACATCTATATATGAACATAAGCACGTGTTAAACACTGGCTATATTTGGCAGAAGCATAGATTTCAGCACCTCACACTTAACCAGATGGATGAACACAAAGAGGTGCAAATTGGAAAGCAGGACAAAATAGTGCCAAAGTCACATTCAGAAAGTATACAAATCGGCACAATGGAAATTGTCTATATTCAGCAGAAAAATCACCTCTCAGTGTTTATTATTATGTGTCATATTTCATATTGATTCTGATGGATTCTCAAAACTTAACTTAAAATCTTGACTTTTTTAATTATAAGCACATTTGACATGAAAATAGATTCCTAAAATAGAATGTGTCCATACAAAGGGGCTAGACCTATAGGTAAAATCATGGTTAGAAATAATGCTTAAATTTTCACACATGTTCAGATTCTATTATTCTTCCGAACAGTAATTTATCTGACGCTTCCTATAAACAGTTTGTCCAGCTTGTAAATTCTGAAAGTATGTAATGGTAGGAAATTCACCTGTTCTCACACACACAAAGAAAAATCACCTCTCTCACAACTGGTCTCAGAAAGAAGAGAAAATAAAAGAAAATCAGTGTTAGCACCTTTACTTGGTGTTTCACAAAGACTTTCTGGAAAAATGTCCCCATTTTCTGGGTATCCACTTGAGAAAACTAGCTCTTGAAACTCAAAGGCATAAAAAAAAAAAACAGCTTCAGAAAAAGCAGGTAAGTAAATGGCACCTCCACAATCTTATAGTTGGTTTCAAACAATATAGCAAGCATGCACAAAAAGAATATGCAAAGGATAAGGACTAACTCATTCCATTAGGTTCCATTAGAAAACAAAACATTCAGAAACAGTCTTTAGAAAATATAGCTACTAAAGCTGATCTAATAATCAGAAACTGGATTAATATCCTAAATTAAAGTATTAAGAAGATGCAGATAATGTGAACAGAATGAGTTTTCTTTAAATGTTAATCCACTATTTCAATCATAAGATAAGGCATTATTCTTTCACATTAAAAATAATTTGATGGAGACAAAAAGACCAAAAGGACTTTTATAAAGTGGAAAATGGCTCTCAAACACATCACTTTTTTTTTTTTTTTCCAACCAGATCTTAAACTTGCACACGTGGTAGACCAAATCATTCAATCAACAGTGCACTATTCAGCTCACTAAGAAAACCTGGAGATGATGATGACTACACAAAAGCAAGCAAACACTTCAGACTCCTAGCATCTAAGTTAATTTTAATTTTGCAGAGTAAGGAAAATTAGGTAGCTTTGGAAAAGACAATATTATTTACAAAAGTACTAATCAAGACACTAGTAAAGACATACTACAACAGAAAAAAAAAAGAAAAAAAAAAGAAGCATTTAGTTCACTTCTGGCCTGTGACATGATATATTACAGGATTAATTCACAAAGGAAGATAGATAAAACAGAGTAAATTAAGAAAATTCCTTGAAGTGAAAAGAACGTTCTAATTGGCACACTATTGGTTTTCTTGAGATCTTGTGTAAAGAGATGCCTCTATCACTGCACTCTGATTGTTGCTTGGTAAGCAACAAAAAGTGCCTTTCATTTCCACATTCTATATGGGTTTTGAAAAGTAACAAGGAGTTAAACCTATGATAAGGAAAGAGTTTCATATCCAACACTTCAATATATTTTGATAGCAATCTGCACATTTTCCATTACAAACAGTGACAGTATTAAGATAAAAATCACTCTAATGTTTATTGGATGGGAAAGGGTAAAAAGTAGTGATGTTTTAAAATATCACACTTGCATTTTTCTGATTCTGTTTAAATTGCACCAGTACCAGCAAAATAAATAAATAAATAAGCATACACAAGCACTGAGTTTATGATCATCTATTTCTCTTTCTCAATTAACAGTACTGGCTTATACTCAACAATTCAATCAGCAATTTACAAATTAAAAACAAAACACAAAGGCTTAGATTTCATAGCACAGTGATACAGCCATGCCAAAAAGGATGACACATTTGCTGCGGGTTTTAAGGCACCCTACTGTCCTGAAAAGAGATCTCTAATCCATGTTCTTGAACTGAATGCTGCATAACGTATTTCAAAAATGGGCCTAAGCTCATTGTGGGTCTCAAATAGGTCAACAGGCAAGGCCATACAAAAACTACTTCAACATCATCTATCTTTAGCCATTTGGCCAGCAAACTCAAATGTAATTCAGGAGGATGATGACTCAAAATATTTCATTTAGGAATAGTACTCACTCCAAATCATTTCAGAAAGTAATATATATAATAAAGGTCAAATGCCAGTTAGTATCACACACAATTTATAATCTTATATTTTAAGAGAAATGACTACAATATATTTGATTTCTATGTGATAGCTTTTTTCAATATGTCAAATTGCATGAATAGAAGGATAATCAGAAGGAGCACTAGCAGGTCCCGAAAGGGTCATGGTGTAAAGTCCTGTACAACAGAAAGTCTATCTTTGTTCAGAGAGTTTACAGTGCAAATGCTGTTCTTCTTTGTTAACGACATTTAGAGAAGGGGAAAAAGACAAGAAAAGGAAAAAGGGATTTAAACTGCTATGAAGCACTCTTGGCTAAAGATGCTCTAAATATCCCTTGGTAGTACCCAGAATGGTAGCACAAAATCGATTCAGTGTAGCAGCTGTCAATGAATGTGTTTCACTCTAATATCTATAAAGGAGTCTATACTAATCCAAATAGTTGTTTGAACTGCATCCAAAACTATGTCCACGTGCATGTGTGGTTGACAGCTTTTTTACTCTTCAAGCCCAGCAAGCAGCATGTAAGTGATTACCTGAAGTCATTAATCTAGATTTGTCACTATCTCTTTTAAATATCCTGCTCCAAACCAGTGAGAAAAATTATCTGAAGCTCTAGTACAGTACCATCCACTGCTGCAATGGGACTGTAATTAGCTTGTAAATTGTTTTAATTTGTTTGATTAGCCTCAACAAAAAGCAGGTCATCTGAAATATTTATTCCCTGTTTGATACCTAAATCACTTTCCCCTCAGGATTATTATAGACAGTATGTAGAGTAACACCTATTCCCTAATTGTAAAAGATGGCTTATAACCACCGCTGTTCAGGCTAGGATTTTCCATGCTGGAGTTCCATTAAAAGATTTTTTTTCCTTAAGTTTTCAATTACAATCATTCAAGTATTGCTGAAAAACAAGAAGAATATATTATTATTCTGTCAATACTATGAAGTTCTTACAACTATTTCATTGAGAGGCTTTAACGACCCTTTGTTTTGAACCGGAATACTCAAATCTGTCAGGAGATTAAATTTGTATGAAGTGATAGTTCCTTGTGAGCTAACAAAGCCTATTTAAATCTTGCAAAGTGATAAACCTTTGAAGACTGCTTTCTGTTTGTAGTCTGTTGAGGTCACCTACATTCTTCTATGACAAACATGTTTTTACGGAGCATATTTAATCTTCCCATAAAGTCAGAAAAATTCATCTGCCCCCAGAGGAACACTGGGCATGTTTACCAGCTTGTCTCATTCTCCTAATTAAACTAATTATGCCAGAAACTGAACTTCTAGCCCTTGTTTCAATATCTTCTGTGACTCCTACACTAAATGCAATGTGTAGCATGCAAGGCAATTGGTATCAGGATCTGTTTCAGAGCTATCAAGCACGCAAGCTTCATTCTGCAATTGCTCCTTATTCCCAGTATTGTGCAGATGATGATGCAGAAGTTCATTGTGACAACTTAAATCCTGTACATATGTAGCTCTATCAAAGGCATTCAGGGTAGTCGAAGAAAAGTGCACTGGGTGGTCTTCCTGGGAGCTGAAAACAGGAGCAGACCAGGCAATAACCTAGGGCAATGGAGAGAAGACAACAGAAAAACAGGATGAGACAAGACACACAGAAGAGTGTCTCTGCAACTCTCCATATTGATTTTTAGAACAGAACTTGTGTTTGCTGAATTAAGAACTAGTCTTATGTCACCAATTACCAGAGAAAGCTACTAGCAAAGTTGATGTCTCATCCCTCTGCACTGCTGGCTAAAAAAAGTCTAATGTCAGATTATTATTATTAAATAACTCATTATTTTTCAAAGACAAGGGGGAAAAAAACACTGACTAAAACATCAGCTTATGCTTGCATGTACTGTCTACTTTTCGCACAGTGCTTTAACACACAATAACATTTTGTTATAAGAGAATTCAATCAGGTTCATTTCAACAGTTATCATGGTCTCCTTGTTATTGATCTGTGCTCTGTGAAATAAACCAAAAAGCACAAAGAGGCACATTGCTGTTTCCCTAGTACTTCAAACACTGATGTCAATTTGTTTAACTGATTAGCACACTTGTTTAGACAATTTAGGGTAATAAAATAATTATTTTAAAAGAATGTATTTTCCTTTTAAAAGAAGAAAGCCTTGTACTTCTCAATGTCTTTCTTAAGTGCACAGTTTTTTTAGTCTTTGACAATAACTGATTTTGCTGAAATGTCATTTTCTGGAATAGTTTATCTTCCTTTCTTCCCCAGACCAATCTGAAGCTTTTGTCTTTCTAAAATATCTTTCTTGTATCTTCCCACCATTTGAGAGGTTTCTACTTACAGAAAAATGCATTGCTTCAGTAGTTTCATTCTATGCTTTGAGGGAGTATTCCCACATGTCTACCATTTCCGTTACCGTTTTTCGGCTGTTTTTTCAGACTTACATTTCAGGATGTATCTGTACAGGATGATGATATGTCAAGATTAATCCAGAGCTGTAATACTAAGTACACACACCATCTGTAAAGGATTTTGTTATCTTTTGAAAATATCACACTGTCTTGCTCGCAGGTCTGATTGATGGGAGGTTTGTTTCCTTTTACAGGGAAAGTAAGAATCAGATCTTGGACTAGGAACAACCACTCATGTCAGAGACACTTTATTTGGCTGTATTCCAGAAATTTCAGATGAAAGATAATTTATGTTGGGGAGCATTGAGACAGTGTGATCAAATCAAAGATTTTCCATCAAGAAATTATTGAAATATACCTACTTCGTACAGACACCATATCATACTAAAATTGGAAAAACAAACAAACAAACAAACAAACAAAACCAGATTGTTTCTGGACCTTAAAGAGTCTTCATCCGAGGAAGTCTTTATGAGAACAAGTTAAACCATCTCTGACTACATGTTAATTCTACTTTGACAAACATTGGAGGAACACAAGACTATTCACTGTAGCCAGGAAGTGAAAAGCCAGGCACCCGGCAGTACACGCTTCCACAACAGTGTGGTGTGCCATCAATGTGTGTGCCTATGTTCTTAATCCGTATTACCATCAGAACTTCAGAAACATCCAGAGAAAAGCAGTTTTGCTGCCTCTGTTTATCCCACACAAAGCTACAGACTGCTTTCTGCATGCAGGAATCTTGCACTGAGTTCCCAATGGTCCAGTTTCTCAGGTTAGATGAAAGATTCTCCCCAGAGCAGTGGTTAAAGCACTGGGGTGAGTTACACAAAGTCACTTTAGTTAAAATAAAGCACGGTTTGCCTCCCGAGCAACTATGCTAACAAATAAAATACTACGCTGAAGCAGTTAAAACATACTCTTCCAGCTACACACAGAGATGATTTCAGATTTGTTCCAAAGCCATTGACAAGTTGTAGGGATCTACACATGAATTAAATCTGCTCAACATTTCAAATAACTTATACATCTTCTGTAACTTTCTACCATTCTCATTCTAAAGTCCCTACATTTCATAGGATGTTAATTTTTCTATAAGTGAGTTAGAGTCAACTACTACTTCTGCTACAGCTTCCTTTGGCAATAAAAATAAGATAACTTTATTGAAATTAATGGAACATTATCAGTACTGTGGTCCCAATTTTAACTTCTTTTAGTATTTCTCGTTGTTCATCGTTAGTAGTTTGCCTGAGAGCATTATACCAGGTTGTTGTTTTTCTTATTTTCGTTTTTTTCAGAAATGGAGACTGACTCACAGAAGCCAATATATGATCAGGAAAGAACTTCAACAAGATGAATTCAGCTAGTAGTGCAGTTACACTAGCTAGCTAGTTTTATGTATTAGTACCAATTTCTGATGCTAGTCTGATTGCTCCTATGATTCAACCATATTTAGTTTGAGTGGTTGTAATTTTAGGACTTAGAATCATTTCTGCTAACTACCTTGCCTTACAGCTATCCCAATGAATTCCTATTGCAGTCAGGCCACTCAACTCACTTTAAGTCAGCCTTCCTAGAGCACCTCCCATCCTTCAGCATGTAAATAGCTGAAATGATTATGCGTCTTCTACAAATTTGCAGAATTTGCTCGTCTTCCATTTTGTATTTTGTAACAGCACATTGAGCAATATGACTGTGGCAAAGAAACAAAGTATATTGCACTAATAATACAAAACTTGAACATACATATATCCTTACTGTCTACTTTCCTTCTGTCAGACTGTGCAAGTGAGAAATCTTACTTCTACCCTAAGATCCTTGCTTCTACCTACCCTTCACTATAGAAAACCTGAAAAGATACTGAAAGAAAATTATAGACATCATTCATATACATTTCCTCATCTCCATCACAGTTAATTTTGGAACCGATTAAGTGTTTTCATTCAAACTTTTTTTTCCAGCCACTATAGCAGTAAATATGAGATATACTACAGCCTGATGATAATAGAGCAGCTTGACTGGCTTGGAATTGCTGTTAAGATAAGACTTTCTCCTTATCATAACCTTGCTTACAGCTCAAGCTTGTTTACCAAAGGAAAAAATCTCATACTATACTGTTCCTACAAAGCTAAGGTACAGTGTGCAAGTTTAAAAATGGGAAGAAAAGAAGTCCTGAAGTGACAGAATCTTCTTAGAGTTGCAGAATTTAAGGACAGAGTGAGTATTTCTTATAATACTTTAAAGAACTACAGAAATGTAAATTTAACTGACCCCACGGCAAAAACTACAGTCTTACCAGGGACATTACATCCGTAATATAATTCACTGCTAATATATTCTTTATTATTTAGCTCTCTTTCATAAAGTTTTACATTCTCACAGTTGAAAACAGAATCTGATAAATAAAATAACAGGCATCTTTGCTTTAGTTATCTCTCTGTGCCAGATTAATATCGCTAACATCAAAAATTAGTGTCGTTATAGTTGTGAAGATCTAAGGATGTACACAGGTCAGGATTTGGGGGAAGTAGTACTACTTTTTTTTAAACATGATCATATAAAGCTTGTCTGCCTGAATTTAAGATCTGAGCTTATGTACCCAAAACATGGCTTTTTTTCCTAGCTGACAAAACTATTAGCTCTCTTTATAAAGCTTGCCTTCCTGATGGAAAAAATAAAATAAAAAAAGAAAAGATCAAGAACAAGACTTGGAGCACAGTGCTGAAGAGCTTAGGTTTGGAAAACTTTACAGATTAGTAGCACAGGTCTGAATGTGTTTGTTGGCAGCTCCTTAAAGAGAATTAAACCTGAGCTCTATTCTTAAATGAAAACTGAAAGTCAGGAAACAGAGTTTCTTTCCTTTCCTTTCTTACAAATCGTGGTAGAAAATCTTTCAATACTTCACCATATAAAACTATGAAACAATTATCTTTCTATAATATTATTGGCATACTAGGGGCTTTACAGGCTGAAATGGACATCAAGAAACTTCAAGACTGGTAAGAGAGAGCGTTCACAGTGGAAGAAAGAAGCATATGAAGCTGTGTTAACTCAGACGTGTAAAGGACTTAAGAGTTTATATCCACAGGTGACAATTTAGTAAATTATTCATGTGCATCAGAAAATTTATAGTAAAGATCTAAAAGTACAGAACAAAATTGCTCTGTGGGTAGATAGCAAAACAAACAAGCAAGGGAACAGAAGGGAAGATAGGGAACATTGGGACTAATAAATGATAGTCGCGAAAATGGATGTCTAGAAAATGATAGCACTCTAGAGCTAATACAGAGGTTTGCTTCACTAACAGATGAAGAATGAGATGAGATGGGATAACTGCAAATGTAATAATCAAACTGATATGTAATATTTTCTTAGGTGAAGAAGAAAAAAATAATAAGATCAGTCAAAAATGGTATGAGGTAGCATAGTTTTTGGACACAATATATCCATGGCACTTTACCACTCAGTATAATTCAATGCTGTAAAAATTACAATTTTTAAGCAGTTATGTTTTCATTTCATACACTTTGAATTTGAAAGAGTTTTCTTGTCTGTTACAGGAAAGAGTGTACCTAACTGTAGAAAATATTATAGGTTTTCAGCTAGAACATCATAAAATTGAAGAGCCAAATCTGAATAAACTCTTTACAAATTTGGTTATTGTAAGCACTCATATCCCCTTATGCTACGTACAGCAGGAATGGGTTCCTGTGACTTTCAAAAGAAACTCTTACTTTGATTATCTTGGCATTAATTATATAATACAATAGCTCCTCTGAGATCAACAGAATTATTCTAGCTTGGTAAAATAATTGTCTTTCACTATTGAGAAGTGTTGCAGAAGTGTAATAATTAACAAACTGGAAGGACTACCAGGTATCTAGCATAGTGTACATTTATGGATAAGAGTGAATGAAATGATAAGATTTAAAAGTACGTTCCATTTTTAATCTTAATTAAAGGTAATTACAAGCCAGTAACTTCCCTATTTCATTACTGTCTGTGTTTTATTTTGGATACACTTCATTTGACATTGCTGACAAAACCTAAATCACTTGTTCATTATTAAATTTCATGTTTAAAAAAAATATATCCTAAGATATTTTACTTTAAAACTGCTGAAAACAAACGTGCTCTGAAAAATCCTTTGACTGAAATATTTTAACATTTTTTTCATTCTGTAGTTACATATTTGTTTTGACTGTATTTTTTTAAGCTTTTATTTTTCTTCTATTTTCACACATGAGTAAGATGTACTAATGATTAACCATGGTCAATGTTTTAAGAATTCAGTTAATTGGGAAATCTAAACCTTCTTCTAGTGCCTTAAAATGACACAATGCAAAGTGTTAATGCCGAGTATGGGTATTATTTTTTGTTTATCTATTTAACTGAGGATCAAAACAAAGAAAATGCATAGGAGTTCAAAAATACACCTTCTGGCAATTTGCTTTACAATCTTTCCTGTCTCCTCTGACAACCTTTCTGGGGCGAATTTTCATCCACAGTATAAACAGAACAGCACTCGTGCAATCCAAGTAACACTGTGGTTATTCTGAGCAGCATTTTGAATCAAAACTAAAAGTACAGGCAGCGAGATGAACAAGCAGTGGAAACACATTAGGAAGCAAAAGCAAAATCTGTTCACTAGTCAATGGAGACACTTCTGATGACCAGGCCCTTCTGATAAAAACTTGTTGATTCACATTACATAGAAGTGACTGAGGTGTTTGCGAAAAATTGAACTAGAGTTATGTGGTGAAGATAGAACGTATTACTGTTTTAGAAGTAAAGAAAGCACATTCACTGTTAGGGCATGACCAAGGTATTTTAAGAAATACATCTGGTGTTCTCCATTCTCAGATTTCTTATTTGAAAAAATTGTTTCTATCCTTCCAGTATTTTTTGTGGATATGCTACAACGCACTGCTGCAAGATCAGCTACTACCAAGCTGTCATGGATAGTTACTTTAAAAATCTTGAAAACAGACACCATAATCAGCACTTCCCTCATTTTTCCATTTTATACAATATAAGACTTCAAGTATTCTGTGTCTGTTTTTGTCCTCAAAGATCTTCTCCTAACCCCTCATATATTGGGTATTATAAATTCCAGGGCCAGGGAATAGCTTACAAAATACCTTTCCATCCAAAAGCAAACCAGAAGCAGTGTTTTTTCTCGCTCACAGCTATAATGAGAGCACAAATATTGCTGACTCCAAAGAGTGACTCTGGCCCAGTTCTGCAGTGTTCTCCCTGGTGCCTTGATCTTGCTTTGGACGAATATGACTTCCTATCTGTTCTGAAGCTGGGAAAACATAATGCTTTCTTCTATATTTTCCTATATTTTCCAGGGTAGCATACTGTGGATTTTGCAACAGCAGCAGTGGAAAAGATTTTTATAATCTCTTGCCTCCATTACTAACAGTCAGTTCAGGGAATGGATCCAGCATACATTACCATTTCCATATTTCTGTTTGGTGACAGAGATTCAATTCTAATTTAATTTTACCAGTTTCCAAAGTTCTTCACAGAAAGAAAACTGTGACATCAGTTGTTATATCACTGCCCACTGAGAAGATACTATTTACCGTACAGTAGTTTACTAAGAGTAAGAAAAGTTATTTGTTAAGTAGCACTTAGTGAGCAAGGACTTCTATCCAACAGGGAGTAAAAAACTGTATTCCTCAATTTTTAAATATAAGAAAAGGAACTTAACTTGTAGCTGTATTTCTAAGATACCACGTATATGTTAAATGCCTCAAAAGTGATACTCTCAAGCAAAATTGCACAATTGCAATCGATTATCCAAAAAAGAAGAAATAAAATTACAAAATGGGAACTTCTGTAAGTCATCCAAAAAAATTCCATATTGGATCCTGACTTTAACAGATGGCATTTCATTTCACAAATGAAAATAATTACAAAGCAAATAAAAGTTTTATACTTTCAGGGTTTAGAACACAGAAAGTGATCAGGAACAACCATAGCTACGGCACTGAATTATGCTTTAAATTAAAAAGAAAAAGCTCTGTGAAAGCATAGGCTATTTTTCTATCTCAAAATGCTTCACTGTTTCAAGAGTATCCAGCATCACAGAGTACCAATTACAAAAGCATCAATACAAGTAGTAAACAACAAGGAGACATCCAGTCCTCGTTTCCAATAATCCCAAAATACTGACCTAATAGAAAAAAGTGAAGTAAAATCTGCATTAAATGTTCGATGTTTTGAAACACATAAGATAAAGTGTCATGTTATCTACATGAACCAAGGATGTAAACATACAGATGCTATTCCAGTTTGCTGCTCATTATAATACTTAAAACAACAAACCCATATTTCAGAGATAATAAAAAAAAGAAAGGCAAAAGGTTGTCCACAACCCTGGAGGCATTTTCATACCCGCATTGATCTATTCTACCAATTTCAATGACTTTAGGCAGTAGTTGCTGCAAATTAAATACTTCTTATTCAAACCACCACAAAGGCAGTTTAAGGTGTTTCCCCTTTTACAAGGGCATTTCTTGCTTTGATATTTACATGATTAGCACAACCATTTCTGTATTTCAGTATCTCCATGAAATATGTTACAGATGAAAAAAACATTTAAAATATTTGAAAATAACAGCCTCTGATATCTTGGTCTAAATTGCATATGAACAAGCTTCGGAAAACAAATATTATATATTGACGTATTATACGTATTAGAAATGGAGACTAACAGTAACATAACACAGAAGAAAAATAATAATTATCAAATGCAGTGGGACTAGATTAACACACCAACTGACCCTTATCTTCTTCAATTTCCTAAAAACAAAGCAAGTCATACTTCATATGACAAGATAGATGGATAAATGCATAGAATCAAAGAATATTACGAGTTGGGACAGAACAGTAAGGATCACAGAGTCCAACTCCTGGTTCCACACATGATCCCCTCAAAAATCAAACCATATGAGTAATCTGATTTAGCTTCCAAGTAGACAGCTATGACCATAACAGACCATATGACAGACTTAGCTTCCAAGTAGAAATCTGGATATGACTGAGCTCCAAACAAGAAATGGAAAGTAACTTTTCAGTAGTTTTCATCACAATTGATTCCCTTTAAGAAATGAAAAAGTAGCCGTTCCTGGTGATTATACATATGCGTACAGATAATTCTCTCCTCACTATTTTTGAAACTAATATGAACAAAGTCAGACTCTTCTTTGTGAACAAAGACATCTTTTATTAATACTTTCCAAAGATGTCAGCTGAATTTGTGATTTGCAT